>QYAN01000039.1:178683-264689 GCA_003988815.1 Chlorencoelia australis | reverse complement strand
TTAAAGCTGCTATAAGGACTGGAAATAAGGAGATAGTGGCATTGCTGCTTCAAGAACGAGGTAGCGAGTTCCAGATTACAAAAGAGGTAGTTAAAGCTGCTATAAGAACTAGAAATAAGGAGATAGTGGCATTGCTGCTTCAAGAACAAGGTAGCGAGTTCCAGATTACAGAAGAGGTAGTTAAAGCTGCTATAAGAACTAGAAATAAGGAGATAGTGGCATTGCTGCTTCAAGAACGAGGCAGCGAGTTCCAGATTACAGAAGAGGTAGTCAAAGCAGCCGCAGAAAATGGCCTCGCAGAAGTTCTACATCTTTTCGAATGCTCTGGTATTAACATTAATAGCTGGATTCCGATCGCGCAACTTTATAACGCATTGAGAGCTGGGAACACGAAAGTCGTTCAAACACTATTAGATCAAGGCGTGGATCCTAACTCAAAAGACTACGATGGCCGAACCCTATTATGGTGGTCTGCATTTGATTGTCATGTACCTATAACCAATATGCTATTAGAACGAGATGATGCGCAACTGAACGAAACGGACGATGACGGTCGGACGCCGCTCCACATAGCTGCTGAATACGGACGTTTGCCAATAGTCAGACTCCTGCTACGTAAAGATGGCATCAACCCCGAGCTAGTAGACATCAAAGGGAGAACGGCACTAGCCTGTGCGACGGATAGGGGGCGCATGGAGATTGCACATATTTTAAGGGATTACGCACAGTCGAAAGAGTTGAGTTTGCAATAAATGCTTCGCATGTTTACTTTGCGGCGGCGTCAAAAGCTGATATCACCACCCGCAAATGGTTGGATCAAAGAAGATGTCCACAGGTGCGACGTTAGAAGTGTCAGGTTTGGCGGAAAGATGGCAGGTGACGGTGGGCATCTTTGATCCGATCATGTTTAACGATGAATTTAAGGATAAGGGAGATTCGGATTTGGGTTGTCACGTTTTTTTGATCTCGAGGGGTCTTGGGACGAGGGTTTTGATCATGACTGTCTATGTTTATGAGACCTACGAAGACAGATGACAAGATAGGTGTGGGGGAAGCTGGGAGTGCTGGATGAAAGCGAACTCAGTAGCGCAGCAGCCCCTAACTCCCTACTTCAAGGTACTTCTTTCTTCTCTTCTTTCCTTTCTCTTTAGCTTTAGATCTTTGTATTTATTTCAATATAACTCTGTTTCTCAAATGACTTGATTACAGCGTCACTTAAACCCCTTATTGAGGTTCAGGCATGGGATAAGCTGTGGCTTGTTAGTACTGGCTACGGTTATCTAAGTTGGTGGGTAAGAGAAGAAGTAAATGATGGACGAGAATTATGAATAATTGATCTTAGTAGGCTTCTTTGTTTAAGAATATAACAAAGGGCTCGGTGCCGAAAGTCGAAAGCAGTCATCTCGTCCGAAAGCATACAACCCTTTATTAGCTTGCTTGCACGTGTACAGTGGTGTGTAGCACTTGAACGTCGGGAAGCCTTTGTGTTCGCCTAAGACAATTAGGCAAAGCGGCCTAGGTTATAATAACAAGGTTCGATTTACCGATGATAGCAATTCTGGGAATACCATGAACACGAAAGCAGATTGGACTAGACGCTATTCAGGGTCCGGAGAAGGAAATGGCTTCATAGAATTCGTTGGTGGGTGGTAACTCCATGCCTTCCCATCATTGAGCAATGAAGTGCCTTGACTAGACTCAATAGAGAAGAAAGCACTGGAGGCCTAGACACTTCAATGAATGCTGTAGAGATTGTGCAGCGTTAAATCTTAGCAATAGAATTTGGAATAATTTTTGCTCGTTTGGCCTTCCGCTTAGCATGGGGTAGAGGATCACACCCATACTCCATATATGGAGTTGGATTTTGGGACGAAAATATTTGTGGAAAAACTCATGTAAATTAGACCTGGGCCTCTCTACTCAGGATAAATAGCAGTGTTTATAGTACAAAAGTCCTGAGTCAGTGAGAAAGCTCCTAACTCTTTTGAGTAGCTCCATAACTAACATATTCCATATTTGTACATATTATTAGATTAATCAATATATTGAAACACCAACCAACATCGATGAAAATAAGAGTCAATAGTAGCCGAAAAAACCACATTTCAATAATCACCTTTCAACATCTCCGCAGTAAGTGTCCCCTTTAATTACTTCAGACGCGGTATATTGTAAGCTTCCGCAGGGAGTTCTTAATATATGATTTGGACTCTGTTGCAACGCAGCCATCCCAAGTCCAGGGATTTTAACGTCTCCAGTCTTTTGTTAACAAAATGTATCCCGGTTTCAAGTCTCGACGGGAGATGTTGGGCGAGCGGCAGTATCCTACTGCACTGAGCATTCGTCATGGCCTCTTCCTCTTCCTCTTCTAGTTTACCGATGTATTTGAAGAGCTCTCTATTCTCCGTAGGGCTTTCCCAGATATTAATTAGATTTAAGATATTCGGGTGCTCCATAAGTTTCATTATTGGAACTTCTCGCTATGCCTAGAAGGATTCTGCGTTCTCCGGTCGTATCCGTCCTGGACTCAGGCCGGTCAAGATTGCCTAGACTGCCAGCCTGCGAAAACAGCATATTCCTCTTGTGGAAAATCTTCACGGCAGCATTCTGCTGTGTGGATATGTTTTGCGCAAGTCGTACCTGCGCGGTGGCATCTGCTCCTAGTGTCCCCCCCGCCTTAAGCTGTCGTTATGCAGCATTGTAGATATTCTTTGATGTAGAAAGCTGTGCTCCGACTGTGAGATGTTCGTTGAAATTCAACCCAATACATCCAAAATCGCGGCCATCGAATAGCTATCTTAGTTGTGAGAGTGTTTACCAATTCCCCTATTCTACTAATACTCTGCCTACGCGCTTCTGAGTCACAGTTTCAGTAATGCGATTCTAGAACAGTTGATATCCCGCCAACGCCAACACATCAATGACGGTGAAACCTACCGAGACCGTAGAATAAACTCAGCACCATCTCCAGAAGAGAAGATGCAGTTTTGCGAGGTAATGAGGTGTAATCGAGGAGTTCTCTTCCAACTGCACTTTCAAATCCAGCACAAGTTTTAAAACCTCTAATTTCTAACCCTAAAGAAATGCGAGAAGTGCGGCGGGTTCTGCAGGAGGCAGAACCAGTGTTGCATTTTATAGACGTTTAAGGATTTGGAAAACCTGTTGCCGTTTTGAGCAAAAATAGTTGAAGTCAACACCACACACATTATCAGACTCGCCGGCCAGTCACTTTGGATTCTACGGCGGTTTATAGGGTCCTTGTCAACTAATACTTACCAAATTGTGAGTAGAGCTTCAAATGACTACTCAGGTACTATACATAAATATTAACATTAGAATAAGAATGTGTCAACAATATGGTCTGAATGACTTAGAGAAGCAATTGATGAGTTAATCAGGAATGGGGCTTGGGCTATAGCAGACAGACGAAGCTTCACCCCCCGAAGTTCATTATTCTTACGACATTTCTTACGTGCGAAGCATGCATTGTGAATGATTTCAAGGTCGATATAGTGATTGAATTTGTCTAACTACCTTTTACCATGTGATTTTTAATGTACAAATGAGACTAGGAGAGATTAGTAGAGATTTATCACTGGTCGCATGTGAACTTGTTTCCAAATCAAAGCCAATCAGGTATTCCCTTCTACCTACCCGTGATGGTTTTCTGAGAGTCCTCTGTCCTCCGGGATGGTCCAGCAGCTGATAAACTCGCGGTCGGTGGTCTCGCTATGGGTGTCTTTGCCCCATCGCCGCCATCTTCGCTATCTTCATCTTCCTTTTCATCTAGATCGTTTACTCCCACAGTGCGACCATCAGAAGTCTTCCTGAATAAGCCAGAATTTAGCCCACATTCCAGGCACTGATCTGCCGACCACCGCTTGCTGGGACCAGGCTCGATCATTCTAACGAGAATCTTCACAACCATATCGTTTGCTTTTTGATCGTTGAGCTTCTTGAGAAGCATCTTGACCCATAGGCTTATCCAATCCCTCCATTCCTCCGGCGTAACTTTCCGGCGTTTTCTTTCCATAGGACTGAGTGGGGGTTGCGGAAGTGAGAATATCAATTCGAGTATGATGATGCCCGCAGACCATATGTCCACCTCGGGCCCGTAGCCATCGCTGCCACTGAAACCCGGGAATGTCTCTTGTGCAAGATAGTGTAGCGTCCCACAGAATGTCTTAAGGAGGGTGTCGTTTTCTTTAACCTTAGAAAGACCAAAGTCGGTAATGGCAATGGTAAACGGGTTCTTCTTAACCAAGAGGTTCTCGGGCTTAAGATCGCGATGTGCGACTCTATTCTTATGGAGGTGACTGAGGCCTAAAAGTATCTGTGCAAAGACAGTGATATATTGATCGTAAGACATAGGAACATTTCTAATATTTCCTGAAGGATATAACTCCATTATAAGAGCGGGTTCGGTCGCCTCGACAAAGTCTATTACCCGAACTATATTGGGCTACTTAACAATCAGCATTACGGTCTTAATAGATATAGGCATGGAATACTGACATGAGGGTTATTCTGCATGATTGTAAATTCTTTTCGTATGTTTTGGTGCCACCTCTTGTAAGCCTCGCTAATTTCGTCAATCTCATTGTGTTTCCTTTTCCTGCCTCTCTCCTTGTGGTCCTCCAACATGGGCTTGGGTGGGAAGAAGTATTTCGCGGCGTAATACTTCCCGTCGCGCAACTTGATGACTCTGCGAACTTCACCAAAAGATCCTTTTCCAATTACCTCTTCGTCTAAGTAGATAGGGTGCGCACTTGGAGTGCGAGCCTGGCTTGGCTTTTGTGTGGGCGGATCGCTATCCAGTCCAAGGCCTTCAACTGGCGGAGCTGCGTCCTTGCACCTCTTGATGAATGCTAGTAGGTTCTTTATGTATTCGGGGTGTGCTGCTCTGTGGTGGGGAAACACAATCCTATAGGCCAGTGTCCCTAGGTGGATCGTGGTATCTCCTAGACCCATCTTCCTCGAGCCAGGCCCGTGGGAGAGAATCCACGTGTCGTTCCTTCGCACTTTATCCTTCTTTTGGCTGTTATAACCAACTGCGGTCCCATGCGTCGAATAGTAGTCATGTAGCCAAATACAATGCTCATCATCGTCTATCGTAATATTGCACTGCTTCGCGCTAACTGCCACTGTTCCTCGATGTCCTAGGAGTATATCGGATGTGCTTATTTTTGTTCCAAATTGCCACATATTCTCGGAGTCCTTAACCTCTTCATCAAGAGTCAGAACGATAGCGGCCTCATTTTCGGTTGTCGACTCAGGAGTAGGCTGCCGACTATTAATGATGGGATCTTTAGCGACGCTGCCAGCTCCCTTGCGGAAGCGCTTGGCATTTTCTGGCAGCCCAAAGGCAGTCGCTGCATTTTTGTTCTCCTCATACGGGGTGAGGACTGCGAAAACGTTGTAATCGAACATAACGATAGATTTTGGGGTGAGATAAAGACGTGAAGAGGAGCTAAACAGCGGAACTGGTGGTCAAGAGTAGGCGGGACACTCTTTCCATTGATATAGGCAGCATGGTCGGCTTCTAAAAGAGGCTGAGGACAGCGAGCCATTGGCTGAACTAAAGGATTGGCCCAGGAAATGCGATAGAGGTAGCACTAACTCTCAGCATTGTGAAAAGGGCTTGCTTATTTGCATCAAATCCCGATCAGGTAGCCAATTAGTAGTCCCTAATTGGCGCCAACTGTCGTGGAGTGTGAAACACCACACCTCTAAGTGTGAGAAATAAATGGCCCAGGCCTAGACTGTGCAACCAAAATACCAAAATAATAAAAATTGCTATTAATATAACTGAAGTTGCGCTATTTGACCTCTCCTTCACCCATACTCATGGAATCTAGGTTATATAGCCGTTATAAATATGCTGAATAGTCTCCTGGTTAAGTAATTAATATTATATACTTCTAGTTTTAGTATTTTGGTATCTTAATTGCACAAGGCTAGGTGGGGCCACTTATTTCTCACCGCCAAGGAGTTAGGCTTGGCAGGTGCTCCAACTCTTAGCGTGCACGTGATGACCACTTCCATCCCTTCATTTACAATCACGGCGACCACCGTATGCACTACCATCTCACTACTACCATCTTGCCTTCACCTATCTGCTATGGATACTTCAACTAATTCTTTTATTGATGACCTCCTCGCACGGCGAATTGTAAATGGCCAAATAATTACAATTCCGGGCTTTACAGATCTTAATGAATCTCAGCGAGCTCAAGTCATTGCCAGACTACAGTATGCATCCAGAAATCTTCCTAGTTCTCCGGGAAACTACGCTAACATGGTATTTCTTTTGCGCTTGGAAGGCAAGAAGAGAGAGAAGGGATGATTAGACCCAGTTTTGATCCGGAGGCTCTTAATAATGCGCTATCGTAGTTCTACCACTCCTATCTATCTATTCGTTATACTAATATTATAATACCGCAGATGCCTAACACCACCACCTCCTAGTAAAGAAGAATTGCTTATCGAAGATCGAGGCTATGAGATTAAAGCGCGACAAGATCTAGAGGCCGATGGCTGTCCTCCTTGCTATCCTCCCGATCTTGAGATCCCCCTGCGAAATATTCCCGAGGAATATCAGAGAATAATATCATACTGGCAATTATTCTCCAGCAGAGATAATGTAGAGCTCGTAGCCCAATTTAGGGACTGGGAACGATTCCGCGACTTCCAGAAGAGGGTCCGACATGACTACGGAACGCCAGAAAGTCCCTTCAGCGAATATGTGGATAATGTCCGCCACCGCCGACAAAAACATAAATTGGAGGGGAATATAAATCTGCGATTCAGCTTGGAAGAAAAAGATCGTAAACTAGAGAATTGGATTGAGTTCCAGGCTTTCCATATTCGATTTCGCATTGAACCATTCGAGAATAAGGCGCGCATTCAAAAAGCAGAGATTGACGACCTTCAGAAGGACGCTGATAGTGCAGATACCGCAGTATCTCAGAATGCAATCGAAATTTTAAAGTTCAACCAACCAGCATGGAAGTACCAAGAGCGGAAGTTAGAAATGGAGAGATATTTCCTGCAATGGACCGAGCAACAGCGCATGGCAATGGACCCCGGATATCCCACTCCTACAGACCGTAACAATAGGGTTGGGCTATTAAAGGCAACCCGAAGGGCTTCTGTTTCCAACCGCCAGAAAAGGCAACCAAAAGCCCGCTCAGTCCTTGGCAAACCGGGAATCTTGAAACGGAAACAGGATGTGCGACGCCAGAAGCCCAAGATACCGGATACTGCACCCCCTGCAATGGACTTTAGTCCTTCCACAAGTAATGTCTCGCGGATACCAGATAGCTCAGCGACAAAGCCTCGGCGTATTAAGACTCAGAAACCGCGCACTCAACCCCATCCGCAGAAGGTATCTAAGGCAATACGATTCGCTAATACCGACGCGAAATCAGCAGCAGCATCACGACAACGCGCAATTGGACAAAAGCGATCTTTAGCACAATCTCCACAACGATCACAGCTTGCGCTAGTAGAGGTTACGACGCGCAGTGGGCGGGTGTCACGGCCACCAGTGAAATGGGTGCCAGGGTGAGAGCCGCTCATTCTTCGTAGGATAACCTTGATCTGTTATGGCTTGGATGAGTGCTACTGGATTTGACGGCTGATTGTTGAAGACACAGTTCTTAATAGAGCTGAGATGGAGATGATACAGTTTCCGTCTATGAAATGTGTTGCTCATTGATGTTAATTCGAGGAGCTAAGTGTCGGAAGCTGTTAGGGGGGTCATGGAGAATTGAAGAAAAGCATTTGGGGCTGATACGAAACAGGGTTTTATTTCTCTGATTATTCAGATTTACATTTACATTTCTCTGGTTGTATTATATTTGCATTTCAAGGCCGTCTAGCATGTTCTTTGATACTATTTCCACCCCTATCCAGAAAAATAACAATTCTTTGTCAAAGCCTTGATGCCTTAACCTCCGCCCGTGAAGACGACAACAACGTCCACGATAAAGAAAGAACTCTTCTCACAACCTCACTTCACTGCTACTTCACAATTCTATAACCTCACACTCTCAATTAATCACATTGAGCAACCTGAGTATCTCAACCAGCCTTTACAAGAGAACGTTTTGAGGATCCTTGCTCGTCCGCGTGATACGCAGGCTGTCTAACCATGGGTTCATTAGCATGCTCTAGACAAAATTCCATCGCTGCGTTCATATCAAAAAGTTTCGGGGTGACATAACAGGTATTCCAATCTCCCGATGCTCTAGTTGAGGGGCAGATGTCAGAAACATAAGGTTTCCAACTCGGCGCTAAGCTCGATTAGGTAATGCGCTCTCAACGGTATTGCCTCGTAACTCTAATTGACCATCCTTCATTCCTACAACAACAATTGACATCTGTTATCCCCACGCTTCTACAATGTAGTAAAAGAGCAATTCTCTGGGTGGTAAATGAGGTTGGAGCTTGGCAGTTAAGGTTAAGTGGGGCACCCAAAGCTGCCGGGTCGCCGATCGACACGTGATACTCGAGGTGAATGAAACGGTGACCCGGTAGTTTTTGCCGCTCAGGTCATTTTTCGCCCGGGGCGGTACACCAATAATTGTCTGTCTCCCAGGATACTAGCCTCGTCCACTTCGAGCTCTCTGCAAAGCTGCTAGCCTTTCGAGCATGGAGGCGTTTCTATTCGGGGGTGGGAAGAAATATTGGTGAGATTTTATTTTTAGGAGTTGCCAGGTACATTTATTAATGGCTGACGAGACTTTGAGGGTTTTCTGCTCGGCCGTGTAAGGCTGCTGCTGCTTCGCACCCTTCACGAGTTTGGGGGCTAGGAGCCTTCAGCCGCACCTCGTTCTTTTATAACGCAAAATGGTTCTACATGTCTTGAGGGGATGAATATTGTCATAACAGTACAGCTTCAACTCGATTTATCCTTATACAAGCGCTACTATGGTGGGTCTTCCGATTAGCACTGAGGAACGCACTGATGGAACAAGGTTCGGCGTAACTGAAGACGATATAGGGCTGAGGATCTTGTACGAGCCACCGGAGCAGGAGCAGGAGCAAATTAGATCCCAGACACAAACTTGGTTATAATAGCCCGAAATGTGAACTTATAAGAACATATTTACACAATTTACATGGTATGAACAACATCGGGGTATTTAATTCTATAGCTAACTAAAATAATAGAACGAGCCTCTAAAGAAAAAAATTTAACCATATCTTCACAAACCTCAGATCAAAGCCCCGAAAAGAAGCCTAGTTCTAGAGTACGCAAGATCTGGGCGAAGCTTAAGCAACGATCGAAAAATTAAAGCCCTCGACTTTTATCTTGCTTTTGCCAAACTGGACCTCACAATCTCCTCCGTTTCCAAAGTTACGTCCATTTGTGAACCCGCTCTGGGAGGTCCATCCAAAGGTCAAAGTCTTCACGAATCTCATCAACCGTCACGTCCGATTTAGTCCTTACTCTCAATAAACCTCGAAACAGACTTTACGCTTCTTTCCCCGATTTCACTTCCGACCAGTTGTTATGCGTATTTCCCAAAGACAAAGGAGATGAAGATACCTGCTGAAGGGTCCCAAAGTGCCGCTAGGGCTGGGAGATCTGCGGGGGATTGCAGTACTACTCTTGAGCGGTTCTGGTTTCATTGTGCGCTCGTGTCATATTTCCATTTTCCTTCTTCATCACATCCATAGCCAACTGTCCCTTTGCCTTCAATCTATGAAATTATTCAATACTCATTTCATGATTCAAACAGGAGTTGAGAATGATCCCAGTCCGAGATTGAATGCTAACTAACTTTGGATACGGCATGCGAGAGATTAAGGAAGTTGAGTCCGTACGAAGTATTTCTATCTAACATTCAAAAGCAACTAACTGAGTTAGGTGATGAATCTTAAAAAAACCACACTTCGCATTCCAACCCCAATTTCCTTTATATCAACTCCGGATGGAGCTAAGACCATAGACAATGAGGCTTTCAAGCTGGAAAAAAGAGAGTGCCACGAATGAAATTCACCTAATTAGCATAAAACATTGACAGCTTTCATTAGCGGGTGATTTCATCACGCACAGCTGTCATCTGTTATTATCCGCTGTATGACATTGGGGTTTCACCAGCGAACTGAGCAACCGCGTCCGTAGGGAGGTTAGATACATTAAACTAAGTTGACAACGGAATTTTTTACTGACGAATTCCAAGAGCTAGATGTAAGAGGATTTAACTTTCAATGCAAATATTGGATTATTGATTACCATATATAACTTTATCAATACCATCATCAAAATCATTATTAAATATTCTATGTACTTTTGTGTCCTGGAAAAAAGGACTTCATGAATCCGAGGTAGGAATGAATTACATGTGAATGTGCCAGGCCTCCTGTAAGCGAGAACACGGGTTAAGGGCAGTATTGGGAATAGGGGCAGGCTAATCTCGCAAGAAGACGCAATCTTTCAACAAAAGCTCCACAAAAAGAGTTATTTTGGGATTTCAAGCCGCGGTTCATGACCAGTAATCAGCTTCAAAGGTGCGCAAACACCATGTCCCCAACCAATTGTAAAATTCACGAGCCTGTCAGCCCTGTATCCCCAACGATTTGTATACTTTGTTGGGGACGATACGTCCGTAACTGGTCATGAAATATTCTGTATATAATGTGCATTTACCGTTAAGGAAATGCAATTGGATTTCTAACTCATAAGCCACACTTCATGTTGCCACAATGCCGTCAAGATCGCTCTCCGAACCAACGATGACAACCCCTCTCCTAAAGTCCAAACCACTGGCAGCTTTCACCAGGTTATCCAACGTCGTCAGTCTCTATGAGCCACCAGCAACCCGTCTCAGCCCTGGGATTGAAACCAATTCCCCTCCCCCACCAACAACCATCCTGCTTTGCGGCTGGACAAATGCAGTCTCCAGACACGTCGAATATTATACCCGCACTTATATGCGTCTGTACCCTTCTGCACGCATCATCCTCATCTCGATCAACACGACCGAATTCCTTATCCAATCAGAAACCAAAAGACGGAAAGATATCTCTTCAGCAGTAACTGCCATTCTGTCAGACAAAACCGAGCAGCGAATCCTCGCTCATTGTCTAAGCACTGGCGGCGCAAAACGATTGTATGGAATCGCAGGAGCTTACCAGAAAATCACTTCGTCTCCTCTTCCTGTCCAAGCGATCATCTTTGATTCGGCTCCTGGGATCCCTCAATTTAGGAGAGACATCCATGCATTGCTGGTCCCGGCAAGGAGCTTCAACTGGTTTCTCTGGATTCCTTTTACTACTCTGATAGTGGTTGCTGCGAGCGTGGTATTTGTGGTAGTGAACTGGTGTCCGAAATGGGTGTGGAGAGAGCTGGTGTGGGGACCGATGGATGGGATGACGGATGAGAGGTTATTCGGGAAGGAGGGTGTAAGGGGGTTTGTTTATAGTGAAGATGATAAGGCGATTGATTGGAGACATGTCGAGAAGTATGCGGAGGTTACTAAGGAGAAAGGCTCCCCGATTTTGATGGAGAAGGTTGAAGGTGCTGAGCATGTGCAGATGTTTAGAGGGAAGGGTGGAGAGAAGGCTTATTGGGGATTCATCGAGAGGGTTTGGGAAGTGGGCTCCGCTCAAACTTGAGGGGAATGGATTATAGAGTGGTACGGATAGAAGATAGCAACACTAAGCATGATATCTTCCTTTCGATCCAAGTGCTTTCCATAAGCCTCTATATGTAATATAGCCTAGGAAGTTCTCAAGCTCAACTTGTTAACTTGGTAAAGTGGATCAGATCTTACAGAAAAAATGATCAGAATGTGTTAGCCCTTAGAAATTGAATGAGCATTGCCAAGACCCGAAGTAATGATGCCCATTCATAACCCAACTAGATAAAGCTATGCAATTTCAAGGGTCCCTCGCTACTTTCAGGGGTAGGAGCACATCAATCGTTCTATATTTAAGACCCCAGTTTTCATGAGATGGACGAATGAAAGCCCCTCAGACTATCCGGCTCCGCCACCCCCTCTACATATAATAAACCATGCCACGTCCCCGGATTCCTTCTCTTTCTCTTTCTCTTTCTCTCCCTTCTCGAAGCAGAACCCCAGAAGGAAAAAAAAAGGCATACCAAGAACCACATCAGTCTTCAACAATGACATTCGCACCCCCACCCCCACCATATCCTCCCCGCGTGACTTCCCCACCGCCTGTTCCCGAAGGATGGAAAGCAGAGTGGAGCGATGACCATAAAGCTTGGTATGTTTTGTTCTCTGCCGCTCCTCTCAAGCAAATCCATTTCAATTCTCGTGAGATTTGCTGACCATTCATCTAGGTATTTCTGGAACCAAACAACCCAACGGCCGACCTGGGACAACCCACTGGATATAGCCCCTTCCCCACCAGCAGCACCCTATACCAGCAGATCTACGACAAGCCTCTCCTCCGACAATGAAAAGCCCCCCACCATCAACTCACAAACACGCCCCGTCAGACCCCTCGCAAGCACTCCCTCCGCACAACTCCACATCCACGCCGCCTGCTTCAGCGACCAGGACATCACGCAGAAAGTACGCAGCATGATAACCCCCCAGCAGTCGCTCACCATCCGGTGCGACGCACTAACGTATCATTTCGGGGATCCCTGGCCCGGACACCGGAAGCAATTCTCCATATTATACTCGTACGGATCGCAGCCGTGGCAATTAATCGCCAGTGTGGAAGGCAATGAGACGATCAACTTGCACCCGATCCATCCTATTGAGAAAGCGCGGGTGGAGTTCGTACAAGACCGGGGAGAGGATGGGGAGAGGAGGGTAGTGGCGGTAGTGTGGGGGACGAGTAATGCGCTAGGAGAGGCGAGGACGTCGACGGGGAGAAGCGCGGGACTGAAGATCATCGAGGTGGAGAGGGAAGGGAGATTGGAAGCGAACAATGCGTGGATGGGCTTCGATGGCCATTATGGGATTGAGAAGATGGCTGTGGTGTATTTTAGGAATGACGATGGGAGTGTGGGGATTGCGAGTGCGAGGGAGGGGGAGACGTTGAGGTTGCCTTGGAATGCTTTAAGTGGTGCTATTTAGGGCTTGATTTTTGCATGCTTTGAAGACTTGACTGATCTGAATATTTTTTTTTTCGCTCTTTGAGTTAGCTTAAATATAAGTTAAGCTTGAATCGTGCGTTGAATGTGATTAGGTAAAGACTTGATTGATTAATAAAAGTAAGTGCTTGCGAAGAAAGTTCATGTTACAAGACTAGCCTCTCTTTGGCATCACGAGTAGTTAAAGTGAAGAAATTATTCACAATCCCTCAAAGCCTCAGAAATATGCATTAGAGTAACGTAGGTGGTAATATAATCTAATCATTTGAAAATACAAATAGCGACACCCAGCCTTAGAACATTGAAGTCATTAACGTTACATGAAGTAATGAACCTCAACCTCATACAGTACAGCAGATTGGCTCACCACGCTTTTAGGGGGTTCAAATGTTTTCCCTGTCCTTAACAGGAAGGGAATGGTCAAAGAGGAGAAACGAGTTGGTAAATCGAACTTCAGATTTATCCCGACAATCCTAAGTATCTAATGCCAAGGTATCACATTTTCACCATATCTAATTTTACTGACCTAACTCCAACTTAACCTCCTCCATGACGATAGATCTCACTCCCTCCAAGCCAGCGCTTTTAGGAACAACCCGAACTCTTCGCTCTTTCTTCTCCAGACCGACAAATTCTGTCGGAAGTACGGTGTCAAAGCTAAAGCCAGCCTCATCCTTTAATGCCAAATCTACTGCATTTGCAAACTTTGCTGGATGTGCCGTAGCCAAGGATATGTGATGGGTGTCCGAGGGGGAGGCTCGAATCATCGATCTCAATGAAGCAGCCACTCCAATGGCAGAATGCGGATCCAACACATATCCTCCCTTTGGAGCATTTCCATTGGCATTGCTATCTGTCGAAGAAGGGGCGTAGAACTGCTTGATTGTCTCAATGGTTTCCTTGTCACTGACTCGTTCGCTTTCAAAGTCTCGCTTTGCTGCCTTGAGAATGTCGGCTGGAACACCAAAACCTCCCTTAGACTTCAATTGTTCAAGCCAGGCTTCTACCTCCTGCCCTGCCTGTTGCTTCGTCCATTCATCGTCCATGCCAGCTTCGGCAGCAAATTCATAAGCCAAGAACCATAATAGTCGCTCGAAGTTGCTTGAAACAAGAATGTCCATTGCAGGGCTCAGTGTTTCCTTGACGCCATCTTCATGTGCCTTCGCTCCATCTGCTGCAATTCCACCTCCCGCTTGAACCCCGTGTGCTGCCTTCTTCTCATAATGCCCGGTCTTCCAGAATCGATCGAGAATGTCGTTCTCGTTCGTAGCAACTACAAGCTTATCCACAGGCAGCGCCATACGTTTAGCAAAGTAGCCTGCCAAAATATCGCCAAAATTTCCACTTGGCACAACGAAACGGATCTTGTCATTTTCTTTGTATGCAGGAGATTTCGTGAGGGCGAAATATGCGTGGAAGTAGTAAGTCATTTGCGCAAGAATTCGAGCCCAATTGATGGAGTTTACCGCTCCGAGGTTCAGGGTAGAATTAATCTCAGGATCTGCGAAAAGTCCCTTGACCGTGTCCTATAAAAACATCAGTCTCGCTAGAATGAGATTCCAAATCGAACCATGACTCACCTGGCAATCGTCAAAAGTACCCTCAACAGCCAAATTGTGTACATTAGAGTCCAAAACGGTTGTCATCTGCGCCTCTTGGATTGGACTGACTCTGCCTTTAGGGTGTAGAATGAATACAGAGACATCCTTCTTCCCTCGCAGACCATAAATGGCAGCAGATCCAGTATCTCCACTTGTTGCTCCAACGACTGTAAGATGGTGTCTATCTGTGCCCTCCTTCCCTTTATTTCGTCGCACTAGGAAGTATTCAAAGAGATTACCTAGTAATTGTAGAGCCACATCTTTGAATGCGAAGGTGGGTCCGTGGAACAGCTCCAACAAATTCAGGTTATCTTTTTCGTCCAGTGTAACCAAGGGTGTTGTTTCCGGGTTGCGAAAGGTAGAATAACTGCGATTGATGATGTCTTTGAGGTCTGCAGGTGGTATTTCGGAAGGAGATATGTAAAGGGAAAGGATTTCGAATGCAAGTTCAGAGAATGAAAGATTCTTCCATTTTTGTTGCCAGTCGAGGGGTAGAGAGGGGATTTCCTCCGGAATGAAGAGACCTCCATCAGCAGCGAGACCTTTCAGGACGACTTCTTCAAAGGAAAGCTATGGCAATATTAGTCCCAATGCCTCGGCGACGGCCCAATTGGTCCACTTACTCCATATGAGCCCCCTCTAGTCGATAAATATCTCTGTGAAGGGGTGTGAGTCGAGGATTCTTCCTTCTCTGGGGTGGTGGTGGAAGCAGGGTTTCGAGTTGGCACAGCCAAACCAACAGGTGTCGTTGAGTCAGACATTGTTATTGGGATTGAAGAAAGTATTCTGAAGCAATTGAAGTAGTTAGAGCGGCTATTTACTCGTAATCTTTCTCAAAGTGGACACGCCGATTGCGCTGAGGACTTTTATATGACCCCGCTACCCCGCATAAAATCTGTGACGATCTAAAGAGGCCATTCGTCACCTGACTTACTAACCCTTATAAGCAAATTCCTACTTCACCCTTACGACAGAGCATCTTAAACTTCCTGCTAAAGAGTCAGCAAGTAAGAGTTGACAGTAGCTATTGGAATTAGCTTTTATGCTTTGAAATGCTTCTTGATTAACACTTCATTCTACGCATGTCTGTACTCTCTCGGTTTCCAAAAGCATCCTCTTTTCCACGACTGCGACATGTTTACGAAGAAATTAGCTTTGCTGTCTTTGCTATACTTTCATAATACTTTTACCCGTTTTATTTTCAACTTATAGAGCCCTCACGAGTTCTACCCTTTTCAACATGCATTTATGTTGATGAATTCTCGTTTATCCTTCAATAATACGGCGAATCACCCAGTGGTAATAAATATAAAGACTTATATCGACTCCATTTGAATAGCGTGTTAACACAGCTACCCCTAGGTACTGCCAGCAAGCTGCTGGAAGTATAAGTTGATTTTAGACAACAGCAAAAAGTGTTTACAAAACTTATCCGGCCTAAGCATTTTCAGAACATCGCTGTCGCTGCTAAGAATATCTGTGCCAACCCTGTAAAATCCTTTCATCTCGTGAAAAGCTCTTTGTATTCTGATTTCTGTAGATACATTAAATTCAATAACTAAATCGATGGATGTGTTCATGGAAAGCCATACTCGACACGATCAACCATGGAGTTCTTAATTCAAGACAAGAGGAAGAGGTCACATGAGCGCAACCTTGCAACACCTTCTTCGCGGTATGAATATATCAGCCTTCGGCCTCGCAAACCTAGCGAGTGGCTTATGTGGTCTTCTAGACTCGCAGTTGCGATGATTTTCGTGATTCTGATGGTCAAGCTTTTACGCGGCGAAGCGAAGCATGGACTATCTAGGACACGATGTTCCCATTCCCCTATAGACTGCGAAACAACTGCACCTTTCATTTTCGACAGCATCTTTTCTCTTTCAAAACAATGGCCCAGCACCTATGCACCAAATGGGCACTCAATCGTTCCCGTGACATTCGCTCGAAACATGCCTTTGTATCACGCGAACCAAGACCCAGGGGATTTGAAGCCACAAGTTTGGTTTGCATTAGACGTGTAAGTATGCTAATGAAAATTGGTTGGAGCGGACTTGATCTGATTGAAGACAGCGAGATGTCTGTGGGCATATTCGGTGGCTCCCAGATAACATTTCTTCATACTGCAATTCCAACTCGACCCCTCAGTCTTCTCTACTTCGATGGACAGTCTGCAGTGCTCACTGCAACAGGATCCTTAGATAGCCAGACAGCGCTACTTCGGCGCCGGATTGAGTTGGATCCCAGCTACCAATTTACGTATAACGACACTGCGAGGGGCGAAGAGCTGTGTGCTCTGGCTCAACAACTCGGCATCGATGGGTACCTGAGAATGAACGCGGGATTTGAGATTCTAGCCTGCAATATCGTTACTGCTGGAGTTAAAGAGATACATGTGAGCAACCTCACCGTGCCTGGAAGTTATATCCGCGAGAATGATCCAACTCTCCCTCGGGACCCGAACCGAAAGCCTCCACTTGGCTTTGGGAATACTTTTGTGGAGGAGTATAATTGGGATTGGGTCAGAAGCGCAGCTTGGCACTACGGGGGATTTGGAAACAACGGGGGAGGTCGACGAGAAGACCAAGTGATCATGGACTTTTGCGGCATGATCACATTCTATGACCCACTTCTAGCTAGCCTTTCTGGAAAGCATGTTGGTGGCATCCGTGGGAAAGAACCATATGAAAATGGATGGGGACTGAGGAGAGGTCACAGATTAGTTGACATTAGCAGTGAAGATGCAGGGACCGTCAAGTTATGGACTGAGCAAGTTTTACGTTCGCATCAAACTGGGTCATTTTTAGGTTATTTGAAGAAATTCTTTTGGCCCCCTTTGAAATGCTCCGGCACCAATTGGCAAGTCATCACCGAGACGATTGCAGATACACACCGTTCACGAGCAGTCGAAATTGCAGACGTATTTCACCAGTTTCACGTAGGGCATATTAGCCGGAACTCTACCCTTAGACGGATCCATGAACTCAGTCATGCCGTTCTTGTGCCTTATTTCGAATACCCACGAGAAGGCGAATTGACATTGTCTGAGGTAAAACAGTTGACTATAACGCGTTGCTCTACTCTTTTCACATCCTATCTCGAACCAGATTCGACGAATGAGTTTGAAGGACTCCTCCGGGATTCCATAGCAATTGTGCTGGAAAGACTTTGTCATTGGGAGTGGGCGCTGTTCGAGTGGAGTGAGAACCACACGACGAACCTCTTCAAGAATCCCGAACGTTTAACACAAATTCAAACTGCTCATCCAGCTCTTGAAGATTTCAATCGCTACTACGACAGCACCATGGAGATTTTGAACTGGTTGGGATGGTCAACATGGACTGACTGTCCTACGAAATGCGGAGTTGGAGTACGTTCAAATTCCACCCTTTCAAGTCACTGCTATATCTTAACTAATTTTTATCAAGGAAATATGCTACATTCCTATGTGGCCTGTTATTTATTCCAACGGCACTCGTCAGGGAAGTATCTACGCTGGAAGCAAACTGACAAAGGAAGAAGAAGAATACTTCTGGTCTCCTAAGTGTCTTAGCCGCGAAATGATGTCTAAAGCTGGCGGGCGAGCGAGAGAGCCCGCCTACCAATTTCCTAATGTACCAGGAAACGTCATTAACCCTGACCACTAAGAAGGTCCTTTGTCAACTCCATGCCATTGCGTTGCAGCGTCTAATTCTACTTAACTCTTTTATTCTCAATCTACCCACGAACTAAACCATCAGCTAGCTGCAAAGGCATAGTCCCTGGGGTGCTTTCCAAAGCATTCTCAAAAATTTCCAATCCCAGCTCCAACTCTTCATCCGTAATAGTGATTGGCGGTGCGATCCTGAAAACACCACCAAATGACTTCAACGATGCTAAATTCGCCGACAATCCCAAAGCCAACATTTTCTTCGCTAATGCATCCCCTAATTCGAAATCAGGCTCTTTCGTCTCTCTGTTTCCAACAATCTCAACACCGCACATGAGACCTCTGCCTCGGACATCGCCAATACATCCATATTTCTTCTGGAGTGCCTGAAGCCCGCTTTTCAATCTCAATCCTGCCTTCTGTGATCGCTCTACCAAACCATCACGAACCACGATATCAAGGACTTTGAGACCGACTGCTGCTGGCAAAGGATCATTGACATGAGTAGTGTAAAACAAGTATCCACGATCAAAGCAAGTTTGCTCAATCTCTGTTGAAGTCACCACCGCTGCGAAAGGAAGACCGTTTCCAAGTGTCTTGCTTAAAGTAAGGATATCCGGCACCACTTCATCATGTTCAATCGCAAACATAGATCCGCATCGACCAATTGCTGTCTGTGCTTCATCCACAATCAACAACATACCACGTTTCTCGCAATGTGCTTTCATGGCTTTCATATATCCCTTGGGAAGCACATGCATTCCACCAGAGCTGAGAATGGGCTCAAGGATCACGGCGGCGAGGGATCCGTTGGATGCGATATCGATGAGACTCCAGCCATAATTGAGCTCGGTTTCCCAATCGTATGAGCCGTCTGGATGTCTGAAAATGGAGCGGTACTCATTTGGTGAGGGGAGAACGAGATTCCCAGGCATCTAGGATTGTCAGTATATTTCCAAAAGATGGAAGAGATATTCTTGTAGCTCACCCCAGGACCATAGCCTCTTCGACCAGAATGGAAAGTCGCAGCCGTCGCTCCAGATGTCATCTGAACATCATGAAGTCAATAATTATCCCTAATGGAAACCCCCATTAGGAGTCACATACCCCATGCCACGAAGCGCCCAACCCAACGATCTCCCATTTCCCCGTATACAGCTTCGCCAATTTAATAGCAGCCTCATTTGACTCCGCTCCTGTATTCAAAAACATCGCCTTATCCAGCCCCTTCGGCAGTAAACCTGTTAATTTCTCCGCCAGTTGAATCACAGGCGGACACAGCATCCCACTGAATAAATGATCCAAGTTTTGCGCATGTTCGGCAATGGTTTTTACGATTTCGGGATGGCCATGACCCACTAAACAGGACATTTGTCCAGATGTGAAATCCAGGATTTTTTGACCTGATGCAGTGTAAATGTAAATTCCCGAAGCGTGGGTTATGAGTGAAGGAGAGAAGTTGCCGCCAAAACGGAGGAGGGTTGAGGAGGCAGTGGTCATGAGCGCTTTTTCGTCGACGTTGGAGTAGAGTCCTTCGACTGGGACTGTTATCGTCATTTTGGCTTCGTTACTATTGCTGAGAGGGAAGAACTCCTTATCGTTTCGAGATGATTGAGGAGGGGAAAGAAGTGTTTGAAGCGAATGAGCTGCTGATAGGAAGATCTGGTCCCCCCCCCTCTTTAGCATTCGTGTGTTCTTACATATGAAATCAGGCGCTCTTTGTTGCCAATTGGGCGTTACGCCACGAAATAATTCCTCGGCCCAGTTTCCATATATCCAACCAATTCAGCATCTGCCGCAACGATTACCCCTCTTGGCTATCTAGCGGTTGAGAGTCGAGCATAAGTGGGGTTCGTGCAGATATTATCCAGCTTGCAGAACCGAGAAAACCTCACTCTTTTAAAGAGGAAAACTAACCTCATTTCTGAGATCAAGCCAATGCCTTCTTCGATAACCAGCGTTTGACTATACAGATCCCACAAAGTACCGGCTTGAAAAAGATATTGTGAAAGGGTAGAGGTCGGTGGTAAATGCGGGACCTTAAGTCGCAATGGCACAAGAAAGAAGCATGCAAATCAAGAGAACAGCGATCAAAAGAGTGTGTAGTTGGAGAAGTGATATCCTAAGTGCCTACATGGTGAAGGAAGGGATAAGTCCCTCCTTTATAGCTACAAAATAGGGGTCATGCCCTCGTTGCTACCCCTGGAGGGGGTAGCATAACCAGACGACGTCTAGCCGTCCCGTCTTTTATTTTATTTGACCTGACGTCTAATAGTATAAATAGAGGACTTACAACAGTAAGCAAGCTGAAACCTGTGCGTCTGCTACAATAATGCTAATTAGTATTCTTCGGTTCCAAGGTCTTACCATAAAAGGAACGGGCTTCTCCAACTTCCAAACAACATTAATCTAAATGCTCCTGCCCTTCCTCGCAGGCATCACCGGCCTCCATCTCCTCTCTTCAACCAACATCACTACGGCCTCCTTGTCTGTCTTTAGTTCTCCTTCTCCTATACAGCCACTTGGACATTATCCATGGCCGTCTCAACCACCAATACGGCAAGCCACACTGAGAAAATGACCACTGATGCATCTGGTCATGATTTAGAAATTTCATAGGTACGTTTTTTGGGGGGAGGGTGACCAAGGACGGTTTATGTAGGCTGCGCAATTTAGCCCCCAAAGGCCCATGTCACCCCTGAATTTAAATAGTTTAAGGAGTAAAATCTGCCAAGAGCATTAATCGCACTATTAGCTTCAATTGCCCATATCAAATTTAAGCGAGAATTGATATAAGGATGGGTTAAATGGGCACCCATAAACCGTTTATGGAAATGATATTTTCCTATGTTGTGATGCAGATTGTTTATATTGTGGGCTTGAGAGCGCTATTTTGGAGGAGGAATAGCGGAAATTCATGCAAAAGATTTGAGGCGCTTTTTGTGGCTTCAAAGTTCCCTCGTCTAAGGAGTATGCATTAGGCTTAGTTGTTATGTGCACGAGCCAGCATCTTTCCCAACATCACAAGACTTGAAGCTAACAAAAAACGAGGGGTCACCGGATTGCTACTATAGAATAAGGCAAAGAGCAACTTTTACAATTGGAGGTCTTGGCGAAAAAATGCGAGGCTGCGGCGAAGTCCAATAATAAATACAACAGCATACCACGACATCAAAATCGAATTGATCTGCCTACTGACGAAAAGGATGACCCGGAGGGCACCACCCACAACACCAATTAGCATCGCATATGCATAGGCATGCAGCCTTGATTCCTGGGACACGGTTAAGACTTCCACGGATCAGGGGCTAACGCGGCTAAAGCTTAATCTACCGAACAAAGTCTACATATACTTGATCCGTCCTTCGACCCATTCGAACATTCAAGGTAGCTCCAAACCACTTGAATATCAAGACAAACGAGACAGTCCCCATAACAGCCGCTGAATACAAACCACATCAGATCTACTAGCCTGAATCCCAGGAGACGAGAGTAATTCAATTGCTTAAAGATGTGGGGTAGCGAACAGCTAAACATAACTCTCTTCACGGGGTTGCGGAGCAATTTTGTGGACTATCGATATAATAGTGTGACACGTTAACGCTCGGAGTTGAGGAGGAAGAGCTGTTTTGCGTTACAGCGGTTGATCATTTCAACACCAAGGCATTGCTATTTAGAAACCTACTCCCGCGTATCCGAAAGATGGGCAGAGATTTTACTGAAATGGCTGCTGCGGTATTTTCACTACATAATTGACTTCTTCCCTCAGCCGTTGCTAGCTTCGATTGATTTCGTAACTTCGTCGCATCATGTCTGGTACGAAAGAATTTTTGTCTAACAGCCCTCCTAACCAGCGTTACGAGTACGGGGGAAATCCACTTGCCCGTGTGAATGATGGACCAGGCATTCGCCTTCCACCATTCGCCGGTAATCTTCAACCTGGTCTTTATAGACCACCCCGACGGTCGCTCGGAAATCCAGCTCCTCTAGGACTCTCCTCGTTCGCGCTGACAACCTTTGTGCTATCGCTAATGAACTGGCATACACAAGGTGTATCGGAGCAGAGTCTTATTGTTTCGCTTGCTTTTGGGTACGGTGGATTGGTGCAACTACTTGCGGCCATGTGGTATATTTCTCTCTCAACTAAGTTTGAAAACTTAAAAGTGTATGGATGCTGAGATATGTAGGGAAATTGCGGTTGGGAACACCTTTGGTGCGACCGCTTTGGGATCTTTTGGAGGATTCTGGATCTCCCTTGCTATTCTTCTCACACCCGGCGGATTCAACATCGTAGCGCAGTATCCAGACCCTGAGGAATTCGGACATGCATTTTCCTTCTTTTTATACGTAAATCCGCCAATTTCTGTTCCCCGGTATTCAGATGACTGACTCATATTTCAGGGATGGTTTATCTTCACGTTTTTCCTATGGATCCTGACTCTGAGATCGACTTGGGTTTTCTCTTCCCTCTTTTTCACCGTTGGGTGGACCTTTTTGATGTTAGCTCTTTCTTATTCATATAATACAAACGGAGTTCCTCAAGAAGGCTTTCAGAAGGCTGGCGGTATGTGGGGGCTATTGGCTTCATTCCTCGCTTGGTGGGTTATGCTGGCAGGTCTTGCGGACGGTTCGAACAGGTAAAGAAGTCTTTCTTTGATCGAGGGATCATTTATGACTAATAATGGTATAGCTTTTTCGTGGTTCCTGTGTTCCACTTTCCCTGGAGCGATAAGGGACGAGAGATTGCTGCGTTGGAAAGGGAAAAGACGCAGGTGTCGTCGAGTGCATCGAATGTATAAGTGTGGGCAAGACTGTTGGGATATTCTCAGTTCGTCTTCCCTCGCCTACTTACCGAATTGGGACTAGTGCATAACTCATCGAGCATGACTACACATAGCACGTAGAGAATAGAACCACAATCTGAACCAACTTGTTACTACTACTTCCCTTGTTATCTTTGTCTTTCGTAATTGCAATTACCGGTGATACCTACAAAGACTTTCATTTAATAAAGCAACAGAGTATTTTTTTTGAACATTAATATGGGCTTAATCAATAAAAAAAACTCGGATCGCAATGGCAAATGAGTCACTCTTCTTACCAGAGGACGCTCCTAAATTGAAAAACTGGTAGTGGTTTAAGATCTTTAAGGGGCGTCGTCGGCTATGTTCGCTTACTTGAGGCAAATAAATATCTTGACTATTCTTTTTCATTAACATTCAACTCATACTACAATGAAGGTCAAAATAACACTGAAGTTTCTCAAAACAGTCCTAAATAAAGAGCAAGATTCTTCTCCGTTGCCACAAGCTCCTTCGTGGAAGAGTCCTCGAAATCAACCAAATATACGAGAGATGCAGTCCAAGTTAGCACATCACTAATAACTAAAATTACTCAAGTAGAGTAAGAGTAAAAGTAAGAGGAAAAGTTTTTTCCTTAAGTAAATGTAAGTAACTTTTAATTATTTAAATTATTTGTGATGATATACAGCGGTAACGATACATCAATTCACGAATACGTCACGTCATATTTATCAGCGCAGCGGCCGTAGCATATCTAGATATATTCTTGAAAAATTCTAAGTCACGCTAGTCAAATACAGGCCCAGATTTCGGTATATAGCATTTCCTGCAGTTTCATCTTCTATCGGAGCGAACTTCCATCAACAAAGAAGCATCCAAAAAGAAATCATCTATCGGTCAGCGTGTTCCAATTGATTCTAGGAGAGTATGAGATTATCTAGGTCTATATATGTTGAAGAGACAACTAACAGGGCTAGGACGTTGAGTAGGCATGTAGTTCTTACTAACTATCTTCTAATACATGTGATGCTATGAAATGGATCTGTTGGCACGATAATAATTGAATAGTTAGCGTGGCCATATGAGGGGTAGCCATAGGCGGGGCAGTAGGCGAGAACAAGCCAAGTTGCTATAGGTATAAAATCTTAGCCCATGACCTATTCTCTTAGTTCCTGAAGAAGCAAGCAATCAAGACCATATTCTTACGAATACCATTTCCTGTGATATCAACAGGATCGAATATAGGGCCTACTTTTTAAAGACTAGCATAGCGGCATTAGATATGTATTTCTTCCAGATTTAAATTCCTTGTCTCAAGCACGAAACAAGTAGCTTCACGAGGACCACTCTTGCCAGCAATATCTGTTTGCAATTTGGACAGTAGAAAGTTAAATCAATTGAGACTCTTCCAAATGTTCGAATGGACAATAATCTTCGCTGTCATTTCAATTAAGAAATAATACTTGCCAATAAACTTGATGCGTGTCATTTCCAAGTTTTTAAGGGCCCATGACCAAGACTAAAAGTAGCAGGATTATGTACAGACTTGTGGTGTAATGTAATAGTTAAACTTCTGCTTCACCATGAAGTCTCGCATAGCTGGGACCTCCAGCTGAGTTCTAAGGTTTAAGGTTTAGGTTTGATAATATAAATACTCCTTACCTCTCCTTTACAAAAGATCTAGGAGCCAATGATAACATAAAGGGAAGTGAAGTCAAATACCCCCTTCTGTTGCATAATCAGTCAAGCCTGTGCTACAATTGAATTCATGCTAAACTATAATTGCATCGAAGCAGGGTTAGATTCCATTAGGCTGTTAGTAGCCTTAATTGCTTGAAGTGCAACAACACGGAGATTGTGGGTTCGAAGGTACAGTACAAGAAGACACAAGAAGGCCCGAACGGATTTTTCGCCTCCCCTCGAGGCTTTTCTTCGAAAAAAATACGATATGAGATGAGTACAGAGAAGTTGCAAACAAATTTTTTTTTGCACCTCCTAGTTACCATTGCCGAATGCTCATTGGCATTCACAAAACTAGACCATTCACTTAGTAAGCTCCCCCAAAAGAAAGGAGGGGAGGGTGTGTCAAAAATACAATTTGGAACCATGAAGTAGAATATTTTATCATGTATATAAATATGATCTCCTCCTTTCTAGAAATCAACATCATCTTTAATGAGCCATCGTTCTATACGACCTTCCCCAAATCTTACACAAACTACTCTGCAAGCCAGGGTGAATGTAAGATTTAGGGTAGACGATGGCTCATAAAGATATTTTGACTTGATATTATGAAGAGAGGGAGATCATGTTTACATAATAGGAATTAAACAGTGAATGCCAAAAACTAGTTCATCCACCCTACCTGAGAATCAGAGAACTACTGTCTACAAAAGAAAGCAACGACACATGCCAAGGCTGCAAGGCGGGGAGAAGTCGAATGTGAAGTAGAGATATTCTGCTATCTCTTGCCGCTGCGAGCATTTAAGTTCCCAAGGAATTGGGGATATTTAAAATCTCGTGTCTTGAATACAGCAGCCTGAAAATTTACGAAGACGTTGAGATAGAAAAGATTGAATGGCAATGCTGATATTCCGCTGCCCACTTCCCACTGAGTTTTGCAATTCTCCTTTGCGAAGAATAAGATACCTAGGGAGTTCACAAGAACCAATTAGTACTCGAGAGAGATGTTTCTAAAACGGGTTCTAGTTGTCCGTCGATTAAGTTGTTATAATATCACTCGAGAGGAGCAATATATACTCTTTATCTAAAATGCCACGAGCTCTAAGCCTAACTACAAGCTCAAAGATGGAAATGAGGATGGGGAGTGGAGGTGAATGAATCTACAAATTTACTGCCGCATTTTCACGCTATTCATACGTTATCAGACCTGGTTGGCCAATGAGAGATTACTTCTGGGAGGGTATATAGCACCCTTCTAACCCGAGAAGTAGTCCCTTATCTTTTGCATGCAAGAGGGAAAAGATATACGTAGTGTGGTTGAGTCGACAGGAGTAAATATTGGCATATAACAGTAATAGCTAAAGTATGAAGTGTACGTGGACTAGAGTATAGCAATAACAATATGGATTGCTGTCATTCGGAAGCATCCCTTTTCATTCTACTCCTCATGCTCTAGGCTGGTTCTATCAACCTAAAAAGCTAGAACAAGGCTGCTTAAAAGACACTATTGAGATGCTTCATTGAATTAAACTTTAGGGTCTTTCCTAGTCGGCTAATCATTTTTTTGGGTTGGATTCATTTGATGGTTAAGGATACATAAATATCCACCTCCTAACGATGAAATTACGGCTTTAGAGCGTAATTTGAAAAGAATGACTAGTCAAGGCTTTACTCGTCCCTCATCAGCATCTCATATTAATTTAAGTTCAGGCAATGAGGACTAGCTTCATATAGGTTATATAATTCCTCATCCCCAGCCAAAACGGGGAAGAGTACTAAAAGTCAAAGAAAGTAGGGATAATTGCTGACTTCTGATTGGGAATGGATGTATTAGAAAGCGAGGTAGTTATGAAAGATGAAAAGCAGGTCGAGGGGTATAACAGAGAGGGGGGAAAGGTGAGAAATGGCAGTGGGGGGTTATTGTCATTTACAAACCCTTTCTTTCAAATATCAATGACGTAGATTATCGCCATGTATTTGAAAGAATCGTGGGTAACGCGCTTAAAAGACGGTAAGAGTTGAGCATACAACGTCAGTGCGGCTTCTGCAGCATTATTAATTATGGGTATTATAATTTCTTTGGGTAGGCAAGAATATATATCAACTCACCGACGAAAAGCATGCACGTTGAAAGCTTTGAAAATGAAAGGAATACAGGAGTGAAAGTGTAACCGTCAGATCCCCTCTTCCGGACATCAAGTTTGCTTTTCAGCTAGTGAAGCCGGTTTCTCAGGAGATATATAATCTTCTCTCCCAAACGGAATATACTTCGTTAGAATAATACAAATCCGAACAACTGAAGCTTGAGATGGTATGTGACTACTCGTGTTTAAGAATCTGATTCTCAAATAATGGATATGGGAGTTTGAAAGAGAACGGAGGGTAATGATAGGAGTCGAGCAGTCGAGGGTAAAATGACAATGAAAAGCCGTTCTGATTTGGAAGGATGTCATCTAGTATTCATAAGCCCAATGAAATCGAAAGACTCCGAGGAGATGCATACATGAAAGATCTTAGAGCTTGAAAATCTCGTTCAGAGGGCTGTAGGTTACATCTGGATCCGCGTAATTGTTACAAAGTGATTATTTATAGTTAGCAAGAGGGCATACATATTCATTAACACTGTCATTACTCTCCTAACACGTTGAACAACAAAGCTAGATGAATGAAAGGCTTGTCCTCGGGGCCAGTGAATCATGTTTGCAATTTCATATCTCATCGATTCCTTACAGGTGTGCATCATTCAATTATGCACCCCAGGAAGGTATATATGACTTCCTCTCCACTTGAATATACTTTATCAAAAACTCGTTAAGCTTCAGAATGAATAGATGGGACTAAATGATAGGTAGTCAGAAGTAGCTGCTAAGGGGCTATGGGATGGGGGAAGAATTTAGAGGGGAGAAGGATGTAGACGACAACGGGAGGGTATTGTCATTTGAAAATGTAGGCTCTTAATATTTTTATCCCCAGGAAGTACACGCAAATTAGAGATATTGAAATAACGCATCAAAAGAGTATAGAAATCATCCTGGGAATCCAGTCCTTGGAGTCATTTCTTGTATTTTCCCGAAGATGACCGCTTATAATAACTACCGAGGTTATGATTAGGATTTCTTTTGATAAGAGGAATTTATACCTCTCAACGAATTAACGAACGTCTACAAAACGGAAACATGAAATTGAAAATGGAAATAATACAGTGAATTTTGAACCATCATCTAAAGACATATATGAAAAGGTATATAAACTCTACGCCACTGAAGAATAGCTCTTCATACTTTGTGGTTCCAAAAAACAGAGATGGAGGAGGGGTTTTAGAAAAGGGCAAAGCGGCTAAGCGTTCACTTAGAGTTCAAGCTTGCTCGATGCGGGCTAAGAAGATAGAAGGAAACTTACTGAGAGGAAGGAAGGGAAATACATATATTTAAACTAACGGATGTCATTTAGGCCCGACACCTTTCATTAATAAGGAAAGTCTAGAAACTATTATGACAAGCTTGCGCTTTAAATACTGAGATTGAGCTTGCAGTCTCTTATATTGGTGGTATTAAATGAGGCATTCAGCTAAGCAGAAATAGGACAGTATTCTGGGCATTGCTTTCCACTTATTCAAACACCTCAGTCTTCTTAGGGTCTTCTACTGCAAGACGCCTGATGGAGAGCAATTTCAGATACTTTTTAGACACTAAGTCCAAGCTCTCCGTAGATGACACCTGGGGTGGAGGTAAGGCAGCGCTTGGAGACGATGAGCCAGACAATGCTGCCTTTCGTTTCTTTATTATGAGCTTCAAACATCGATAGATAAGAGAGATGGGATCTCGGAAGAAGAGCAAAGTGTGCGAATGTTCTTGAATGACGACTCTAAAAAGTCAAATTGTCACAAGATTTATCTTGGTCCTAGGAACGGTTCTGGAAATGCAGCTATCATCTAACCAAGCCAATCCCGGGCTATATAGCGAAGAGAACTACTAATCCAAATCCTATTCTTTACGATTTGAAGCTTGACTTATAACTTCTGCAGAGTTCCTAGAGACACTGACCTATGGACTATAGCAACGAAGGATATTGAGCTAAAGTAAGTGGTTGACAGCCATGGTCAAACGAGACGCAAGAGTAAAAGATCGCTCAAAGTAAGTTAAAAGTGTGTTTATTCGTTGAAGATTCTAAAGATGATTTCTGCGCTCAATCTGTGTCTCTCTCACTGCCAATCCCACTGAAAGGCGGTCCTATCCCACCAAGATCCCCCAAATCCCCTTAATTCTTAAACCCCCACAGCTTCCAAGTCGCACGATAACTCTTCCTTCTCTTCGATACCGCTAATAGTGGCCTCGTTCAGAGGAGCGTTCTCGGTTTGCTCGAGGTATCCCCGTCGAAATGTGTTTGATTTCAACTGCCATCCTACGCGTTGTAAGAGGCACTTCTCCGAGTTTGTTGTCTTCTTTTTACTGCCAATTTGTTCCGCAATATTAGTCAGTATGGTCTTGGAAGTTGTGATATTGCCAGAGCAAATAAGGTATATGGCAAGACTATAACGGCAGCTTTGGGTCTTGAAATAATTGGAACCGAACTGCTTTTCATAGCCTGATATTGCGCTATTGAAATATTGTAGGGCTATAGGGTTAGTACCATATAGTATTGCCTTTTCGTAATGGAATGAAGGGATATCGCTTTCAGCAAGCCCAGCGGTAATGCAATTTTCAACTATGCGAAGAGCATCATCGCTCCGGCCTGTTCTGCGAAGTACGTGGGCAAGAGATAGCACAAGCTGTGGAATGGGATGTGTAATATTGGAAAGCATCTGGTCGATAGGGGCTCGAGGTATCATAGCTATAACGAATATTGCACAATCGAGGAGATTTGAAAGCCGTATCTGCAGGTCCTTGGTGAAGTACTTCGACGTTTCGACGCTTGTATTTGGGGGCAGGAACGAGACTGCATTTTTCATGAGATCGCAAATAGTAAGAACTGCCTGAGACAAGTATACAAGTTAGTGTTGAGTTATAGATATCTAGCTGCCTTTTTCTCTTACCTTTATTGCCTCTGCCTCCTTGAATAATCCCATAACATCTATTTTATCCTCCATACAGGCCTTTTTCCATTTTTTATCATCTGGTATAGACTTTCGGATGATTGCATCACTAAAATCAATGATGACGAAATCCAAAGGTTTTTGGGAGCCTGTTCGTAATAATATATTATTACCTTTGATATCCCTATGACAAACCCCTGCTTTGTGAAGATCTGATAAGGCTTTCAATATCTCCTTTTTAAGAAGCTTCAGCTCTTCGCCAGTCAGCTCTTTATCAGATATGTCTTTGATACATGTATCCAGAGGAATGCCTGTTATTCTTTCAATTGCGATTGCCTTGGGGTATATAGCAGAAATAGGCCACATCATAGAAGGAGCAGATCGGAGGTTGTTTCGAGTAAGACCAATTGGACCGTAGTATTGAGGTAAGTAACCTGGGATATGCCCCAGTTCTTGAAGGAGGTATTCGTATATTGTTCGCTCGTCTTTAGCATGAGTCTTATTCTTCTTCCAAAACTATAATAATCATCAGTATAATGCTTCGACACAGGTGAAGCAGAGAACAACGTACAATTTTGACTGCAACATCTTGCCCTTTAGTTGTTGTAGCTTCGTAAACACAGCCGCGTCCTCCATGGCCCAAGGAGGATCCAATATTGGCAAGGGAAACCATTCCGGGTGTGTTATGATAAACGTTCGATAAGATTCATGTATAATTGTAGCAGACGAGAGAGCTTTGTAGATGTGGATGTGGATGTGGATGTAGATGTGTATTCGTCGGAGAAAACGGTCATAACTGTAAGGACTTCACGCGTTGTTGCCAAGCCTAATTGGGTTAAAGGGGGCGAGGTATCCATGTTGAATATCCCCTCGAATCACTTAATTTGTTTCTACTACTTCGCAATTTCTCAGACTTCGTTATGTCGCTGCTGCAAGTACAATCCGTGCAGGAGCCAATTGAATGAGATCAATTTATTCAATTTGACGATTTTCCCCTTCCTCTACATTTTCCTGTGTCTCCTCACTGGGGAAGCTGAGGAGTGGCTAGGGTACAATCCTCACCACCACCACATGTTCCCAACCATCCTAACTTCTCCTTTGAGGAATATAATATCGGGACAATGGCAATAACAACTGCTCTCAAGCTTCTTGGATATTCCCGGCCTCTCAGTCGGAGCCAAAAAAGTAAAATGGCCCGCGTATGGTCTCGCATTTCACACCTCCAAACTGGCATTATAGCACGGACCAGGTCGGACTTTTTTTACTCCGACTGAGAGATGACTCATCAAAGGATAAAGTCATTCAGGACACGTGACTATATATCTGTTCCAACACTGGTGGTGATGATGTCAAGCTGTTATAGATGCACATGGAGATCCAACTAAATATTAAATTCACGATCTATATACTTTACTGTTTTTTGTGGCAATAAGCATTACGCAAAAATTTAAAGTTGATTGCTGCCCACCACATTTCATCCCTTCTCCGCACCCATCCATTTCAAGCACCCACGCTTATCACTCATCAGTCCTTCCAGCCAACGACAAGAACAACGAGATCCTTCGAAAAATATATCAGCAACATCCTCATTCCCTCTAATCATGGAACGCACCACCACCCTGAGAGAATACCTTTCCACGCCAAATCCCGACCTTCAGATCGATCCGACTCTGCACCCCACGTCTACGGTCCAGAGAGCCGACCGAGACGAGTTGGAAGGCAAGGTGTAAGTACTCATCTTTTGAATGACTCTGATTTCTTAAGTTACTTCAAGGGAGAAAGTTCCATTTTCCCTCTCCTAATATGACAATAGGATTTGGGAAGATTTCAACCTCGATCAGATCACGAGCCTCTTTCACCCTATTCTCGATCACCCTCTCCACCTACCTCCTCATCCCACGATACTTGCCCCACAACTTCGAGTGCGTGACGAACGTTCCTTTGAATCTGTGCTCCTGAGTCATAATTGTATCATCGTAAATGTAGCTCTCAAGGAAGCAACAAAATTGATGGGTATCTCAACAATCACCTAGCTTGTAGGAAGCTACGCAAAACAAATAACAGACGGACCAAAAGCTTTTCCTGACTGGGCAGGGATTAGCGAATTGGAAATTGATCGCAACATTGTTCCTGGGGATAGCAAGTTTGCTTCCTACCCTTTTGACATTCCTCGACCGAACGTGAGCGACGAGAACGTGAGCGTCGAGAGCGTGGGCAACGAGAACCTGAGCGACGAGAACCTGAGCGACGAGAACCTGAGCGACGAGAACCTGAGCAACGAGAACCTGAGCGACGAGAACCTGAGCGACGAGAGCGTAAACGATGAGGACTTGGACATGAGCGACGCCCATTCCTTGCCTTCTGACATCGCGATCCCCGACCTATTATCCTGGGGAAAAGTAACCGATGCATGCATTGAGCAGGTGAATCATTACGCAAAGAGCTGGGCTTCAAGGTACTGCTACCTCGTTACTCCTTCCGAAGTTCTCGTTGCGAGACGCGCCACGGATGAATCAATCCCAGATTCTCAATCTCTGGCTGCAACAAGGAATGCAAGATCAAGGAACTACGCTCCGTTAGCACCACCTCTTCTGTCCTCGTCACCGGTCAGCTCACCGCCAATCGACCTTTCATCTTCATACATTGACAGTAGTCAACCGCAAAGACATATGGTTCCGATACAACTTCGCTCTATACCATGGAGCGACTCAGGGCCTGACAAGCTTACTTTCAACTTGGCTATATGGGCTATTCATATCCTTGCAGCAATTGATCGCAAAGTTAAAACAGAATATTTGAAGATTGGACAAGACCCGATGTACCGAACTTGGGGAAACAGAAGATGAGTTAGATTTGAAGCATCCACTTGTGTCCTATCTTTTTCCATCAGCGATAATTATTAGGATAACAGAAGTGGTTGGAAATGCAGCTCTTCGATTAAGGGCAGGGGAATGCGTCAAGAATGCAACATTGGGGCAGCCTGTCTCACCGCATAGCTATATATCTTAATGCTCACAATTTATCCTGATATTCTCCTCTTGCTCATTAATGTAAACAACATCCATTTAGTCAAGCAAATGTCTATCTCTTCCAATTAGTGTCTGTTCAGAACGATAAGTCTCTCAGCACTTAAGAAGTAACGTAACTTACTACCACTCTATGAATGCTTGGTTTAGTAGTAGGCGGTCCGATCTCGAAGCGTTGGCTAGTTCTACCATTCCATGTGACCGACCGCTTCTTAGTCGAAATTCGCTGCATTTACTGGCCCTCACATTTATAGCGGCAGTTCCGGACCTCTATTTTAATGGTATTGAGATTGCATCCCAGAGGGCTTAAGATTGACATCTATAAGCTAACAGAGCAGTTTATTATAGCCCTCAGAGAATAGTAAAATCTAGGATACATGGTTGGAATAGGAGCGCTTCTCTTCTTCGGCGTTTGATTCAAACGCAAGGTCCCCTACAATACATAGAAAACTTCCCTTGATGAATGAGACATCTCCACATAGAAACTGGAGACTAGACTGGTGGTAAGTACGAGACAAGAGGTGCCTAATTAATCATCCATTTTTTAGGATACTTCCCTTTTACTACCAATACTTAACCATATAATTTAATACATATAAAATACATATAAATAATCGGCAAACATTATTATATTAAACTTAATTTTAAATTAAAAATGCTTAAACTTTATAGCTATATGGAAAAGCCAATAGTCTCATTGCTATGCTCATTATATGGCCCGTTATTACTCCCACACATTTTCTATCGCTAAGAATAATATCTAGGCTGCCCTTCATAGTATATAAAAGCATTACAGCTGCCTTTTATTCAATATAGAAAGTCTAAACTTTTGCACCCGTTCACTAGAACTCCGCCGTTGTAGTTTGCCTAGCAAATTACATGCCGGCTCCTAAGAAGGATATACACAAGCCACGATAGAATAAAATATTATTAACGTAATTAACTCTTAGCTGGACTTTATTAAAGTGCTGCTATACACAAGTGGCGAGCCATCAATAACAATAATGGCCACGTATATATCGTAGATGAATATACAAGTTCAAAGACAAGGATATAGAAGCTGGACGGGGTTTGAGGCAGTCAAAAAGAAGAATTTTTGTTGTCAAAAAACCCAAGTACTGTCATTTTTAAGACAACACTCTCTCAAACTCTCTGATATCCTTATCACACGGCTAAGAGGGAGGAAACAGAAGAACGGCAGTTTGGGACTAGAGCTTATCTTCTATGCTGATGAATAGCTCGCCACTTCATCACTAGCTCATCCTTCTTTCCTCTACATAATAAATCGCCTAGTATTTTGTTCGCTCTACAGGATCTCGTTCTTCTCGCGTCTAATTTTATCTCTGGGTTGCATTGTAGGTACCACCTTGTATTGCATGTTCAAAGGCAAAAGCAAAGAACGATGGTGTTGCCAACTAGCTTGTATTGACTATCTAGAAGACTAAACTGAAGAGGAAAGAAAAGAAGAAGGAAAACTAAGAAAGCGAGGTTAAATACAGGTCTGCTTACAGGGATTGCTAGCGGCAGCATAACCCCTTCTTCCTAGCCAACCAGTGATTCCTCTTCATGTTCAACATCGTCTATTCACCCAGTTTGCCAAAGCTAAACATGCTCTTCAAAGGTGAGGCATTGTTCCATCATCATCCGGTGACTTTTGGCCTTAGGCATTGCTGAAGTCGGGCTTCTGATTCTCTGAGTGATATGAAAGGTGAATGTTACATATGTAAGGGGTTTTTGCCACGAGCTCGCCTACCGAGCTCTTGCAGAGGGCATTTCCTGATTAGGAAAAGATGACTCTAGTTTAGTTTAGGTAGCTGGGAGAACTAGTTGTGTTGATAGCCGATTAGTTAAGCGGTGTGGCTATGAAAGGGGGGAAGCAGTAAGGAAGCGAAGGAGTGACAGTGAGAGTGGAAGGGAAATGAAATAGTGGAGGAAGGAGTAAAGCTATAAACATAGCCAGCCTAATTAAAAGTATTATTTTTATTGCACACTAACATATAAGAAGGATAGCTAGACGACAGAAACCCCCTAATTTAAAAATTATTCAAGAAAGCCAACTTCGTGATGATCGTTTTAAATAAAATGACACCGATGCCCTGTTAGCCAGTGAATAAATCAGACCATCAAATTCTCTCTTGACTACAGCCAACCACCCCCATGAGATGACAAGAACATTACCATCCGAAATCAGACAGCCTGCAACCTGTTAACGTCAAAATCACTCATCTGAGAACGCATTTAATCACTTCATGCATTTTGAAAGCAATTGCTGAATCATTTCATGGATTCCATAGATATTTTGACTTGATTCATTCTTCTGTCCATCGTCCGCCCTGCAGTATCATAAATATCATTCTTCAGTGATCTCCCACCGAGCTCGTAAATGTTCCCTGTATGTTCTATCGTAAGAATCTTCCATTTGCCATTGATGGTCCAATGTATCAAATCATGTTGCATGGATCGTATTTGAAAGAAAACTGGTGATCAATAAATGCACTTTATATCTCAAAATCCTCACTTGCCAGCTGGTCCGGAAGGAGCAGCAGCTGGAGCCTTTGCGGCATCGGAGTTGCTACTCTGCGTGGAACTTACTCTGCCACCAGCTCTCCCACCTCTCCCACCTCCCCTAGCTCCCCCTCTACTACGACCATTTCCCCTCGTCACAGGTGTAGGTCCTTGGTAAGATGGCTTCGAAGGAGCTCCAGCACGTGGTTGAGCAGGTGTCTTTCGTTGCATAACCTGAACCGTACCCTGAGCGACCGAAATAGGATTTGCAGCCATTGCATTCTTCAATCCTTCAGGCTCAGCGAAGTCCACATATGCAAATCCTTTCTTTTTATCAATCTCGACCATAGAGACGACGCCAAATTTTTCCAGTGCTTCTTTGAGAAGGGGTTCGGTGACACCCTGAGAGGGATTGGCATGCTTTACGAAAGCTTGGCGAGCTCCTGTAGCGGGTGCAGCGGCTGAAGATGTAGTGGCTGCAGATGTAGCGGCGGGCCTTGATTTCGGACCTTGAGAAGCTGGGGTAGAAGATTTTGCAGGAGTGATCGTAGGGATCGGAGCAGATGCTGATGCAGATTCGGGTTTCTTCAGAAGGACGATGGGTTGGGAAGCCGCTGGTGTGGTTGATGTTGAGGCTTTATTTTGATCGGATTCGTTCAAACCAGAAGCTGCCTTTCTCGATCTTCTACTGCCTGGTTGGGCCAAGCTAGCCTTCGGAACAGCTGGGGTCGTAGGTGTTTGTGGAGAGGATGTACTTGAAGAAGCGGCTGCCTTTTCGGCAGCTTCTGCTTTAAGGGCATCAGCCATGTCACGTTTAGCTTGTCGATGTGCTACACCAGGGTTGAGTCCAAGATCTCGACGGAGCATACGGATATGCGCAGCAATAGCAGCTCCTCTCTGATTACCAGCAAGATGTGTAACATTAAGCTTGGGTACTGTTTTCTCGGGGCTGGCAGAATCGGAAGCTGGCGATGATGTTGCAGACGAAGAAGCTTGGGTTGTGAGTATGCCTTTCGCAGCGACTTCTCTATTCAGGATCTTGACGGCTTCCTTCGCAGCCCTGTCAACAGTTTTATCGACCTTGCCTTTCTTCTTATCCTCATTCGAGCTAGAAGAAACTTCCTTGGATTTGACTTTGGTAGATTCTTGCTTTTTCGCGGCCTTCACCGCCGCCTCCTTATTTTTGTTGGCCTTTTTGTCCTTGAGGTATTGTACGAGAGGAGTCATGGTGACCTTCTCCAGTTTTCCAGTATTGAACTCATCACCTTCTCCTGTATCGGCTTCCTTTACTGTAGTTGGATTTGCTAATGCCTCGAGGAATGCCATGAATTCAGGATCTTGGTCAATAGTTCCAGCACGAGCATCTGAACGTTTCCGTCCTCCCGGTGTTTTGCCATATGGAGCGAATTCAACAGAGGGAGGACCAATAAGAGAGGAACTTGTGAAGGTGTTTTGGGCATCTTCGAATGTAGATTGTCGTACGATATCAGAGAGGGGTAGAAGATGGTCGGCATTGGTTAGATGAAGGTATGCTCGAGAGGGGCGGGATGGTTTAGAGGGGCTGAAGCTGTTAGCATAATAAAACACGGCAGCAGGATAAACATACTCTTTAGAGTCCTTTCCGGGGTTATATAGAAACCAGTCGACCTTCCCATTTCCCCGTTTCCACTCATCTCCTAGGATTAGTGAAAATTCCGCCTGAGTGAGACCTGGAGCAAGCCTTCGAATAATGACTTTCAATTTGGCACTCGGAGCTTTGGCACCGGATTGCTTGGAAGCATTGCCTGCCGTCTGCGATGCCGTAATAGGGAGAACTCCATTCGCATGATTACGGTTTTCCGTGGCAGTGGCGGGTGCCATGATGAATTGAGTGGGAGGGATTGAGGGAAGAAAGTGGAGGAAGACGTAATGTGATTGCCTTATTTCTGCCTTGTATTTGAGGCGTCGAATTCAAATGAGAAAATTACTTGTTGCTTACGATCTTCAGTTTTCGTCAACAATCCTTTATCAACCACCTCATTGTTCTTGTTTTTCTCCCACAAGCACATACTAGGTGAGCTCTGTCTCTTGTCTCTGTCTGTTCCTCCCACAATCGTTGTAATCCAACTGCCCCGAACTTTACCCAAGCGCCACTCGCTGATTTGCTCGCTTGGCTAGTAACAACTGTAACTAGCTTTGACACCTCAGGCGGCAATTAACACTTATAATGGAGAGTGAGGCCGAGCCCTTTCCTCTCGTCACTATTGTCGAGGAAGATCGAGATCAAGATCAACCACCCTCCTCTGTACACCCATCAACCTCAACCTCAACCTCAGCCTCTCCAACTTTTCGTCGCCATCGACGCTCGCGATCCAGCGCTTTGATTAGCGGCTGTCCTAGTAGCTCCTCCAGAAACGCTCTCTCACGTCCTCTCCCTCCGCTTCCAATTAAGATGCATCCTGCCGTACCACGTCCTGGTCCTGCCAGACTCGGTCCCCGCTCTAGTCCTCTAGAATGGCTTGAGGAGGCCAAAAAGAACAGATATCTGCCAGAAGCTATCATGAAACAGCTCTGCGAGAGAGTCAAGGAACATTTAATGGAGGGTTCGTATTCTTTCGATCTATTACTACATTATGCTAACTTCATCTTTACAGAGTCAAACATCCAGCCAGTCGCAACCCCAGTCACAATCTGCGGAGACATTCACGGTCAATTTTACGATCTCATGGAACTCTTTCGAATTGCTGGTGGCATGCCTGGCGAAACCAATGTTCAAGGCCCGACAACTCTCATCGACACCAATGCCATCGAACCTCCGACGGCGATCACTGATCCGAAGCTGAGAAAGAAGATTCGCAGTACTGATTCGGGCGTTGAGAGTGCTAGTGGTGAAGATGACGACGAAGAGGAAACCCGTGGCAGACCACGCACTGCGGGCGCTTCAAGTAGAGCTGGTTCCTCTGGTGATGACTCTGGTATTGGCGTCAACACCGTCAGCGGATCGGGCAACCAAAACTTCATCTTCCTTGGCGACTTCGTCGATCGGGGTTACTTCAGTTTAGAGTCCTTTACCTTACTCATGTGCTTGAAGGTTCTGTAAGTACTTCTACTCCCTGTTTCGATGTCCTACTAACAAATTTAGCTATCCCGACAAGATCACATTGGTCCGTGGCAATCATGAGTCCCGTCAAATTACCCAGGTCTATGGATTCTATGAAGAGTGTCAACAGAAGTACGGCAATGCCTCTGTCTGGAAATCCTGCTGCCAAGTGTTTGATTTCCTCGTACTTGCTGCTATCGTCGATGGAGAGATTCTCTGTGTTCACGGAGGGCTTAGTCCTGAAATTCGCACTGTTGATCAAATTCGCGTTGTAGCTCGCGCTCAGGAAATCCCTCACGAGGGTGCCTTCTGCGATCTTGTCTGGTCTGACCCTGAAGAAGTTGAGACTTGGGCTGTGTCTCCTCGTGGTGCTGGTTGGCTCTTCGGAGATAAGGTTGCTACGGAATTTAATCATGTTAACGGTCTCAAGCTTATTGCTCGTGCACACCAACTTGTTAACGAAGGCTACAAGGTATGTTCTTTATACGATTTAGATGACGCTTGCTAACATTCGCAGTACCATTTCTCCCAAAAGAACGTAGTCACAGTTTGGTCAGCTCCTAATTATTGTTACCGCTGTGGTAACGTCGCATCTATCATGAACGTTGGCGAAAACCTGAATCCCAAATTCAGCATTTTCTCCGCCGTTCCTGAAAATCAAAGAGCCGTTCCTGCTGGTCGGCGTGGTGCAGGAGACTACTTCTTGTGAATCACTTTTCCTTCCCGCACATAAACTCATTCTCGAAACATAAGGGGTCGGTATCACGACAGGCATTCTGAATTGCATTTACGGATGGCGTTAGATTGTATGAACCAGATGAAACAAGCCACGATTACATTTTCCTTCTTTTACACACTTTGTACCACCATATACCCGCGATCAACCATCTTTCTTAGTAAAGGAAAAGATATGGTTGATTGCACTTTTCATGTTTATGAATTCATGAATCATATCGCTACAGGGGATGCGGCGGCTTTTGTACGATAGGATTGGATGGCTTATGATGACATGGGCGATGAACGGATACTTAGCTTTCTCCGCATAGCTCGAGGTTTCTCGGGGCAAGATATTTGGCGTTGGGAGACGGTATCATTACAAGGCAGAAGGTATACTAGGACGCTGCACGAATAGTTGCCAGGGCTGACCTTTGGGGAAATACAATGATAATTTCGAAAATCTGCCTGTGCCTTAATTGTGATAGTGATTATGATAAGTTGATGCAATGCAACTATGTTCTTACTCTCCATCTTTCTTTCTACAGTTATGGCTTTTGTTAGGGGGAGACCATACTAGTTTCCGATCAACTGCTCATTCGTCACTCAACGCGGATGAGTACTTTAATTCTCACCCCATTCCATTCTACAACATCATTTCTATTCAATAAGCCCTTTCCCCTCTCTCGCTTAAGGGTTTCCTTGAGAAACGAATCCCTTTCCATTTTATCCCTTTTTTCCAATTACCAGCTCTCAAGTTCTACTTATTTCAATTGACTTTACTACATTCCAGCCCCCTCACTCTCCAAAAATATTATAGAAAAAAAAAAACGACGGGATTTCTACGCTTGCGGACGAGATGACTGCTTTCAGTCTTATATCCCATTCTTTATTAGCATTTTAAACAAAGAAAGCTAGAAGGATGAATGGAGCCTATATAGCCTCCTATGAAGAGTAGTCAAGCATTATTTCCATGGATCGACCGGTTCTTCTTCTTCTTCTTTCGGTGCAGAACGTGTTTGCATTGGATAGGGATGGAATGCACCGCACCGCACCTAGGTAAGATAATATGGTTGAATCTTTGAATATATAAATGTACCTTCTATAAACAGCCCCTTGTTAATTTACTTTTAATTCACTTTTCTTCTTCTTCTTCTTCTTCTTCTTCTTCTTCTTCTTCTAACCCCTCATTACTCACGGACTTCACTCCCACTCCCACTCCCACTCCCCGGCAAAGGAACAAACATCCAGTTCGGATTGATCAAATCTACCGGTTGAAGCGGAGAGGGTTTCCTATCCGGATTCGCTAACACCTCTTCCCTTACCGCTTCTCCTTCTCTTTCATCCCCACTCCCTGTCTCATCTACTTCCCTCACCTGTCCCTCTTCCACCTGCACCTGCACCTGCATATGCACTTCGTCTGCAAGTGCTAACGTCTCCGCGTCATAACTCACTCCTCCATTTCCCACCTCACCCATGGCCAGCCCTCTCTCTTCTCCATTCTCCTCCCTACCCCTCCCACGACTCGAATTCCTGCTTCTCACCCTACCCCCTCGATGCGAACCGGAAGTGTAAGAAGGGGGTGGTGCCCTCCCACTCTCACTCCCCGTCCTAGAATCAGGCGGAGTATAAAGTGCGTCTGGGAGATTAGGTACCCAGCCGGCTGTAACTGCCGATCGCGCATTACTACTTCCTTGGTTTGCAGGATGAGGACCTGTGTCTCCTCTGCGCGCTCTTCTATTTCTTCTTACATCCCGTGCATTCCCTGCGTTTGCAGCAGCTGCATTTGGCGGGAAGGGAACGGGAGTGCTGTTTCCGCTTGATGAAGCTCGTGATGCTGGAGAGGACGGCGATGGTGATTGCGAATAAGGTGAATGAGACGCTAGAGGATGAGGAGGATAGGCACCAGGAGGAAACGGATATGGAAGTGGATGACCATCATTCATCCAAGGCAGTACATTCGGGAACGGCGGCGGGCCTGCTTCTAATCCTGGCAAGAGGGGAGTGCCATCCCATCCCATTCCCGGTGGAGGAGGTGGGATATCCCATCCTGGCGGTGGCAGTAGTGGTGGATAAGGAGCTGGGGGAAATGGATATTGATTTGGATTTGGAGGGAAGGGAGGAGGAGGAAAAGGACGAGGACGACGAGGAGGTGGATATTTGGATCTTCGCTTGGCGTCTTTTTTGGCTTGCTTCTTTTCTTCTCTTTTCTTGACTAGGGAGTCCGGGAGGAGGAGGGAGGGGATGATTGTCCCAAGGCCTATGGGGAGGGGTCCTATTTTTTTAATATCCCGTTAGCCTCCTTTCATCGATTTTAAGTTCCTACCAAGCCCTCATCACCTCAAACCCTCAACCCCCAAAGCCAAAAAATTCCAAAGGAAGAGAAACGGATATAGAGAGGAAGACAGAGGGCTAAGTACCAGAACCAGAAATACTACTCCATTCCCAATGCGGGAGATGTTTGGTAGTATGAACCCTAAAATTAAAATTCGTGCGGGTCTTATTGATATCGAGGGAGAATCCGAAACGGGATGTAAAAGAAGTGCTTTCTTTGAGTCTGCCGGTCATGGCTGCTAAACTAGAAGGGTGTACGCCATTAATAGAGTAGCCTCCTCCCTGGTCTATTCATTATTGCATTAGTGTTGGTTGTTTTTAGGGAAGGGGGAAGGGATGTGAGGGGGAGGTGAGGAAACGTGGTGAAAGGATAGGAGAGAGAGGAAAAGAGAGGAGAGGAAACGTGGGAAAAGGATAGGCAGGGAGAGAGTGGAGGGGGGACAAACGGTCAGTAGTGAAAAGACTGATTTCCGGTATTGGAATAGCTCCATGCTTGATTCCGAAGGTGAAATATATTCTGGACATTTTTGTCACGCTTTGGACTTTCGCTACTTGAGAAAAGGGAAAGGAGAGAGCAAGTGGATTTCAATGAAGGTGTCGTCTCAAGAAATGGAGTTTATATCATTCATAGCGGGAGAGAGAGGCGGAAAAGGGAGAGGAAGAAGGAGAAAGAGTGAATGGGGTAGTCAGACGGTTTTGAGACCACGACCTATTGTCTTATTTTTTTCTCTCTCGTATACATTGTGTCATTCGAGAATGTTATCTCGGTGGGCTTGGGCAACAAGAGTCTATCAAAGAAATGTGGAACATATAACGCCTTGAGATAACAAACAAACGACATTATAGATTACTACAGGATGGAAATACTCAGGGTCACTAAAAATAATGAATCAGAATGAAACCCTTATCTGTAAGACTTTAGTTTAGTGGTGGCCTGAGTGAAATATTCTCTCTCCAGCCATGTGAAGGTGCAGGAAAAGCTCCGCGAACGGAGGAGGTTAGAGACATTCAAGGGGCGGATGTGATGTCAGCGAGCAAGCGGAGCGATGTAATTAAGATTCCGGGAACGAGTTGAAATATAAATAGTGGGGGTCGTTGAAGAAGTCTGTGAGAAGTGGCACAGTATGGACTCAAGGGGGGATTGGGCACTTATCTATGAGATGTTAAACGATTCAATAAAGAAGTATCTGATATGAGACAATCTTATTCACCTCCAATGGTTTTAACCCTAGTGATCTGAACATCAATGAGCTCAATGAAATCGGATGAAATCGGAGTCTTCAGAACTTCATGGTGAGCCAGCAAGCCTCAACTTGTCGTCGGCTACAAAGCGGTCTTCGACCCGGTCGTAAAAGATCTGCTGGTTGCCACCTTGGCCAAACATTTTTCTCGTCAGTGACAAACTGCTCACCGAGAAGGCCGGTCGCGGCCCTGTTGCCTACAAGGAAAGTCCTGGGTAAAATCCATATTTTAGGTTTTAAGGTCTGCCGGGAAAGGCCTTTGGGCAGAAACCGTGGGGGTCTTTCAACGGTTTCAGTGTGCTTCCGATTACTGCAGGACTGCTGCTAGCTGAAAGAAGAGCAATCCTTACCTCGTCTCAACAGCAAGTAAGAGACAGGCTGCTTAAGACATTTCTGCTGACATCTAGAATATCCTGACCTTATCCTATCCGCTAATTCTAAAATGTGAGCGATTATTGGTAGTGAGATACTATATTTGCCCATTTTATAAGTTTGCGCTTGCAAAAATGTGAGATGGCTACCAAAGTCAACTAGTTTAGTTTTGGTTCAAGGGACGAGTATCGATCCGATGACAAACAGGATATAATAGAATTCGCCTAGATCTTCTAGCTATAGCAACTGTCGCTTGTAAATTTCGACGGCCGGAACATAGAGCTTGATGCTTGGCTTCGACTTCAATGACTTTCGAAGGATGTGATGATAGTTCCTGCAGGGATTGAAAATACAATTGGTGAGTATAAAAGTGCTGCCTGCCACACTAATAGATAGCACGAGATATATCTCGAAACCCGAAGAAAAGAAAGGGGGGATGGGAGAAAGTCAATTGTGCGGTAAAAGAAGTAGATATACATTTGTGCGTGAAGCAGGGGAAACACTTTCCGGATATTCATGAAAAGATTGATTCAGTCCCTCAAATCAGAGGCTTCTAAGTATCTAGAAAGTCATTCTCAGGACTAAAACATACACCCATTTACCGGTATGGTATTGCTAGCTGAGGGATTGACAAGATAAATAGAATGTGATTGAAATTGGACTGCATCTTAATTGATGGGAGAATGACTCTCATACTCTGGAACATTCTCTACTTCACTGATCGAATACCTTGGATGAGGTACTTTTCGCACAATGAGGACTCTCTGCTCACTTGCACAATGCAAACTGCCCAATGCGGGATTTGTACTTTCTGAGGACCGCCAGAAAGAGCACTCGAGTTGAACAATATTGAATGGCAGTGGTAGTAGCCCAGGCAGTGAGCCAGTACTTTTGAGATACCAACTAATAGAACTGAAGAGAGGGAGGGAATTGATCGGCCTAAATATTGATCATATAGTATTTGTAGCGTAGAGTAGGAATTGTGTTCGCACCCCTAAATGCCCTTTTGCTTAGTCGGTATTCCCGGCTGTCACGATATCTCAAAACCTGTCGCTGTCGGCAATCCCTCTTGCTCCGAGCATCATTCTCTTGCCTAGTATACCCTTCAATCCACTTATCGGATATCACTTCCTCTTATTCAACCTCCTAGCACAATCCCCTCTATCCTAGTTGTGTCGGGATGGGTGCGGAGTATCGGCATAGCGAGAAAAGGGGGCCAGAAACACGCCTGTCCGTCTATTTATAGGGCGCAATATGATAAGGATGAAGATGAGAATCATTCGTAGATCTAACAGAATGGCTCCTTTCCTATGCCCCGTCCTCTCAATGCCATTATTCCAGCCAAAATATCGACCTCAGTAATTTCGCAATCAATCCACCAGAAGCATAGCGGTTGTTATTCTATGTAGAGGTAAATCCATCGAGGTTTGTGGCATTCTTCTGTGAAGAGGAGAGGGTTGAGGAAAGAGGATGTAAAGGAGGGAGATGTTTGGTGGTAGGTAGAGTATTGTGGATTTCTTGCCTTTGGTAGGGCTAGAGAAGGATTCGCTGACGGTTTGATTGCTTTCCAGGCAAGCTTCCAATGCTCGGAGAGTTGCCGTCATTTCCTGGAACATTCTTAGCTTGGCTATTTGCAGATTCAAAGTGATTGTCGTTCTCTGAAGAAAATCCCATTGCTTCGAGAACATGGCAAATTGATTGAATCGATTTGCTTTCCTGAATGGCAATGTCAGAAGGATTGCTCTTGTAATTTGCGATATTCTCAGGTTGGCTTTTGGAAGGTTCGGCATAAAGAGGTGCTCTTGTCTGGTGAAGTATTCGCAGCAGTACGTACGGTGATTGAACATGGCGCTCTGTATGATCGCAGGTGTGTTGAAGAAAATAGCTGTTAGGAAAGAAGGGTGATGTTACCTCAAGCATTGCGATGAGCTTTGGGTCCTCATTGAGAGCCATGATATTCATTTACCTGTTGGGCAGGAAAGCTAAAGAGACGCACTCAATCGTGTTAACTTGGATAGGAAACATGATAGTTGCTTGTAAATGATAGTAGACTTCTATGATGTTCATTTGTCATAGCTTCTGTATCGATACTCACGCAGTTGCTACCAGCATTCGCGCAGAATTGGCTTGACAAGGCTCTTTGAAAAGACGTTGTAAAGGTCAAAATCAAAAATTCGCGGAGAATTTCCACCCCTGCCGAATGTAAGGCTCTCCAGCATTGGCCGGCACAAGACTGGAATGGGCCGACCTTTCCTAAATTGGATGATTTTGGTATGTTTGATATGATGACTAAGCAAGAAAATTTTTCAATGGCGCTAAGAAGTTAAACGAATCGGAGGCATATATAAACAGCACCATCCTCCCTCTTTTCCTATTCTTTTTTTTTTCCTTCATGTCGACGATATTCTAAAGAATCATTTCTATAGTTTACGTCCTCTTCTGTGTTCTCTACATGAGCCACAGACTCCAACCAGGACGATGAGCCGATCCTCGGTGCCCTTGAGTGAAGCCGTTTACTTTCGCACTCTCCGCAAGGAGGGCGGCAATCTGCTCACCCAGACTGCTGTATAGAAAGTGGTGATGATCTCGATCCTTTCTCGGTTACCTTCGGGTGCTGGGTCTGGATGGGTGTCGATGGACGTCTGACTGGTCTTCAATCCTTTTTTTCATTGCAGTCCTTGGCTTGCCAGGGTTGTGAAGAAGAATTGTTTGGTGTTGTACGATGTAGAGAGGGATGTGGTGGGAGGTTGCTGCGCTCATCTGTGCCACGAAATTCGAAACAATGGAACGAAAAACCTCGTCTCTTCAGGGTAGATGTAGCCATAGAGTACTGCAGTCACAATCATTCCTGGACTACATTACTATCTGCGAACAGTTGCATCCTCCCGTCCAAATGAGCCAACCAGTTGTGCACATTTCCCTTTCCATGCTTTCAACCGCCAGACATGATTTTCTTACGGCTGGGCCCGTCAAATACAAGGCAAGGCTATCAGGATGGAATGCCACAATTCCTCTAGCTATCTAGCTCCCATGGCTGACCAAGTTTTCTAACAACATACAATAGGAAGGCTATCAAGAAAGGTACTGGTCTAGAACTACGAATCATTACTCCACTTGAGGCATTTCTCATCCGAAGCAATATAAAAAAGACGCATCGTTCAAATCTGCCTCGACATGGTTCAAATCTGCCTCGACGCGCCGTCCCGCCAAAAGCAACAACTTAACGCTTTTCGATTATGAATACCACAAAAGGGAGATGACCAAATCCAACATCAATGACATCAGTCAAATGCGTCAGGTGAAAAGCTCTCGGTCAGCCTACGCAGCCTCAATGGCCCCCAAAGATAGGAAGCCACCAAAAGCCTCTGGCGAGTATCGCAGCCTGTCATCAAGCCCAGCATCGACAAAACATCCAGATACGAAACATACCAGAAATCGATTAAGGTATTCATTCAAGTACGGGGACGTCTCAAAGCCCTATCATCACGCACAAGGAAACATAACATGTCTCAAGCCCTCATTTAATGAACCGTCTCGGGGTGATGCCGGGCTATATTTGGCCCACCGCTGTTGGTTGTCTCAAAGTGTACCGGAGTCAGTCTTACTGTCTGTTGGTGTGGCTTATGGAGTTGCATCAGCCACAGAATCCTTCAATATTCAATTTCCTTTACTTCTGATTCGCTGAACCCTTCCCTGTGCCGCCTCCGCCACATGAGGCTGGTGATTCTCATCCCGCCTTTTCTCTTCTTTGTCTCTGCTTTGTCTCTCTCTCCTTTTGTCCCCTTATTTACCCGCTAATACTAAACAACCGATTGGTTATAGCAATTACAATAAAGGTGGCTAAGCGGCAACCGCTAAATGGAAGAAAGAATAAGGCTGCAGTTATCCAATGAACCATGGACAGCTGAAATGTTCTCTAACCCCAGACATCCCGTTCTGGCTCTTTCTTGTTGGGAAGATGCATAATGACATGCAGCACCGCTATATTTCTTCGATGTGTTTCCTTCACAATCCCTGCACCTATTCGTTCACCGAAAGGGAATAATATGACTTTGCTTGGCGCGTGATGTTTCACGAGGCTCTCTTCCATTGAAAGGACTGTTGGATATGGAACTGCAAGTCGGCAGCCATAGGTATAAATAATAGCCTCCGTGACCCAATTTTCCTTTCTTTTCTATCCAATACTACTTCTCTTCCTGCAAAACACAGGACTTGTCGCCAATCGTTTCATCTCACAAGTCGAGAATTTCATGAGCACTTGCATCTACACTGCGATTTGCAGGTTCACATATTGACGGACCTATCAAGCATTTTAACCTATCGTCACATCCATCCATCCATCTCCTTTTTGAACTTTACCTATCATCTCAAGCTCTTATCAACCTATCGATCTTCAGACCTCACCTCCCTCCAAGACCGGCTAATCTTACTCCCCATTCACGCTCCCACCGTACTGCAAACATGGCCTTTCGGCGTCCCCACGTCGAGCTCGACTCCCGCAACCGACCCCGCTTCGTACGTCGCGCCTCCACGTCCTCTCCCCGACCCGCATCAGCCCACCAGTCCCTCCTCTGCGCAACAGAAGAATCAAATGCGCTCCTGACAGCCCAAAACGACACTCTCTCCTCGCAACTCTCCTTCGAACAATCCCTAAGCTGGCAAAAACAAACGGAGATCGAGAGATTAAATAATGAGATTGCAATGAGGGATAATGAGATAATGCAAACAAGGGGAATGAGGGAGGTCTTGGAAGTTAGGGAGAGGGATACCAGGGAATTGGAGAGGGCATTCCAGCGGGTAGAGAGGGAGAACGAAGAGTTAATGGCGAGGGAGAGGGAGCTGGAGAGGCAGCTGGAGAGGGAGAGGAGAAGGGGTGAAGGGGCTAGGAGGGGGAGAGAAAGAGAGAGAGAAAGAGAAAGAGGGGTGGGGTGGGTGTTAAGAGAGAGGTATGACGAGAAAATCGCGGAGGTAGAGCTTCTTAGGGGAAGAATGAGAGAGGCGGACGACAGAAGGAGAGGGGCGGAGGAGAGGTTAGCTAGGAAGGAGAGGGTGGTGGGTTATTTGACTACGTTTTTGGAGTCGCTGGGATATTCTGTTAGGGATGTGAGGGGCATGCCTTGAGGTGGGATGTGATTATGAATGTGAGGGATGGATGAATGATATCATGGGGAAGGGATGGATCTCATTATGTTCGTTCATGTCATATGCTGATTGTTGCATTTTTGGGCAATGCGATTACACTGGCATCGAAGTCACGAGCGAATTAGGTAGATGTGAATTGTGAGTATTCCCTAATGCATTGCTTGGGAAAGCAAGACCTAGCTAACAATTTGCAGTATCTTATCTAAGATCTCCAAAAGGAAGTCGGGCCCTCACCCTTATCAAGCGTCTTTCGGTCCTGTCATTGATGACGTGTCAATATATCAACGCTTGACGCAAATACGAAAATACAAGTCAAGTCAATATCCAACAAAGGAGATCGTGTTGTGGTACACAACTTCCCTCCCTTGCCGATAGATGGTTTACACGCCTAAGATGGGAAGTCGAGGAGTGGATTCGCTAAATGGAATGCTTATGAGGAAGATAGGGGCTGAGATAAGAGAGAAGATGATGACGATGATGACGAAACGCAGAAGAAGTTGGATGAAGGATGAAGCTTATTTGCATTTTTGCCCTTTTTTCCAAGCTCCGGGGGTGGTGGCCCCCCTCTCCCCGGGAATTGAGCGGTTGAGGTTAATGTGATCAAATTTGTACTATATGCTCCATATATTTCCAGGCGGTCCAGTGTTACAATTATTTCTTCAATCAAATGTTCGAAAGTTTTCCGGTTTGTTTTGATCCTTACACCGTCTTTTCTAAAGGCTCTCTCTGGATTGGCCGGCATATGAGCTGTTTTTGCGTATGGCAAAAGAATCTTCCAAGAATAGAATGGAGTTTTATGTATCATACTTGCTTGTGTATGCTCCATACGATGAGTTTTCTTTTGCTGTATAGCTTTTCTCTCACCGAGGGTCCAGAAGGAGGGATACATGTTACACAGCGTCATGTAATATGTCTGCAAGTTATTATTCACCGTTTTCATTTCCTCCACGGCTTTTAATTAATCAACGTCTATGACCTAATAGAATAGATCTCTGTGCTTTCTAGAATTTCCCCGCAAATAGCTTGATAATTGAAAGAATAAAATCTAGAAAACCAGCCAATGTTTCCATGGACTGAATGACAATCATTGATTCCAATGTTAATTTTATCGTCTAATCTGCCTTTGCATCAAAATACTCTTGTTTCTTATCGATGAAGATTTGGTTGTGCATAGTATAGCTAATGATCCACACATATAGTGTGCCTACTTATTAGATTGAATGCTCACCGCCGTATGTCTGCACATAATCCACGCATGAGAAGTACCAATGCAAGGCAAGGCAGAGATGACAAAGACCAGCATACATGGAAGGAATGATTGCATATATGCAAGCCATCCCGCTTGACTGGGCCGATCTCACGATACTGGAAATGATGCCGTGGGCCGTGTGAGGCTTAAAAGTTATTGGTATAGGATGTTATGCCGCTTGCATGATCTAGGCTTTGAACGGGTCGAGTAGAAGGGGGGAGGGGGGAGAGGTTTGTACTACACGGCCTTTCCGAAGAAATGTATAGCTTAATGAACTCCGTTCTCCAATATGGAGTGAAACCGTCAGAAGGATCCAATTATCGCCAACAAGCCACAAGCACAGCGAACAAGCCAGCCGCTCATCCTCGTCCCGTTTAGTACTTCAGGTTGGTCCTTCAGCTTTCTTTTTTTCTTTTTTTAGCTTGATAGGGTAGCTCCCCCCCAAATTTATTCCGCAAGCCTTTCTCATGATAAATGTCTTTTATAAGTACTAAAAAAAGTCTGCTTTGTCATTGTTATTGGCCTTTAATAATTTGCCAATATTATAAATGTCCAAAGATAGAAAAAACCTAAGGAGCGCCATCCAGCCCCCTTGTCCTCGTCTCTCCTCGCGTTCTAAATGCCCAACGTAAAGAGAAAAGAGAGTCATCCGAAACATCCACAAATACTCAAGCTAGCCCGTCTCGTCACCGAATGATACGGAATGATACGCCTTAGTCGCCGAGCGATACGCTACAGCCACATTGACAAGTGCGATCCGTGTCATGCCTTATCCCTCTCCATGTCGAGCCCTTCTCAAGCAACCCGCAATGGTATCATCCATGCCTTTCGCCAAGCCTGCAAAGCCACAGAGAGGCCCGCAAGGCATGACCGGCAATCCTACAGCGGCGGGGAAAGCTTCTCAGAGAGGGTTCAAGAGCATGGGTAGCTGTGGCGCAGGGCAGGTTAGATATTAAGGACATGGAACTGTTCGGCGATCAGCGAGGATAACCTACGTTGGAGGAGAATGGTTATGAACAAACCCAACGTATATTTGCTTAGAGAGCGGGTTTGATTTACAATAGAAACAAGACCGAGAAAGGGCTCTCTACGTACAAAGCATATCTCTTGTCCTTGGTCACGTCTTAAGGGAGGCCGACTCCAAGGTTACAACGGCACATGACTCGCACCGAGTACAAATCCCCACTTAAACAAGGCAACGAGGCGATGTTTCTTTCCATCTTCCAATCCCAACGGTAAATGCAAATCACCAGACTGTCTCCAATCCAGTCACTCGCTCGTTTCTTCCTAATACATAACGGCAGGAAGAGCGACCGACTCCTGCCTGTTTGATTACGATACCGGGAGACTCTCCGGATATGTAAGTGAGGATGTTGGGATCGCCGGACTGAGATGGGAATAGGAGTGGATGCGATGAGGAACGGGTGGATACGATGTTCTGCGTCAATCTCACCCCTCCCCCTCCCCCCAGTTACTCGCAGACCAGGGGCGGGATGGATGGTTGTCAGGTAAGGGTACTCGGTGAGTTAAATTGGAAAGCTTAAGAATGCCTTGCTGAGAGATGGATTTTCCTGTGCCTTGGCCTGAAATGGGCGTGCGGCTCTTGTATCAGTTTGACGAGCTGGGAGGCCAGCTGTAGGCAACAGCTGCTTAGCTTCCTTTATTTCCGTACCTGGCTTGACTCAATATTGAGTAGGAGTCATCAGTTACCTTGGTTGACAAGAGGGGTTTATGTTTTATACATCTAATGCCATCCTTTCCATTCGTTCTTGTATAAATGAATCACCATACTTTCTCAGCCCTGATTTATATCTTTCCCCCTTTCCTATCGTCTTATCCTATCATCGATGAAGTACAAGATTTAGAAGACGATTTACTACTTTGATCCATTCGCTGGAAGAGAAGCCTGCCTGTCTTTGGGTTTTTGTCAGTAGCCTGATCACGTCTCATTTTCATTCTAGATCAGGGACAGATTCGGCCCCCACCAATCATCCATCTCACCCTCCTTCCACCCTTTTCTCTTCCTCCCCCCCATCACCTTATTGCACCGCCCCATCCATCCTTTCAACCATCCCTTGCCTCTTTCTCCGAACATTTAAGAAAATGCCAGCACCTAAAAAAGTCCACTACACACCATCCACCAAAGGCTCTTCTTCCAAGCCAGAACATAAAAAAACATCCTCTAACGATTCGGGATTCGGAGGTTCGACTTCTTCAAATAATACTAGTTCCGAAGGTTATGTACCAAGTGGGAATCCCTTTTTACCGAACGAATATACGAGTGCAGAAGGGATGAGCGCGCGCGAGAGAGAGAGGGAGAGAGAGAGAGGGGGGGAGAGGGAAAGGGAGGATTTGAAGAGAGCGAAAGACAGGATTCAACTCCTTGAGAGTAGGTGTTGGGAGTTGGAAGAGCAGATTAGGGAGGCGAAGAGGGAGGCGAAGAAGGAGGGGGATAAGAGGAAGGAAAGGGAGGAGGAACTTAAGTATGTTTCATCTCTTCATCTTAATTCAGCTCATTTCTTTTCTTCTCCTTAAATCATGTCGTGTTTGATGAATTGTGATGATATGAGCGTTGAAGGAAAAGAGAGGCTTGGAATGATGGCTAACAATAAACAGAGAAGAAATCACTCTTTTAACCACCCAAAACAATTCCCTCACAAATGAAAACGCTTCCCTCCTCTTACGCATCCCTCGTCCCGTTGCCAGTGTTCCTCATCATTCACCACCAGCAAACACCTCTCTTCCGCGTAAAAGCAGTATCCGCAACCCGCAAAACCCAGCGCGAGAAGCTTCTGCGGAAACGCAGCAGAGGCAAAGAGAAGAAGATGCTAGGAGACATCAGGAATCCACGAGGAGGAGAGAAAGAGATGATAGGGGTGGGGAGGAGAGGGAGAGGAGATCTTACCCTTATGAAGAGGAGTATGAAGAGGAGTATGAAGCGTACGGATCTTCAACAACAGGCACAGTAGGCTCTTCGACAACCATCCCGCTATCACCAACTCCCATTCCGGGAAGTATTAGGGGTGGGAATCCTTTCACTCCAAAAATGCCTTACCGTCCTGGGATGGCTTATTCTCCTACTAGGGGGGTGAGTTATCCGCCGCAAGGACATGTTCCTAATTATGCTACGACGCCGCAGCCGCCTCAGCCACAGAGATCGAAGGATATATTTCCAAATGATGGCCTTTATCATCCTTATCCTCTGTAGGAGTGACGTGGTGGTTGAGAAGAGATGTTTGAGAGAGTGAATGAAAGAGAAAGGAAGCAAGGGATGGATGGATGTGAGGATACAGGGTGGAGTTGGAAGGATAGGGAGTCCCTCGATACCTTCTTTCTTTCCTCGGGACTTCGACCGATAGACGAAACTAAGCGGCATGGAATTTTCTTCGAATTCCACCATTATAGACCACGCAGAACTCAGCATTTGTACACTGCAGTCGACGTTTGCTCTTCATATTGAATTGCAGGCATTCATCCTCGAAAGCACTGCTCAGCAGCTCTCTCCTTACCCCCTAACTATAACACTTTGATGGATTATCACCTGGTCACCTTTTCGCATGCGACTTTTCATCCACAATACTGGCTAGTAATCATCATCATCACCATGGCAGTCCGTCTTCCAAGACACATCCTGTCGAACGTCGAGGAACTATGTCTCCTCGCAGACTCACAATCCGGATATTACACCAACCCCACTCGATTTCGAGTCTCCGCCTCCCTATTTGGATTGGATTGTATTAGTCTGATTTAAACCGCCTACCCTACCCAAGACACCTGCCTCTCTCTTGTCTCTATCACTACACAACCACTACCCCGAACTTAGCTTCGCCTTCCACCTACCTCCTACCAACACTTTCCCAATCACGAACCAAACTCTTCCAAAAGAAAACCATATCTGCTGGCCTTTTTTAATAGGGATAGACGAGTGTTAAACAATACAAAACGGAACGGAACGGAACGGAAACGAAAGCGAAAATAGAGAGGAGAGAAAGGATGATATGATGAACGATGTATACGATATTGATATTTTGATACCCGGTTGTTTATTCGCGTGTATTTCCTTGTATTCCCCCACAATCTTTCATTTACTTCTCTTTCAATCTACCGGAGTCAATAGTTTTCAAATTAGGAATATGGAGCAGAACGACTTTTATGGTCAGAGATTCGTAGAATTGCGATTGGGCAGGCAGGGATGAAAACAGAGTTCTTTGGGTTGGGGATGGGCTTTGGGGATATTTTGAATTTACTTTAGGCGTTATAACTGATACAGATGGTATTTCGTGGTTTTATTTTATAAACAATAAATGCTTCTCCCCTTTTGCTTACCTTCCCACTTAATCTATCTTAATAAATAAGTTTCCTTAAGTTTACGTAGAGGGCAAGCAAATATTTTATTTCATGTAAAAGAGAGACTTAAAGTGGGAAATATAGTTTTTTCGTGAAGATAAGAAAGAAAAAAGAAGGAAAGGGAAAAGGAATAATATAGAAACTTCATACATAGCAGAAGAAGGCAAATAAAATAGCATTCGTTCGATAGAGAGCATTGTGAGAAGGAAAATGTGAGACCCGAAACATGAGGCATTAACTCCTCTAAAAACCTCAGGCCGGAGACACAACTACTACTAAAGCGAAATCAAGACATATCCTTTCCTTCATTCATTCCATCAACAACATATCAATGCATAGGTGCAATGAGAAAGATATACCCCCCTAACCACCTAATTCACGATTGGCAAAAGGGCGTGCTATCGATATCCCACTTGAGCTTACGATTGGGATAACATGGTGTGAGGAGGAAAGGGGTGTTGGAAAAGAATCCTCGATGTTTCCGAACCCGCACGCACATCCGAAACCTGGGAATGAGAACACGCTCTGTTTCAAAAATGCATTGCCTTTCGATAGAAATAGCCGCCGCGCTATTTCCATATGCCCTTTTCTGAAGACTCAAACTCGAGTTGGTCTCTTCAAGCTGTCATAATATGATAGCTCCATAGCATGGCTACTTCGGGAAGCCCAATGGCAGCAAGATATCAACCAACATCGAAATTCTCCGAGATTATAAGCATCATATCGATCCCTCATTCCCGCGCGCCTTGCTAATATTGAGTTGCCTTCCACTCTTGGAGCACCAACAAACGAATATGAAACATTGGACTACCTCTCTTTTAAATATATCTAATATATTTTCTCGATTATTTCTTGAAACTTCCCGAAGATGAGGGTTAGACAAGCCAACTGGTTTCGCTACTCGAATATATGCGACTTTGCCTTACCACTTCGAGGATGTCCAACTCATACACTCACACGGAAGATTTCAACTCCAGAGAGCTTGGACTAGCGTGAATTGGAGGTGATGAGCAACCATGAAATCCTTATGATCTTGTTTCTCCCTGCAACAGACAAGAATTTCAACAAACTGCAAAGAAGAGGTCCCTTTAGCGATTGCAAATCCTAGCTCTTCTCGAAAGAACAGTAGCATCGTGCAAAGCAAAGCAAGGCAACGAGCGAATTTCACTCACACGGGCGATGAGAGGAAGATATTGCTTTCTTTCCTTGACGGCTATCTCGAATGACACTGCGGTATTGATGTTTACACAACTGACCTCGGCTTAGAACCCTTGTTCAAGCATCTCTCTTGGCTCGATAAGCATTCATTCAGCTGCTCAGAACGAGTGGAGAAAATTGATAGTCCGGATATACTTATCCGAATCTCTTCACGTTGGGACGATTCTCTAGGAATGAATCTTCAATCACACCTCTCACATCACTCTCAGGAATGAAAAATTTCAACATTATACATTATCCTATATACCCCATCAAAACAATCAATTTAATCAAGTCTCTCCGTCCTTCCAAGTACAAATGAAACCACCACCTCACTCCTCCATAACGAGAGCTGCGTTATCTCACTCATCGTAATGGCCGTACAAGAAGTCAATTATTGGCCACAGATGAGTCTCCTAGCAGGCACGTATCATGGAGGGGATGTTGATACGTTTGAAGTGTGACTGAGGATATAATTTCCACCTCGTACTTATTTCGAGATGAACGCTCTGCTGCAGTTTCTTGTCGAAATTGAAGTGCTTTCGACCATGGTCCATGACGTGGCCGAGGGCAATTTGACTGTCTAATTAAATACTGGTGCGGGACCGCTGGCAATCTCTGGTTGCATCACTCTCTTTCTCACGATGGTGCGCAGTAGTAGGGGGAGGGACTTGAGGGGACTCGATAGGACTATGATTTTCAGTTTCACCCGTCGATGTAGGAGGATTTGTATTAGAGCCTGGGAAATCGGCTGGCTTTTGCTTGTGCAGCGGTGGCTGATGAGGTGTTGCGTTCGGTAGTGAGGAGAAGAATTCAAGGTTGGCGGGAAGAGATAATCTTCATTGACTTAGAGGGGGGATTCGAGCGAAAATATGGAGATCGAAATCACGATGTGGACCGACCGGAACGATATGGAGGGGTAACACCACCACACCGCACCTCACCTGCAGAAGAGCAAATTTTTTCATAAAATCATAGCTGCTGAATGTGATCTAGCATCAGATCAGTAGCACCGGTCTTCGTAGTATCATCACTACTAGGGATTTGGTATTTGACGATGCTCAACCCAAGGAGGTTATTTGCCGGGAAAGCGGTTTTGGCATTTTCTGGATTTTCGGTGGGCTCAAACGACCCTGGTACCACGGCATTGTCCATTCCATTCGTACTAGATTTAGCTTGCTCTAGCGGAGTCGGCCCTTTAATTTCTACGAGAGAATCAGAGCTTGTCGACGGCAATGAAGGCTCCTATAAGACTTCGTTGGCAACGTGGATGGTCTCCCGTCTTCCAGCCAACTTTGCAAGTCAATGAAGCCTGTTGTCCAGTGAGACGTTTGAGAACAATCTCTTTCCCTTTGCAAATGTATTGGACGTATCATGGATTGCTGGAATCTTTGCTAAATAAGTTTGGAACCTGGGTCGTTTAACTTAAGAATGGGAAGAGGGACTTTCGTGGCTGTGAGATAGTCACCAGTAAAGTAGTCTAGGCAGATGACAAAGGGGACATACACCAGCATTGACTGTCTTTTTCACGTGAGCTCTGCTGCTCATCAAGACCCCTGGGTTGGATGTTATTGATATACCCTCCATCGCATCTTCTCCAGTCTTTCATTTCTATGGCTACCCAGAGCTATGAGATCAACTTAGACGCGGTAAACTTCTTCGGTCTTAGCTTCTGCTCCTTGGTCCTCAGTTTTCTCAGCTACAGCTATCTTCTCCTCCGCCTCCTTATCACGGATAACTTCATCGAAATGACAGACAGTAAACAACTTTTCGGCCTCTTACCATTGACGGCAGTCTTATTCTTCTTGTCTAGAAATGGAATAATCAGCAATGCCTGCAGAGATTGCTTCATGTATACCTGCTTGACCAGCCTCAATGGGAAGGTGACTAGACTTGGTAGGAAGGAGATTCTCCAATGAAGATGGGCTGCGGGTAGTTGTGGTTTGGAAGTGAAATCCAATACCGCTGAAGTTACATGCATCCATGATATGCTACGAGGATATTGAGGGTGTTTAATTATCCTCAGATTAAAGTTGAAATAAGTGACTGGCAACCCACTGGTAACAACGACCACCTTCCCAAAGACAGTCATCTTCTGCATCACTAGTATCATTTATCCTCGGCCATACGCCAGCTTCAACTAAACTTCTATATGAAGCCTGCTGGATGGAAATCTATTACATGGTATTAAGCTATATCAACCTAATCACCTCTAACGACATTAAAAAACGAACTTCCATCTCCCAACTGATCCCTTTCCATGTTTAGCCACCGCCGTTCTAAGTCTGGGCGGATACAGCTCTTAGCCCTAGGACCAATACTTGACCAGAGATATGATGTTCAGGCCATTGAAAAAAGAAGTGGGGGCTGCTAGAGCAGCGAGCTTGCGATGGTAGAAAACCTGGGGCCTGTCAGAGTCTGTGGGGTTGTGTGGAAATGAATATATATCACACTCTGAGATTCACCTCCCCTAAACCGTTCTTCCAGAACTCGGTTCGGGAGGCTGGTGGTCTAAGGCTCCATCGCCTCCCCATCTCCAGCCCTCCTTTCGTTTCTTCCACCCTTTTACCTCACATTAAATGAACCAGTGGGCAAAGAGATCCATGACCTTGTACATATCTTGGTCGAGATTCCCACGAGAATCTGTAGGAGAAGCGGTATAGTCTTCTCAGTGCCAGGACACGCCGATATCTACCATCAGGAAAACCAGAACTTGCCTAAAATTCGATTTAGTCTGTCTTTTCTGATTCGTTAGCAACATACCAGCTCATTGGTAGGGGAAGATAAACAAATGTCTTCGGAAATGACCGGCTTTCCATCCATCTCTGATATACGATCATTAGACAGCATAAAAAAGGTGCTAGATAGTGGACTTCAACTGGAGTGAGGCACGGCTGAACAACTACTACAACTTCCGCCTTCCTTCTCTCTAAGCCCTGTTATTCCTAACCCTGCCTGCTCTAGACTTAAAGACTTCCTTCTATTCGCTATTAGAGTTACATGTTTAGACAAGTCTCTGCTTCAAGCGGTGAACATGGTCATGTTACCCTTGTTTACACCCTTTCTCTACCAAAGGTACCTACTATCAGAACGAGATCTTCATTGGTTGATCCACCAGGGGACTCGATGAGCCGGAAGCTTCACCCCGAGGGAAACTGGAGAAAATTTATTTGACGCGAGCAGGAAGAATGTTGGTGGGGGAAACAGAACTTCTGCGAATTTTTCAACTTCCCGTTCGTGCGGCTAGATTGTACTAACCGCCATTTCCACTTGTCATGGTGAACTTATCCTCAGTTAGCCTTCATTCATCCTTAGTTCTCTCTTTGAAGAAAAGCCGGAGAGAGGGGGCTAATTCGATGGTGGGTCGGCCCTGTAGGAGCTTCGTTCACTTGCTCCCGGGTCTATGAGTGCCATGATAGAGAGCCAGTGTTGTCTGAAGTATGAGAGTCCGAATCCGAACCTGGGACATCATCAAAGATCACGATAGCGACAAGGAACTTGGACGAAGAGACGATAGCTCGAGGTATCGATGGCAGGATGCATTCTAAGGATCGCCGAGAACAGTTCTATACTGACGAGAAGGTTTTAAAAGGATGGTCACCGGTGTTCGACAGCGGTGTCGGAATAGGATAAGAATGAAAAGCGCACCCCTCGAACGATGCCGTCTAACAAATTATGTCTCTGGAAGTCGTAGGTTAACGAATCTATCTTGATTACACCTCACAACGACGCAAAATGATGCTCGTTTCAGCGGGAGCAGCTAAGGAAAAAGGCTTTGAATTCCTTGTCTATTTCTACACTAGACCCCTAATCTCGATGATCAGGTCCACCGTCAATCTACCCGTATTAGTACCTAATAAATTCTTGTCAAAAATAACCCTTCGCAATTAGCTTTTGCTACCTCAATAGCACTACGTACTGGGATGGGGTACTGGCTGGGTAATTCCCACTAGTAGCGAACGAGGATGCTGTCAAACCCCAAGAGTCATCGGGGAGCTAGTTAGTTTTGTTCAATTATACTGTTTAGGTCCTCTCCGGACTACTTCCAATGCCACTATTGGCATCATCAGCAATTGGACCCTTCCGTCAAACTCAAACCTCTACCTCCACCTCCACCTCCACTTCCACCACCATTGGAACGCCACCATTCTCAGTCCCCCTACCGGTGAGGTGCTCTTTAGCGCCTTGTGTCTCCTCAGTGCTTTGCTTTGATTAAAGCCTCGAATTGTATGGCGAGCTATATTAACCATAGCTATTAGACACTATTTATACACCAAATTCATAGCCATTTGTTGATGATGTGCTGCAACAAAGTGTGGCCGTTTGAGTGGGATGTAGACGATGAAATCAGATTAGCAGTCTTCTTCGATGCTCTGCACCTCGATCGTAAGTCGGGCTGTCATATGGAGTAGCTTGTCGGCTACGTAGCAAACAGGCTATTTGCATGAAGCCTGCTTTGGTGAGGGGGGAATAGCTTCAGCTCCAGGGGCTTTTGCTGTTGCACCTCCATTTAGAGTTAGAGGAAAGGGTTAGGGTTGAAAGTGGAAGCCGACAGAAGGCGCAAGGGAGGCGCGGCTTTAGCTTCGAGATTGCTGTGAAGGTATGTCTTCAATACTGTCCTGTTATAGACCTAACACCTCTAAAAGAAGCTTCTCAGGCTCCAGGAAGTGCTCCCTTCCATTCCTGCGCCGTTAACTCCACAAATGCTGGAAGTCTTCGCACATTTTCCCTAGGAGTAGGGACCATTCGCAAAGCTAGCTGCACTACGAGATCCGGTAGTTGCACCGGCGGGAGGCTTTGGAAAACGGCTATTAGATGAATGAATTTTGTCTGAAGAGAGGACTGCTCATGGTTCTCAAATGATGGCCGGAGGACTCTGTGTTGAACTTCGAGTCTTGCGAACCTTCTCTACTTGATACTTTTCGCTCGCGAGTCCCTCTGTCTTTTTGACTGCCTTAACTTGCCGTGAGAATGTCGTCGTCATAGTACTAGTGTTAAGTCCAGAATAGCCAATTCCTTTTGAATCTCCGAGATTGGCGAAAGGATCTGGACCTCTCATTCCTCGGGCAAAGAATTCTTCTGGTAAACCGTTATCATTTGGCCAAAATCTAAAATATCAAATGCATATTTTGTCCTTTAATTCCTTTTCTAAGTATAGAATGCGCGTCATGTGGAAAGGCGGGATAAGTGCAACAATATGTCTTCTAGTGGAGATTGCCTTTAGAATTATCTCGACTCGAAGTTGGTAAGAATGGGGGGGGCGGCGCCAAGGGCGAAGCTTGCCGGAGCAAGTTATTCCGCGTTTAAAGTTAGCTCGATATGCAAGTAGCATTTCTTGAGTACTTACAATTATTTACTTCACAATTGCTGGAGGAGAGAAGAGAAGCTAAAGGGGTACCCAATCTATAGCAAGCGAACTAAGAAAGCCTTGATCGACAGTCAGAGAAATCCTAAAGCTGAGATTCTTCTTGTGCGCAGCCGAGAAATGTATCTCTAACATGGGTGTGAGGCTAATTCAGCTAGGCTGACCGGGTACCCGTATTTATAGATTAACCCTTTGGGGCAGCAGTTGTACAGAGGCTCATAGACTAGGACAAAGCCAGACTCAGTACTGCAGAAGACATGGAAAGTTACATGTCATTATTGGCCCATGCTTTAAATAATCTATTTGTAAGACAACTTATCATCTTAAAAGGGTTTCTGTGGATTGCAACAGGACCATCTTTCCACCTAGTTTGCGTAGAGTCATAGCCTAGACATTAGGACCTAGTGAAAAGTAGTCATGCTGATGACTGTCGCCGCAAGTTGCTGGTGGTCAGTCAATTGAGGCTCCTGATCAAAAGGAAAAAAAAGGGCATACCATGATTAGAAGACTTTTGCAAAATATATTGTTGGATCGATCTGCAGAGTTGCACCTAAAATCAAATGTCGAGGTCGACAGCTAGATCGAGTTAGCAAGGTCAACTACGAATTAGCTGGGATAATTGTGCATTTACCTTCTTCGCATTGCGATACTGCCGAAGCAAGAACCTGCCACCTCTTATAGGATTCTCGTAGGAGTTGACGTCGAAAATTACATAAGATAGGGAGATCTTCGAAGGCGACCGTGAGGATTGTGGAGCGCTTTACTTCTGCTAGTTGGATTATGGCTGGAGGTCTCTACTTCAATGTATGAAAGGCAGGTGCGATGTAAATCCTCGAACGGAAATTGGATGCCAAGTTCAGACCCTATCTTTTCTTCGAGTCAGCCATAATCCATATTCTGGGATGCGACAGCAATTAAATCAACAGTGAGGGCGGGCAGATTAGAGAATATTTTGTGCAGTTGTCGCCCATGGGGACCAGCAAAATGGTAACTTACAATAGGCGGAGATCATTTACTTCATTGCGGCACTCGAATGGGTGGAATTTAGTACGTCTAGTTAGGTGCAACCAGAGGCTTTTTGCATGCTAGAAGAGATCCAACCATTCGCAGTCGACTTAATAAACTAAAGCCCAGGTTGTGGCAATACGCAGCTCAGCGCCTAGATGTGAGCTGCATTCAACCTTTGAGTCAGCAGCAAAAGGCCTATGTCTCTAAGGCAGGATCTTCGACGCTTTCAAGGGAAAAAGAAATTCTCAGAGAAAACTTACGTGGCACGTGCTTTCGACAAGCTACCCTTCTGCAATGCCTTGAGCTCTGCATCTCCAATAGAATTGATCTTCCCTTCGAGGACTCCGGGAATTTCGACCTGGACCAAGCCAATTAGAAAACACATACATCATTGCACGAAGTTCCCTGAAGGGCAAGTCTGAAATCCATTGTATTCAAAGAACGATAATATTTCCCCTTTATGGAATTCTTTTGTTGCGGTTTGGAACTGTGCGTTAGGAATACGGCTTTTCATGATTTCAACTCATGGACCATTCTCTAGGAATCTCAAAAGGGTATGTTATATCTTTACCGAAAATTAAAAGGGGTGGTCACAAGCTGATTACAAGAATTAGTTCAGGGGAATTCACGCCACCGCAGCAATTAGTATGACCAAAGTAGATAATGTTGTGCGAGCACTTTTTATCTCTCTAGAACAACTTGTCTCCCTTGAAATACAACGAAGATTTTCCACTTAGATTACTTCAATCACCAATGTGCATACTGCATACCTAAAAGATTTCAAAGGAGTCTGCATGCCTTTGAGGCAAGGTAGGATTCTCTTTCATTGTATACCCTTGCCCTCCCATCACCAGCCTCCATTTTCTTCAAAATGTTCCTGTGATTGACAAGCTTACAGCTGTTCTCTCATCTAGAGTCTCGTAGGAACCACAGACACAAAAAGCAAATCGACATGGACAACATCACTCAGAGATAGAATGATCTTATACTATCCGCTGCACTTATCTTGTTACACCCAAACTCCTGTGTGCTACTTCAGGATCATTATGGGGTCTCTGGATCATAGTTAATTCATTGCTGACCATATTTGCAACTTCGAGCGTAATTCTTTCAACCATGACCCCGATCACTCCAATCTGTCTCATTTCCGCTCAGTTGTCATTCCCCTGGAATTGACCGTATCCTTGAAATGTCCGCTGCCCTTGGAGCCACGCCCCCTTCAATTGGAAAACTATAGCACGTTCTCAAAATTTAAGACATCTCCCTTCCTCTTACAACCTTCAACGAGTGTATTTCCCCAATGCCTCCCAGAATTTCTTAATATTTCGAGTGGTTCATAGAAATAAGCTAACACTTCTCTACTTGTAGATTATAGATCATCTACTAGAAGATTTCGAAACATGGAGAGAGTGCCTGTACTTTACGATCCATGAAAATAACAACGAACGGAACATATTTCTAGAAATACCTCCCTCTATTACTTTCCAGTATTCCCTTGCATATTCCAACTTACAAGAACGATATAGAGATATGCGCGTGGAAAAGCAACCTGTAGGATGGATTGGACTGGGAAGAAAGCCTCGCCGGAACCCAAAACTTCTATCGGATTTCACATATCCCTTACCATCAACTTCTCTCTCGAAGGCAAACCCTACTCTCAGAATCAAGATCTTCCTTGGCATCGGTATCCTCGCTTTGCTTTTTTATATGGTATAATGGATATTATAGTTTGGCATCTGGGATTCTTAAGCTTTTTGAATTAAAATGAAGACATAAGATATCTTTAGGCACTAGAATTACAATGAAGGATTGAATTTCTAAGAGAGCATTATGTTACTTATTTAAACCTCACTTTGAACGTGAGGAAATGTCATTTTTTTTTAGTAATGTAAATTATAGATCATTGGAATTTCATCTGAATTTATATCGAAATAAACAGGCATTGTCTTAGCTAGGGACAATTTCCTAGCTTTAGTAGAGGATTTAGCCTTCATCTGAGCTTATCTCTAAATAAAATAATTCAATGAAAAGGGGTTTAGCTGAACATGTGATTGTCCTGAGAATTAAGAACAGGATAACTGAAGCTCTATGAATAACTACTAGAATCAGCTTGTAACAATGAAGCCTATAGTTGAATTAAGGTCTTTATAATAACTAGTGTAAATATTGTTTTTAATGAAAAGCATTTTCTTACAGTCTGTATAGTGAGAGCCTTTTTTGCCCCGCTGATTCCTATGCGTCTGATGTGTTGAAATTATGTCAGAATTTTTAAATTATTTCTTTACCCCGTAAACTTCACAAATTGGACTTCTGTGACCTTTGACAATTCAACGTGTACTCCTCCTCTTCTTCTTCCCCTGAACACCACCCAGTTCAGACATCAGTTCGCTCTTCTGCATTTGACCCTCAAAATAATAACGAAGAGCAACCATTTCACCAAAGAATAGCTATGGACAGCCACCCCGTTAGTTATCAAGGAGAATTGGGATTCCCTATACACTCGATACTCCTATGATTAACAGGCTGGAGGAGCCCGAAGATGATACCGACCCTCCCATATCCACCCTTCTGACCTACGAGGAACGTGTACGATAATGAGCGCAGTCATACTTTTCTATTGTTGCGAAGAACGTGGAAGAATGGTAGCCGAAGAACGCCGTCGCCGTTATGATGCTATTGAACAAGCAGGAAGAGAGAGGAGGGAAGCTCAACGAGCACTTGCTATTCAAATTCTGCAAGTTTGTGCAGCTGGGTATCCATTCATCATGACAGCTGTTCTCCTGGCAGATGTTTTCGAAAGCTTTGGCATCGAGATTCATGACGCCATTCATGATTTATTGGATCAGCGTTTTGGAGGAGTATTTGGCTAGAGCTTATCATGTTCTGGAGCCAGGTTTGCCCAGCTCACCTGCTTTCGCGCCTGTGGGACTTGAGAAGGTTCCTTACATTATACCTCGCTGCAGTGTGAGCTTCTACATGCATAAGCAGTGGAGATGAATGGTAAGGAGATACATTTCCAATTCAAATATAAATTCTAATTAAACAAAGCTACTAGCTCCGCTCTGTTCCGCTCTCCCGATTCATGCCCTTCTTCCTATGGATTTTCTCTACTCCACCCTCCAATCCCTTCACACCGTCTGGAAATTTCAGCACATCTTTTGGGAGCTGCGGGGAATAAGGAACTAGCCGACTTACAACATACTCCATCCCTTCTTTTCTTTCTCTGAGCTCTCCGCCCTCTTTGATATCAATGAATTGCGAATCGGGTAGTAGCGCTCTTTCAAAAAATCTGAGTCGCGATCATGATTATAATCGGCCTTGTCACGATAATTAGGGGTAAATAGATGATGGCAGATATCGACAAGAGATCAGATTCAATGATAGCTAGATACAGAGAGAGTGAAGAGATTTTCACTCTAGTACCTCCACCAACAATTGGTGTCATTTACCAACACCCCTATTTACTGATCGTGGCTTACTAAGCATCAGATTCTAACAGGCCTTAGGCCAAAACTCACAATGCCTTACTATCCCACCAAATCAAATTTATCGCATAAAGCCAGTTTGCATTAGAGTTTTGGGAGTTTTTAATCATATAAAAGTTTTGGAAGTTTTGCATTATATGAAAGCACAATCACACACCAGGTGAACACTTCCTGGGACGTTGTTGGCAGCGTTGGTTCCTTGATGGATGTCCCAAACCCTCGCACTTCCAATCAACGTTCTTCATGAACCTCAAACTCTTCCAGTGGCCCTTGATCCACGCGAACGCTTTGGTCACTTGTAGGACAATTATTTGGAAGAATAGCCTATCCTTTTCCCTCAACTTTCGACTCCCATGCTTTCTACCCGTGATCGAAGCAGTTGTCTATGCTGCCGAGAAATAGATCTACCTCCATATCCACATGGAACATGAAGAAGAGTTCAGTTGGTTCACATACATCCCAAAATGTACTAGAATGGTTGTTGATGCTGAACCAGTTGGAGCTGTACGGCTGTCTGGCTGCGGAAAAAAACCAAACTTGAATAAATGCTTGTTCCAATGAATATCTTGCTCTACAACCGTCTCGTACCATTACAACAACTCTACCTTATAGAGCACCTACACTATGAATCTATACAAGTGTAGTAGGCTATCATAGTGATATGGGCTACTTGCTTTCAAAGATTCGATGCAGTAAGAAGAAGACACGTCAACAAGCTGAATTCTTCTCCTTGATATGACTTTTCATAAAATGGCCCCATTAAATTCTCAATAGCGAATGAACTAGTTCTTGGCACAGTCCTGCCGGTGATATTCAGAAACAATATACCTTCAACACAATGCTCTCAATCTTCTGCAACTCAAGTCCTGCCATTCGAAAGCTAGTTGCCGAGTCTTTAGAAATGCTAGCTTTAATAATACTCAAGCCGACCTCTTCCTACTGCTAATACTGTACATCAAGCTACCTTGATTCTTTTCACTCAGAAATGATATATTTGCAAGATTCCCGAGCTTTCGAATAGAGATTTGATAGATAAGAGTAAAACTAATAGATCAAAGGCCAACCTAGCGCAGGAATCAGACTACTCGAGTAATAACAAGTGAATCTTCTTCGTATATCATGTCCTAATATGTAACGCCACTAACCGGACCTAGGATCCCGCTTAGTTCTTGGCTTATGCAGCTGAGGCTAGGGCGTGAGCTTGGCTTCTTCTGAAAAATTGTCACGAGAAGGTGTGCCAACCTCTTCCCCTGATTATAATTGAGGATTGTGGACGCCTGATTCCGATCAAAATATGCGGAGCGATAATTGAATTTGGCCAAAAAATATTCATGCCGAGATTCTGTGTTTTTAGCTGTAAATCATAATTAATACATAGCTCACATAGATAAGGAGGTTTAAAATACCGAAGTAATCATCATGAGAATTAGGACCCTTTGGAAATGCCCTACATGTGGTCATAATTTCGCAAATCTGTGTTAGATTGTTAAAACATGTTAAATTAGTGAGTAAAAGTCTTACCATGCAACCTAAGCTCCAGATGTCAGATTTAACGCTAGAATTACTGTCAGGTGATGCATAGTGCATGACGGTGGCGCTCCGTCCTGTAGCATCCTGTGAGTGGGCTTTTATCATACAATATTAGCTTCTCTTCTGATTTCGTACCTTGCTTATCAAGAGCTTGCATTTACCTTGGCCTACGTCAACCACCTCCAACCTCATTTCGTTATCTACTAAATCTAGCAATGAAATCGGTGCATAAAGCATTTTTGGTATGTTAGGTGGCCAGGACTGAGATACGGCTCGATCATGCACTGCACAGCTTTCGGAATTACCAATCTGATCTTCCATATCTTTTTTAGAATAGCTCTCAGTGGAATATAGGCCGATTAAGACGTTAGCTAGAGTGAAGTCTACCTCAAAATCATATTCTTAGTATTAAAGATTTGACTTCTGAGCTTTATTATTGATATGAAAGGTTGACTCACCGCCATGAATATATCCTGCTCTATGAATCTGATCTAATAGCAGTGCACATTGCTGAGCAATGTGCAACCTATCTGTCGAGGATACATCTATTTCCTTAAGATACGTATGTATATTCGGGCCCGACAAGTTCGTAATCAAACAGTTATGAACGCTCTGGTCTGGCCCGATTCGATTGCACTGACCATGATATTTAACGACATTCACACCCTTAGAGTAAAGGACACTCAAGACATGTGCTTCACGGGAGCTATCTTTGTGGTCTTGGGAAGCCTTCAAAATCTTAATCGCAACCCACTGGTACGTCTTGCTAGTAACCTGTTAGTGACAAGAAAAAGTGAATGAATGGACAGGGTAGATATACGGCGCAGTCTTTCTAAAACCTAGCCAAACAGTAGAGAATCCACCATGCCCCAGCTTTGCGACAATTTCGTAAATATGATCTTTATCTAGCTGCACCTTATCGCCTAGAGAGATTTGACAAAAGCCGCCACTCAGATACGAAGAAACCTGCTCAGCAATTCTATCCTCGCTCAGTGAGCACCTGAATCGTGTCGGTAGTGGTATCGTCTCGGGCATCATCTGGGGCGGCTGGGGAATTCCTTGAGACGTCATTTTGGACCGTCTTCTACCAGATCTTGATGTCAAACTCCTGTTGGCCATTGTTAGTATTTTATAAGGAGATCAGAGAAAAGTGGGAAATAATTTATGCAGAGGCTGAAAGTAAGGAATACTTGCAATCTTATTCACGGGTTATCATACCTCGGTCTGTTTCTGGAAGGTTCTGTTGAAGTATTTGTATTGAAGTCGTTAGGGCAGAATATTTGTTGCAGGCTGGATGTGGGATGAGGTTGATGGATGAAGGATTAACCTCGGGCCGGGCCTCACTTACCGCGCCGTCCTAAGCAACTGGAGAGCTTCAGGTGAAACTTCGAGCCGGGCCTGGCTTCACTAAGGTCTTGGAGGGAACGAGGGGTCTTGGAAGGAACGAAGGGCCTAAAGGACGATAGTGGCTTAATACAGGTCAACTTCATCGAAAGACTTTCAGAGGTTAAACGTTATAAAGGATCTAAATTGTTGGAATTTACTACTGATGCTTTCAAAGCATATTATTACCTATTCTCAGTCTCGGAGCTCCTCGAACTTTGGTTGCCGCTCTGGGTCAGGATTTTTGTACCTTAAATATATCTATTTTTCTTGAATGGAAGAGAAACAGTCAAATTTTCATGCTTTTTACCTGAATCTAATCTAACACAAGGTGACAATAGGAACGTGAAGGATGGCTAGGCCTAGCTTAGCAACAAGATTTATTTTTGGCATTAAAATGACCACAGAAATAACTACTAGAAATGTAGTCAGCCTCGACATGTAGTCAGCCTAGATATGTAATCAGCCTAGATATGTAGTCAGCCTAGATATGTAGCCAGCCCAATTATACTCATATGATAGATAGCTATCGAAATGGCCAATACTTAACGACCCTAAAAGTCAGATATCTGTATTTGAGCAAACCAACAAGAGGGCCATTTTGCAGAATAAGAGTCCTACAATGAATTATATAAGGCTACCCTTTGCACTCCGACTTCATCATCACAATTACAGCTACACTTTGAACTAAAACTCAAGCAGGATAACAATCCGTATTTTAACCAAGCTCTTTCATTTCATATAATTTATAGCGAAGTCCTTTTTCTCTATTTCCGTAGAGCCAGCCATTGTTATTACACATCCAATGGGAGACGAGAAGCACCATGGTAAAAGGCATCATAGGCATCACAGGCATGGAAGAGAACGGGACGCTGGCCGTGGACGAGGAGCCGAGACTCCGCAAATTGATGATGATGATGGATTCACAGTAGTTCAAAATCCATCGCGTAGTCGCTCTCGTAGTCGCTCTCGAGGAAGTAGAGCTCACACGGGACGGAGGGGTCAAGGGGGTACTTCCACCAGGCCGTCGCGGATCCTTTATATAGAGGGGATTTATTTCCAGTGGAATAACTATGTTAACTCCGAAAGGCAGGTAGAGGAAACTGCTGAAATTATATATCAATATATGAGAACAAATTATGCGGCAGACCTGCAAAGACAGTCATATCATCCAACCCAGGCACTTGTTGCAGCGTAAGCTTCCATAAAGTCTTTTATCCCTTTTTTTTTTTTTTTTGGAGTTAACCCATAATCTATTAGCATCGGACCCCACCCATCAAGTTCCCATACAGAACACAGCGGTCACAACGCAATAGCTGATGAGAGAAACCATATAACGGTTACATTCATGGATAATGCTGATGCTGCCCTCACTATTCCTGTAGGTCGTACAGTTCACATCTATACTACTCCTCAAAATACATACGATCCAAATCAGACCGCATCTTGGTGGCGACCACAGATGCTTGAAGCAAACAACCGCAGAACTCAATTTGCAAACAGACAGAATGGTGGTCGGTGGAATGAAGCCACATATTATCCAGCTTCGCCAGCGGTGACTACGGTAGATTCATTGACACAAAGCATGACAAGTACAACCCTCGGTGGAAGCAACCCTCCGGATAGTTATTATCCTTCAACAGGCCCTCAATCCATGACAAGTGCATCTGCATGGGGCTATCAACAACCCACGACAAGTGCATCTGCATGGGGCTATCAACAACCCACGACAAGTGCATCTGCATGGGGCTATCAACAACCCACGACAAGTACAGCCTACGATCCTCTAACGAGCTCTCAACCCATAACAAGTACATCTGCATGGGGCTATCAACCCACGACAAGTTCATCCCACGGTGGAGGAGACTCCTCTCATAGTGATTATCATTATTCAGCGGACTCTCATACTACTACTACTACTACTCATACAGACAGTGACGGTACGCGATACGTCAGCAATGAGGACGGATCCACTTGGAGATGGAGTACATCAAGAAATGAATACATTCCTTACACACCAAATAGTCTTCACGACGATACTCACGCGAAAGGAAAGCATATATCTCGGCGGTGAAAAGGAGTAGGGTGGGGAAAGAATCTTTAGCGTTTATTTCCAGAACTTGATATTTGATTTGTCGTCTCTTCCTGGAATTGGCTCAGCGTTAGGCTTTTTTGATTGGCTTTTTCACTTGTCGTGCAAATTTTTGCTTTGTTTATAATGTAGAGCTCTGGTTTAGGCTATTAGATTTTATATAGGTTAATATGACTTGCTTTTGGGATTCTTCGTGTTCTCAGCTCAACTTGGGAGGCCGAGTCGGACTCGAGTCCATAGTAACAACATACTAATATTAGCATCATGCCGTCATAAGTAGTGTATAAATAGCTAGTGACATAGAAAGGGGGAAGTCAGCCACTTCGAGGGGTATGACAGGTTATTAGAGGGATGCTACAACTTTTTATGACCGTAGGTATTACTGGGTGTTGCATATGCAAAGTAAAACGAAAAACAAGTGAGTCCAATAATCTATTATTCTAAGTTCTAGGAAGAGATACAGCGGTTAGGTAGGAATCGCCTTGCGGCTTGCCTACTTAGTCAGTCATAATGACATTTGTCCCAACAATGACTTATATAAATTTCTCATTGTTAGGAAAATCATAGCTTGAATTAAATAAAACCTAGGGAAACCTACCTCGCGTTATTTGTAGCTTTATTAGGGATATCTTGGGTCAGAGGTGGTTTAAAGAGCACTCAGTGGAAGCCCTTCAGGATTAAAGGGATCAAATAACCGCCTTATATGTGCCTCTTAATGCCGTTGGTGCGCTCGATTAGACAATCAATAGACTGCGAGACTGACTCGCCTGACAGCAGAATTCGAAGCGAGGTAGGATTAGAAAGGATTATTGAAATCTCCCAATGGTACTGGAATTGTTGAGGGGTTATTCAGCCATAGAAAGGTTCATAAACATAATCAAGGGAATGGGGAGATGATTTTGCTTGATTCTCCTAATCTAATGCTAATGAAAGAAAGAATAATAGCCAACAAGTGGCTCAAGCAAACAAGCTAGCAGAGATAAGTCATAGTGTATCCAGATCACCCTGACCTCTCGGTCCACCTAGCTAACCTTCCAACAGGAACCTGCATGAATAATAATACACAATCTTCTATAGCTATACAGCAATGTTAATTAAATGTGAGCTACTCAATATCTCGGGAAAGAAGATCGTCGGTGCCAACTTAGCTGGAAGTTCTTCTGGTTAAGGGACTGTTAAGGGGAATCCTTTATATTCTCTTTAAATCCCATCTATGTCGTCTTCCAGCCCACACTCTTTTTTCTCCTTGTTTTCTTTCTCGGTGTTGTATGATAGCTAGAAAAAAAGAAGGGAAAGCATAAAAAACTTTGATGGGAGAGGAAGGCAAAAGACGGGCTCATTGAGAAGGTAGAGTATTTGACAAACTTATCCTCCCTTCAATACCACAAGTAATCAGAAGCAGCCTTCTTTGAAATCAAATCAATTTCAAGTAGCGCAAAGAAAAGCATATCAATATGTTCAAGGTAGTATTAGGATAGTGATAGGTGAGCAGGCTGCGTGGTACAAAGAAGGACGTGGTGGTGCAATACCCACTTCTCCCCTCGAACAACCCAGAAGCCTTGTTAGACTTATGACTAGCAGCATGATTTTCTCATTAATATGAGCAACCGTCCACAGTGTCGCTTTTTCATCCCCCCCCTTTTCCTTCGCTTCTAGGCCTCATGTCTAGATATATTTCACTCAATCGTCCTCAATTTCGCAAACGTAGCTAGATGCTAACGCATCATAATTACATGATCAATCTGCATTTTTCTCACAACACGCACCTCTATCAGCGGCAGTTAAATATGGAACCTACATTTGTAAAGCTTTGGCACTGGCAACTTGCCATCCGAATTTGATGTAAACATCTCCAACTGAACAATATGAAGCGCGCGGCTGTCATTCACATCAATAAGACATACGAAGTACCCTGGTCCGTTTTTTTGGTCAATGCAATTGCGAGCTAGCGCCAGGATCGTGTTGACTATCTTCGACCAGGGTGAAACGACTTTGATTTTAAGCAAAAGAGGTAATGTGATGTTTGCAGAACTAGAAATGGCTTTGCAACTTCTCATTGTCCTTTGGAGAGAACTTTATATTCTGCTAATAGTTATGTTAGCTGTTGTGGTCATAGCTTGACAAGCTAACGGTTTATCAGTGATGAAAAGAAATGGATGTACTCTAATCTCCTCCAAGCTTGACCCTTCTTCAAGCACTTCTCACACACTCTCTTGAAACAGCCATTGATTGGTTTTGATAGGAAGGAAGGCAGAGGATATTTATGTGTTTTTTTTTTTTTTGGAGTGGCAGAGATGGTGCGTTCGAATGTTGGTGATTTGCTGCATGAAGATTAGACCTTTTAAGGCTCTTCTGTTTGGCTCTACTATGTGAATATACACCAAGAAAGTGTGGTCCATCGATCCTCTTTGTCTCTCGGAATTTGAAAAGTTGCAAAGCGCCGGGTTGGGAAAAAGTTTCAGATACTTTGCATTCAGAGTGGGCGGTAAGTGAATTCCAAGAGCTGCTTTTCTATAGCTTTCTCACTCCGAGGTGAATGGATTGCAGAATGATAGCACATGTGAGAGATCAGCAACTATGGTTCAGGGAGGATAAGATGGACTGGGAATGGGCTTTTGTACACCCGCATCTTGCATTTAAATCTATAATTAGAGAAGTCATGCTCTTGCTCAGACAAGTATTGAGGATCTTTCTTCTTTTTTGGATGTCTTTTGGAGCGCCCACTTCATAAGATGCTAGGCACTGTTTCTTTCGATTGCCAGTGGACGCAAAGATTGCTGAAGTAAATGTCGGTTTTGAGGGCTCCAGATTCTTCAATTTTTTCAACGCTTACAATTCGCCGCTTGTAGTACTTGTAGTATATTCACTTTGTCATCTAGATTCTTCTAGTTGAAGAGAGAATCGCATTACCTGCTGAAGCTGAGCTATGATTCCCTTGTAGCAATACAAGCTTCCATTTTTTGCCTCCCTGGTCCCTTCAGTGTCAAATCAATCTGGAGCATTTTTTCTCGAAGTCGAGCGGAGAATTCGCCTTGCGAAATCTAGTTGCATTTCTGGAGGAGCATCGCGGTTTCGAGGTTGATATTGAGAAACTCTAGTGATAGGATCAAGTCCCGGCTCTGCTGTCCAGATACTCGGATATTCCTTCACATGTCTTCTTCTTCTTCTTCTTCCTTACCCTAGCTTTGTTCAGTCACTCCACTCCTTCTCCTTCCTGTTTGGAAGTAGGCCTGGAGATGAAGTAGTAGAAAATTATATGTACGAGTAGGCATCTAGTATTCCAAGTCTACACATCTTCAGCAAAAAATCAGCTCCCGGTTTCTTTCAATGAGGTTACATCTTTTTTACACAGTTCTACCGATTAATGAACATACCCAGTTATCTATTTCTTTTGTTGCCACTACCGGCGGCCTTTCGTGCTTGCTAGCATTGTTGTTGTAAGTGTTAGAAGAGGCTGTTTGTTGTCTAGTATCGGCAGACCCAGTCATTTCTTTAAACCTATGTATGTATTCTTTGATAAGTTCGGGAGGGAGCAGTCTACTATTGTTCAGAGTATTATTGAATATTTACACTCAGTTGGTTCCAGAAATCATCCCTTCACCTTTGTCTCTTAACATTGCTGTTGCGCTTTAATCAGCACGTGTTATATGTACAGTTCATCTAGCATTTAGCATACATCAAGTTGGAGTATGCATGGTAGCATAAAAGGCAAAAGTGAAGGTGAGTCATCGAGCTCAGACTCTACGGTCTGTTATGTTTGTGTGATTGATATTGTTTCAGTGGCTCAGGAGTATTGAGACGTGAGGGTTAGGAAGACGAAATATTCATCCTCAAACATTCTTTCATTCCGCTCCTCCAGTACCTAGCTTCACTCCTTTTCCACATAATCTTTCATATTGCCCATGGATCGAGAGTATAGTAGAATAGGGAAGAGGATGATTTCGGGGGACTCGAACAAATCAGTATTGGGCTCTGTAAGGTATTAGACTCGTTGCCTACCAGAGTAACTTCTGGCGAATTCAGGGAAATGGATATTTTTCTGTTTTCTTTGTCCTGCCAGGAAGAACGGGATGGTCGAGATGCACGCTAGTATCCGGAAAGCCGCGCCGCGTGGCGGGTGTTCGGATAAGCCTTATCCGATAAGGTACTGCAGAAAGAGTAAGGATATCGTAAGTGGCGCTAAAAAGACGCTAACCTAGATGAGTCATAGTGGGTCTAGATCATTTGACTCATCATTCTCTAAGAATAGGAAAGAACTATAGAGGTTTTATAGTTATCGTGTACTTCGGTTACTCCTCCGCTGCTATGCTAATAGATATTTACGATATCGTTACCCCGCTACCCCGCTATCCTACATTGTGGTGTTGTGCCAACAGATACAGAATAGTGAAATATTTGTGTGAAAGTATATAAAATAGATATTAAAGAAATAATATGCTATATATCTATTAAATATAGTATATAACTAATTTCTTATATCTAGAATCCTAGATTAACTATAATAATTCTATTATATAATTAGCTATTAAGGTATTGAGCGCTATTTCTCACTAAGCTAGGTAGAAGCTTTAATTTGTGTTAATCAATCTTTTTGTCTCTCCAACAGCGCAAAGTAAACAGTCCACTTTGACATCAGAATATCACAAGAAAAGAAGCGGTAGAATTGGACTGAAGAGTATCAACTGGAACCTAAATTTCATTTCTATAGGTCAACACCCAGTTTCTTCTTTCTACTACGCGATATCAAAAGACATCAAAGCGGGAGCTTGCATCTACTCACACTCTTCCCACATGTGCTCAAAGCAAACTGTTCCAGTTCAACTTTCCCCTCCAAAGTTCCAAAACACCTTTAATTGACCACCCGGCGTTGCTTCAGAAAAGATCAGACAGTACACCATTTCTATGCTGTATGATTAGCTGCGTTGTTAGACGCGAGTTAGATGGACGTTAAAGCGGTAATTTACTATTGAAAAGACCAAAAATTTGTTTGAAAAAAATTAAAGCTCATAGTTAACTTGGAAAAAAATAGCGCCTAATATCTTATTAACTAATTACATAATAAAATTACTAAAGCGAAATCAGGCATTTAGGCAATAATAAATTACCTATATAATCTATTCAAAAGATCTTTAGCTTATTATTTCTTTAATATCTATTTTACAAAATTTTACGAAGATTAGCTATTTCATATCATTTCCCCAAAAATGCTGAAACAAGCTCAGCCTTATGTACCGGTTAAGCACTCAAGCCTAAGGCTCCTGCCCATGTAAGTATATAAATATAAATTTCCCTTCCATTTTCCAAGTACATTCAACTTCAATCATCCACATTCTATCTCACCAAATCTTTCAACTTCTCCCGCATTCTGTCCTACCAAGTCTTCCCCCATCAGATTCTCCAAGAACATACTCTTCATCAAAATGGAACACTTTTTTAATGCTGTCATCGATGCTGCGAAAGACCCAGCTAATCGCGAAAGATTCGTTGCTGAATTAAAAAAGCCAAGGAAGCCATCCACCGTGGTGATGGCCAGTATCATCACGTATATGGCCATACGTGGGATCGAATACAAGCTCGATTCGGACGAGCGTATCGCCATGTCTAAGATCAAGGCAGACGACCACATCGCCATGTCTAAGATCAAGGCGGACGACCACATCGCCATGTCTAAGATCCAAACAAAAAATGAAAAGATCAAGGTGGACGACCACATCGCCATGTCTAAGATCCAAACAAAAAATAAGAAGATCCGCTCGGACGAGCGTATCGCCATGTCTAAGATCAAGGCGGACAACCACATCGCCATGTCCAAGATCAACACAACAACCAAAGAGATTCTGGAAATACGTGTGGGACTCACAAGGGCGCTAAAAGCTGTAAGTAAAAATGCAAATAAATTTCAAAGCATCAGTAGCTATTCTAAAGTTTGTAATGGACTAACGATAAGATAGTACTACCTCAACGAAATGCGGATATGGTGTCATCTGAATTTGGTTAGTACAAGAGGACCATAAATTTCTTTTGGAAAGAGAGCTGACTGTTACAGGGTATCCATAACACGGCTGGGTGCATACATGGCGTTTCGGATTGCTAGTATTGGTTTCGTCGTTGCATGGCGCTTTGGCAGGTTGATGTTATTTCTTTGGGCATTGCATAGCGGTTTGGTGGGATCGGGGTGGGATCGGTGTTATTTCTTTGAGCATTGCATACCGGTTTGGGAGGTTGATGCTATATCTTTGGGCATTACACGGCGTTCTGCAAAGAGTGGAAGCATATGCGGGGGCGTAAGCATAGGTATTTTTGACGCAGGGAATGTCATAGGAAAATGATAGGATGAATTTTCTCCTCTCGTACTGTGAAGTCTTCAATTCAAACCATTTTATTAGTATTCTCCTAGGATAAACTATCACTCCAAGAGCCAAGCTAATTCCCACACATTCATCATGTACTGTACATTCATTGTGGAAACAAAAGAGGCGCATGGTATCTATAACTATTTAACCGTGACTGGAAGCAATAGACTACCGTTCTGAATAACAACCTGGGGACGAATATGAGCTTGATTAAAGTGACTTGATAGACGACAATTAAGCTTGCTGACTAGCCACTATGATATCTGCATCGTCTAAGGCTAGGTATTGATGGCTGGTAGCGAACGAAGACGATGCTAAGTCCTCATATTGATACATTAGCTTCCGGGTCCCGTTTCATCCATAGAGGGTGGCATTGCGAGGTCTCTCTAGTCTTCTTTTGACGGAGGGCTTCATCCCCACGTACCGCGTAACTTGAATTTATACTCGCTTTGTTCGCCTTCTTTGAAGTAAATGTTTTCGATATATTATTCAGGGGGAGAGTAGTGCGCGGCAGATGAGTCTCTTGCATCGATCTATCCCTGTGGTTTTGGTTTCTGGAGGAATGTTAGGTAAGTCGCAGAGAAATGACAGTTATTTGAAAGGCGGAATGTCCATACAAACTCAGGATAAATAGCGATTGTGTCACAGAAACGGCCGTTTTACGCCATAGCCAAGCCATTTATAATTTTCTGGGCGGATCAGAACCTCTAATTCTCCTCGATTTCTTCAAGTCTTCCAGCAATCACTTCCAAGTGTGTATAATTTCATTGAGCCAAGGCTTGCATGGTTGTACTCTGCCCCTGCATGACCCACTCCTGGGAAAGCCTCAATCTAATAATCGTTCGAAGCGAAGTTGGACATGGAAAGCATCTTCGAGACTGTTCTCGTACTGCGAATAAAGCATACTCGCTTAACGTGTATAATGGGTTTGATTTCTGCGGCTGTTGGGATGATTCCCAGCTTCGCTCTACCGACCAGTGGCGCGCCCACATATCAACACCAAGATCTGTAGAACTTAGAATAGAACAACTATCATTTTGAACCAGACTTGTCATTTCCTTTACTATTGCATATGCAAACACCGGTGATACCTACAGCGGCAGCTCGATCTTATCTTTCTATACATGTCAGCACACTAGCGAGAAAGTGGAATTTAATGGGAGAGCGCATCATCACGATTTCGCAGACCTGGGGGTGGAAAAAGGGGAGAAAATAAATAGTTAGATCGACTTCTATTCCAGCTCTCAAAGCTTGGGGAATTTTTGTCGAGGTCTTTCTTGTCTTTTCGTCTTCTACTTGCTTGTAATTTCAAAGGTGTTGAAAATGTTGGTTCTCCTTGTTACGAGAAACTTCAAGGCGCAAGGGAGATGTAAAGCCTGTGCTCTCTCCTTTAGGGGATCTGTTTGAAACATTCGTTAGCTATCAAAGATGCTGCAGCTGGGAAGGTTGAAATTTCTAAAGACACGACAGGTTTTTTTGCATAGAGAGATTCCTTTTGTATGGACTTATTGAATTGGGACAGTATGGCGCCTCATATTGCTTTATCTTGGATGGATTCTAATGCGTTAGAAACCCTGTATTATCAGTTGAACTTGGTTCTTGACATGAATTCAGGGGAGAACCCTTTCAATGAGATTCTGCTGCACGACATGCATTTGGGAGATTGAATACTAGGCCTGGCTCTGCAATATAGCTCCAAGACAGCCAGCTAGATTGTTTGAGGTTGAGGCCGAGTCCAAGAAGAATATTGTACATATAGATCACAGTCCAAAAATATTTCGTCGTTCCGTATAGAAATCTCCAATTCAAGCTCCACCCCAATTTTCTTTCCATCCATCCCAGAATCAATGGCCACATTACCCGCCTGTCCTGCATCGTATATTCATACAGAGTGACTGTTGTAAATTCATCTTCAGTATGAGATCCAGGCAGCTACGTCCTTTCTGTTGCACGGGCGATATGTAGCAATCCGCAAAAAATCCTCTGCGTCGCGTTCGTTCTTAATTTAATCGAAAATTGAAAATTCGAAGTGCCATGTAGAAAGGAAGCTGCAACCTCTGGCATAGGATCCGGTTCTGCTGTGATATTTCGATCGGCTTTCTTGATAGTTGCATTGTAGCGAGGGCTAGTCGAATCGACAGCCAGTGCAAGTGTGAGCCCAATTGTTTTTGAGATCCGCAAAATAGTTGGCTCGATTAGCTTTGAGAATCTTTCCATAGTGCTTTATTTCGAAGCAAAAGTTGGTTAGCTTTTAAAAAATTTCCGTAATGCTTTATCTCGAAACGGGAATTGATGACTGTTCTAAGCAGACCCATCAGTTGAGTTCTAATTTTCTTATAGCTAAGGGGGAGAGTCTTGGGGTGGTCTTACTCCGTTTCCAAGGGGAGAAGTATACAGAAGTGTTTTTCTTGATCATATCTTGTTTGCTGCCCTCTGCTAGAGACCTCTTCTGTAGGGTTGTCTGTAGACTGAGGATAGAAGTAGTAATGGCCATGTGAGAATGAACTTCACATTCAACGATTTCAATTGCCACTTCTTTGTGATGTTGTTGTTTTGTTTTGTTTTTCTTGGAAGATTAAAGATGAGGTGCAACACAACAAAGGGATTTAAATCGGTTGCCCAGTAGCCGGTACTGTCCGCCACGGGTATTCACTGTGAAAAGAAATTGCAACTAGGACTCGTAGGAGGGAAGCTGTTTAATAATTTATCTAGACAAGAAGAATCACTGTCCATGCTCAAACATTCCCCTCTCACAAACACCCCCGAGCAGACTTCCATCTCCGAAACCAATCACCAATTCTAGAGTTGGCCCTATTTTAGAGTAGGTCCCTTTCAGCTGCTTTGGCTTTGTTGTCTTTCCTTAGTTTTCTAGTCTCATCTGCCAGCACTTAATTCTATAAATTGCATCGACAGGCACTTTCCCTGGTAATCTAATCCACTCCAATCTCATCTCCTCCTTTGGGAAAAGCTTTTACAAGACTATTATTCGCCGCCGTAGCATTCGCTTCCTCGGAGCCATTGCGAATTGGACTTTTCTGGCCCTTTTTTTCTCAACCTCAACTCTATGAAATATGGTTGTATTAAAACATTTTTGTGAGAAGGTTACGCGGGTAGACAGCAGCTTGTTCGGAGCCTTTCGAGTTCTTGCTCTTGGTAATGCCAAAGGCTTGGTGGAACTTCTTCTGTGTAGCCACCATTTCTTCTCTAATCTTCACTTTGTCAGGGTTCTGTTTAGCCCACTCGTCATATTTGGGACACTTCCTAGATCCAGAGTAGTGGCCTGGATTATTGCAGGTATAGCACACATCCTTAGAACCAGCAGTATTGCTACCTGTCGCAGCAAAACCTTGACTATACTGCTTGCGATAGTTTTCTTTCTTCTCTCTACGAAAATCTTTTGACTGTGGATGTTTCTTTCTTTCTCCTTGCTTTGAAGGCTTTTTGGTGGAATCCCAACCACAAGGTCGTTCGTGGTAAGGGAGCAGGTGTTCAGCCTGCTGAGCATGGGCCAGCCACTCTTCGACTGTTTCTAATTTTCTTCCTTGGGTTTGACCACAATACAATTCCTTCAGCTTTTGTGCTCGATCAATGGCCGTTATAAGGGTTAGGATCCGATCCGCTTCTCTTCTTGGCTCAAGGTCCAGTTCCAGTTTAACCATGCGAGTATATAGTTGACTGATAGTCTCGTGCGGGGTATATAGTCGGAGGAGTGTAAGGTTCTTATATGCTTTTGTCGTCTGTTCCTCCGTATTACTAATTATATTTCTTAAGAAGTCCTTAAAGTCTTCCCAACTAGCAGCCCCTTGAGGATAAGAGCTTCGCATGTTAACTTTCCATCTATTGTGAGGGTCTCCAACGAGGGTAGTAGCCGCTGCGTTTACTCTGGTAGAGTGTCGATTATAGGTCCATGGCTGAACCCTAAAAACAGCCTCCCAGCCTTGGGTAAATATATACCATTCTCTGATATTTTCTCCCTTATAGCTCTGGGTAGCCTTTACTTGTAATGCCCTCTCCCGGTCCAAGGCGCTTTTTAACTCCTTGGCAGGAGGCTTAGCTCTAATGAAGTCAGGAGTCGAAGTGCTTTCTTCCGGAGGAACACTAGAGGGTTGTCGACCAATAATAATTGGCACTGAAGGGGGATTAGAGGCAATATATTGATCAAGTTGTTGAATTTCCCTTTCTAAGGCTTGAATCCTTTCTCGAATCGCCGCCTGAGTTTGTAGCCTTCGCAATTGTGCCTGAAGCTCTTTTTCCTGCTATAGAAGTTCTTGATTTTCTGCCGATTGAGTTTCCTGAGTAACTGGGGGCATATCCTCAGTATGACCACGAGATTGCTAGCGAGTATTCGCAGAAGGTCCTGCTCTAGGATGATCTACCATATCGGATTTAGAGAATAGACAAGCTACCGAGCTACCCCCTGAAGAGAGATCAGCTTGTGAGAAGGTTACGCGGGTAGATAGCAGCTTGTTCGGAGCCTCTAAGGCATAGTTCAATTGAAGAGCTAAGTACAGTATAGAACTGATCTCTGGCCTTTTTCCTTCTGGCCAGAGCTCACTAATTTATCTATTCTAAGTTCGAGTCGGGCTCGAGTCAGGCTCGAGTCAGGCTTGTGCTCAGGTCATCATCTGACCTTCTTTTACGTAAAGCTTTATGGATATCCGAGGTTATAGCCTAATAATTATCTCAAGGCTCCTACTCAGCTTAGTAGAAGGTCTGAGTGCTCGTAAACCCACTCTAGAACTCCGACCTTCCTAATTAGGTGGCCCTACATGTCACCGTGTAACAATTTTATATATTGGGGCGCGGCCACTGCCTTAAGCGAGCCCCTTATTTTATTCCCCGCCATCTTTTGAAAATTATTACTCAGTCATATTAAAAGCTTTTTACTTGAAATTTTAAATAATAGTAACTAATCCTCTTACTTCAATTATAGCTGCAAGATTATAAGTTAATCTCTCAATATAAGAACGATAATCAGCTAGATCTAACCCCCAAGTCACCTCCTTTAAGCCCTCTACTATTCTATGCTTATAGCATCTTATTAAGCCCCTTTTTCATCTATTTCCAAATCTTCTCAATAAAATTTAAATCAGAAAAGAAGGCCAGATTGCGCATATATCTAGTAAAGGGCAGTGTCATTACTTGCCTTTACGTATAGTTCTGCTTGATAAATTCTTATAGATTGACCTGGCAGTCTCTCTAGGTATGCGCAAATTTTATTAGATTTCACCCTAAGATTTTCTATTGCATCGCATTTAGCAGCATCTTGCGCATTTTAGGGCATTCCAATTGTTATGCGAATCATGCAACGGAGAAGAGGATGGAATGTCATATTCTATCTTTGAAAATTACATAGAAATCTTTGATGGTTGGATTGATGTTAATTGTTAGAATGTTGAAGGTGGAAATCGTAAGGGTTAGGTTATCTCTTTAGAACAATAGCTAGCATCTCCCATCAGGCCAATCAATTCTTCCCCCAGGTTCAACCAATTCAGCCTCAACCCTCCGTTCCTAGAAGGTGAGCATGCTAGAAGGAAGAAGGAATACTGCCATCTACTTGCAGCAGGTCAAGATAGTTGCGGTGTAGAGCAGAAAAGACTTCAAAAACATGGCAATGAGCAAGACGCAAAAGAAGATGGGAAGTGGTAACTATTCCCACAACACTATCAAAGTTATTGGGAGTATATCATTCTTAGCATTACTATCTTAATTCGCTAGGCACGGCTAGTGAGAATGCCTTCTTCATTAGCTTCCACCTCTCTCGCAAAATTAGACTCTCCAGACAAATCAATACCACTCCATTTCCCTTCGCTTCAATTCAATTTTGACCTTTCACTCCCAATGTCTCAGCCTAAGATGTATGTGACGAGATGAGATGAGATAGTAGAAAAAGTAGCGATAATTATAGCTAAATTTAATAGCAACCTTGTTGGGATGATCGTATGTGAGGGGTAATTGGAGCAGCTGCGGAAGGCCATATGATTGGCTGAGCTTATTGACGCGAAGCAATCCAAACATTTAAATAACCCCTCCTTTACCTTTCTTACTTACAACAAGACAATCACAAAAGCATATTATAGAACACATTGAGTCTGTACCGTGCTTATCCTAGTTGAATTCAACTACTAGCAGCCACCGGGTGATCCAACAAACCTTTTCACCAACCTTCTTCCTTTCAAACTAAAAATGAGACGTCTACATAATGGATCCAGTCACATCCCACAAGCCTCACATTCAAGTCAGCCTACAGGAATATAATGTATCATCTTTATTGCCGATTCCACTAAAGTACATTTTTGCTTGTTTAAAAACGAGCAGAACATTAAAGACAGAAGAGAAGAAAACCCAATGAAATCAAATCCTTGGACAACCTCAATACCCATCCACCATAATCTCTGTCGAAGAAAAGCATATCAGGATGCATAGTACATGCCGTGATCGGAAACTCAAATAACCCTTGTAGAAGGGAAAAGAAAAGGGGAAGATACAAGATTGGATATCATGATACCGAACAATACCAAGGATGGATGCAAGTATGAATAGAAAATCATCGCCAAAGTCTTTGACTCATAGGTAATGAATTTGCCACGTTACAACCAGTACGCGATGCAATGAAATTATAAGAAACGGATCTAGTGAAGTTTTCTGCAAATAAAAGGAAAGCTCTGTCGGTCGATAAACGTTTGTGTTTGTCACAATACTGGAGACAGAAAGCAGCAAGAATTATCGAAGTTCTTGTGGGGAAAATGAAACAGCAAGATCAATTCACCACCCGGAACTGGCAGTCCAACCTTGCTCGGGAACTATTCTGCCCTCGTCATTCTTCTCAGCCAGGTAGCGCATGTATTCTTGAGCATTCATGCCATCAGTAGGAGTATCACCGATGTGGCGTGTAGTGCGTCGAAGAGGGCGATTCTCTGGCAAGGGACTGGAGACAACAGCCGGGGAATTGATCACAGGTTCCTTTGCCATTCCTGCAGCAGCTTCGAATCCATAATCGGATGAACTTGCGTTGCTGATAGCTGGAGCGAGAGAAGCAGCTGCAGATCCACGGTATTGCGGGAGATATCCATGAGCTGTAGCAGAAGAGACCATTCCTGGCACAGCTGAAGAAGGTTGGGGTGATTGGGTAGCTTTTCGAAGCATGCTCTGCAAGAACAGATGCTGCTGTTGAGAACTGAAGGATTGTTAGCGTGTTATCGAGAATAGAATGAGAGCTTCTTACCTATCCAGCTTGGCAACGCGCTCGGCAAATGAGGTATAATTACGAACGACCTTTGGGGCTACAAGACTATCGTCGGATAAACTAGCGATATGATCCTTAGCGTTCTCCAATGATCCACAGTCGCTAGAGACAACACCGCTAGGCTTCTCATCGACCTCACTCATCGATTCAACTCCAGAATGGATACGATCGGGTGTGAAAGGCTCATCTCCATCGATGCTGAAACCGCTTCTAAAATGATGGGTGGGGCTTGGAGATTTGTAACCTGGGACACCTCGTTCAGTGAAGAGATTGGAGAAATCGACGTCGGGTGATTTAGTCCGATTGGGTCGAGTTGGAGTCACTGGAGGGAAATTAAAATTTCCAGCAGGCGAGACAGAAGCATGAGATTGCGGGGAGGGACTGATATCATTCAAGCTTGTCGTATGTCGAAGCGGAGCTGAAATCCTAACGCCACGAGCTCGAGCCTCATGCATAAAAGCAGCAAGGTTCCTATCACCACCAGGAGAATCTCGACTTGACTTGGGGCTTGGAAGCGTACCGGTACTGTGATCTGACAGGCGAGCAGGTGCTTTGACTGGTGATGGTGGGTAAAAGTCCTTGCCATCAAACTTTGGAAGCCTAGTTTGAACAGACCGCGGGGCACTTCCCCAATACATAAGGCGGGCCGAGATTTCGTCCTCAGTCAGAGCTCTAGGGTAGAGAATGTCATTTGCTCTAACTTGAGAAGGATTGACACCGTATGGAAGTGTTCCAATGAGGTAGGGCATAGCATTCGGAGAAATGATTGGCGAGTTGACAGAGTGGGGGAGCAAAGGAGTATCGGTATTGAATCGCTGGAGTCTGGGGGGGCTATCGAACATCGATTGGCTTGTAGGGTTGTGCATTGATTTAGACTTTGGAAGACTCAAGGCGAATCGTGCTGGGATAGCAGTTTCGGCCCAGTCAGTGGTAGATCTTGACATGAGTCTTGACTCAATGTCTTCTTGGGATTCGAGCTGACGAGGCGAGCTGACTGCATCAACTGAACTCGAACTACCTTGACCAGAAGCAATGATCTTAGAGCGCGGTTGGAATGGCGGAGCCTTAGCAGCCGCAGCACTTAATTTCGATTTTGGAGCAGAGTCGGATCGTACCGATGGAGCTGCAGTCGTACCAGCTACATCTTCACTACCTTTAATTTCCTGCTTCATAGATACGGTTTCAGTGGCTGAGGCTGGTAGTTTTGGGGTCTCTGCGACAGCAATTTCTTCATCAGATTTAAGATCTTTCTTCCGTTTCACGTCTCCATCAGCAGAAGCCTTCTGAACAGGCAATGTTTCAACTTCAACCTTCGGAGCATTATTGCCATTCATACCAGCCTCAAGAGCAAGTTGAGTCTTTAGCATGTCTTCCATTTGCTGAATATTCACAGCATAATATGCACGGTGGCTTTCCAAGTATGAAGTGTCCATATGTTGGCTGCTGACCATTTGGATCTGGCTCTCGACCATCTTGAGATTATTACGAAGGGCTTCAATCTGATTCTTTGTGAAATCGGAGACCGAAAGCATTCCGGGCACTAGCATTGGGGGCGGGACATGTGCCATCATTGAGAAAGGATGTCCATTAGGGGCCGGGAAATGCATGGGAAAGTTACCCATCGGCATCGGAGTAGGGATCGGTCCAAGAGTGCCTGGTGGCGGTGCTGGCGTTTGCGGGGCAAAATTCGGGTTGCCAACCATAGTGATTGGCAAAGGTAGAACATTTGGGGGTGGTTGGAATCCAACTGGCATGGGGAAAACCATGTGGCCATTCAAGAAGAAAGGCTTGGATTGATCAAATTGACCAGGAGGAGAGAGCTTGATTGGTTGTGGGAAAGGTCCAGTTTGTGTTCCAGGGCTAGTTACATCTCCATTGTGAGTCATATGACTGCCTGAGTGAGCAACTTGGTCATGTCCAACAGCCCCAGCAAAAGGTTGAGGAGCCATAGGAGCCAGAGGTAGCGGAAAGCCTGGCGGAAGAATGTGATAGGGAGGTGGCGGAAAGACGCCAGGTACCATTGGCGGAAAGCCTGGAGGAATGGATGGTATACCATGAGCCCATGAAGCTCCTTGAAGAGGTGCTCCTTGCAAAATAGCTGAATCGCTTTCAGCGTATTGCTTTGCAGGCTCGAAGAACAATTTTTCCGGGTTCCAATTAAATTTGGGGGGCGCGACATTGCGAGTATTTGGGACGATGCGACCTCCAGCAGTGACACGGATATGGGAAGGTGAAACGACAGCCTTGAAGAAGCGCTTGAAGTTCTCAGATTGTTGTGCGTTGACATCCGTTGGGGCAGAATATGGCTGGGAGTTGGTCTCAGAGCTGTCGCGCGCCCGGAGCTTCCAAACTCTATGTTGATATTGATCTTGGTTGCGTGACATGCTTGCTTGATACTCGCGATTGTCACTACCTTCGGAAGAGAAGCGGCGAGAGTGTTCTGTGCTAGTAGCTTGCATTTGTGGCTGCTGTTGGTGATGTGCTGCA
>QYAN01000039.1:0-178602 GCA_003988815.1 Chlorencoelia australis | reverse complement strand
GACTTACGAAGAGATGGATGTGGATTGAGCTTCGCAATAGTAAAATTGACGACAGGAAGTTTGAGTCTCATTTCTAGCATCTCTGCGACGGAATAGCGACGTGCCTTCATATTTTCAACAGGTGTAGCCATGGCAAATATGTAGGAGTCTTCGTAGTTTCCTCTCCAGATGAAAAGAGTTGGCCGTTGATTCTCTGGGGGGGCGCGAGTGACGAACGCGAGGAGGTTGATTGTGCGAATGAAGTTCGACAGAAGCTCATTAATAGGTGCAAGGGACAGTTGAATATGAAGACCCCGCAACCAAAACTGAATTAAGAGAAATTTCTTATCGTCGGGCAAGATATCGTTGTCGTAACCTGTAATGTTCGCCGAATTGAGTCTACAAAGATCAAGGTCGCCGCTGTCTTTGAATTATTCCTTTTGACAGATTAGCTCCACAAGACTTGTAACATCTCCTAAATCTAATGACTTATCCTGTCACTGCAGGCGTGCAAGTTCCTCATTGATGGGAGGCAATTCCATTTGCTCCATATGTCTTGGCTCCTCCTCGATCTCCTCGACAGTATGGAATGAGGATGCTGTCGACGATGGCATTGTTGTCGACATCGACGCTGATATTGGCATTGATAAGGAGGTACCCCTTGCCAGCAAATACCAAGAGATTGGAAGGGAAGTAAAGAAGTGAGAGAAGACTATTGTGCGCGTGTTTTTTAGGAAGAAGTTGAAGTAGATCTAAAGGACTTACACAATCAAAGAAAGATCCAACAGGTCAACAGAAGCGGAAGCTGAAAGAAGAGTCTTTATAGCAGGCAGAACGGTCCACAGAAGGCCTTAGGGATTCGAAATGAACGTGGCGGGATGTTGGTGTTGCGGTGGATGTAGCTAGGAAATTTGATGTTTTTGATAAACAGAGGTTTTGTTGTGAAAGGAGAATGGAAAGAAAAGTAAAGGCTGTGCGAAGAAATTGAGTCGTTTGTCTTGTTTGTATTACTTGTAGAGAAGGTGCGTGTCTCTGTCTGCATTCTGTCTTGCTTCCGAATAAGGCAAGAGCGATCAAAACTAATAGAACCCTCTTTTATGATAGTGGCAAAAGCATTTTAACCAGCAATGCCACAATTATCAAGACCACGAGGAGGATAAAAGCAATTTGTGTTCGGGATTGAGAGGAATAAAGCACAATGCTTTCAATGCAAGGGGATTTTTTAGACTTGATGCTTTGGAGGTGAGTGGAATAATGTGATTGTTAAGTTAATGTCTGAAATTAAAACAAAAACAAAACCATTTCATGGATACCAAAGAACTTCTTAGAACCATAGCACCAGAAGAAACTTACCACAGAAAGGAAATAAGGGGGAGGTCATCCAGCTTCATCCGTCACGTGATTGGTTGATGCTTGCCATCGCCAACATCTCGTATGGATAGCTATGGGATGCGCGAAAGTAGGATTTGCTGCTATGTTGATTAGCAGCATAAGAAATTACCAGGTGCTTGTCCTTGGAGCCTACATTCAAAGATAATTTGACGCAAGAGTTTTCAAAGAGTCTGGAAAAGAAGGGTAAGTGCCTCCCTCCTGCCTAGATATCATACTTGGTGCTGAGTGAGTAAGATCTCGCCGTGAGAGAAGAAGATCGGTACCTTTTAATGCTGCTCATCAGTAGTATGCAACCTGGACTACGGACGAGAGCCCACTTATGGGACAGCCTAGGTAGGCTAGGAGCATGGAGAAGATATGGCTAAGCTAGGCTCGGAATCGTCGTTGTTACAGGCGATCAACTATATCTATAAGCTTCTAGACGCATCATGGAGAGAGAATATGTACATAAACCAGTAATGTGGATACGATATATAGGGAAGAAAGTCGAGTGAGGGATAGATCGACGATGCTTCACTCTGACTGTCGTTCTCTCAAGACTCGCTTACTGTGGATCCCACGAGTACATCCCTCGGCCAAACTTCCCTCCTTTCTTCTCTCCTACCATACATCGACCCTATCAACCCATTTCAATTTCAAGTCCACAGAATACATTATATATATATAGCGAGGCCCTATGAAACTTCTCACTTCTCATATTTCATCTTCATTGCTCTCCAACCGACCCGACCGGAAATCATTCTCATCCGCTACATGTCAACCCTTTTCCGATTTCTTAGCCTTTCACCAATTTCAAACTCTCGCCCGTCTTGCCTGCACCTCAAGCTAATCCAGCTCTCAATTGTGTCTCGTCATGAGCCCTTCTATAGCACTAAGTACCCGTATCGATCACGCTCCTTCCGCAATATGCGGCTTCCTGTCATGCTGGTCTCTCAACCCGAGTCGAACGCATTTCTATTGAGCCGCTCGCACAAATCCTCCTTCATTGGGAGCTGTTCAAATGGTTGGGACAGACTGAGCAGACTATGCATTGTTTGGGTGCCATTCACAATTTATCTAATCTAGAATCAGCACCGATCGGTCACTGGCCAGAATCGTGGTTGCAACATTCATATGCTTGTTGTTTTTAGCCAATATCAAATCCTTCCCTTCCGAATGTTCATCATCCAACGGATTAAATCCCGCTTTCTTTCATTTCCAATGGACTAGACAAATGACCATGGTTCAAATGCATCATTGGTTAAGCAGAAGAGCGCACCCACGGAAAAACGACCAGTCGATACTTCAAACCATTCATGAGCTTCGAGCCTCCCGCCAAATCGCGAACCGAAATCCATCATTGCCGAACATTAGACTTGCAGACTGGAACCATGAGACGTGTAATTTAGACCGTCCAGTCACTCCTAAGGACCTCATTCTAGGCTTCCCTCATTCCCCGTCCAGTTCTGTCCGGCTTGAGAAATCTTCGAGATACTTAGCCCAGTCGTCGCCGTGAGTATGGCAGGATCAGACTCAGTCGTTGCGGGAATAAGCGCTTCTTTAACCGCCCATCCACTGTCGAAGTCGCTAGTAGCAGCAATTTGCATGAGGCTATAGAGGAGAGTACCATCTTCGAATTTTGGTACATATACATCCTGTGGCACACGAAAATCCTCCCCCATCCTAGCCATCCGTCCGATGCCTTCATCCGGATATGGACCTTCATCAGGACGACCATCTGCCTGTTCCATCTTAGCTGGTTGATCTGTGACTGACATACACTCCAAACTTACCAGGCAATTGGCACATGCACGACCTTTAAGCCAGACCCATTCCTGGCATCCGTGGCTCATGAAGTATCTGCATTTGTATCTGAAATAACCTTGTTCGCCACTCATAGTGATAGTCGGCTACTACCCGCCGGTAGTAAGGCGTTTTCACTCACCGTGGAAGGTGCGTAGATATAGTATGATTTAGTATTGAGAGCGCAGCTGTGTCAATACTCAAGAAGGCAAGCAAGAATTTTTTGGACAGCAGTCAGAACTTGATCTTGAGAAAAAGACGGGTCAAATTATGACATATATATATACATTTCAGGAGCATTGATCCTCCTCCACGTTGAGCATGAACATGGGCTCACCCTTGCCCTCGATGGTCCTAGCATATCTTACCTCGCTGGAGAGGCGCATGTTGCATTCTAGAAGACAAGGGACTCCGGCTGCCTCCCCAGGTCTCATTTACGCTTGTCCTAAATACGATCTCGAGATCAGGACCCAATCATAGTCAACTTTAGATCTCGGTGGATGGAAGGTTTGGAGTCTCTGGAAAAGTTGGCAAGAGGAGCACACACCCAGGAAATGATTGAAATATGTCGTCTAGACACCTCGTCGACGTATCAGTCAATGACTTACCCCACCCACTGACATCAAGATCTCGATTTCCCTCCGCCGACCTTTGGGAGAATGACCGGCCCTTTTGATCCGTTTAAAATCCTTTTAAATGCATTCAATTTCACCACTGGATTCTCACTCCAAAGCGGACGAGCCAGAAACTACCTGGTTAGCTCACGTCTCATCTTCAAATGCAATAAGGCACTCCAAGCTGCTGCCACAGATGAATCCATCCCTAGAATGCGCAACCCCATCACATGTTGTGTAGCACTAATCCGATGCGGCAGGGCAGTCCAGATCTGTGTCATCCTTGTAGTGGCGTTCGTCTTCATTGTTCCACATTCCGGCATGGAGTAATGCTGGCGTCTTGCACCAAGCACATGCCAGCACTCACAGTCGTTCCGAAAGGCGATGCAGCTCACTATACGAGGAAGACATGCCTGTGATGGCTGCATTAGATTAGGCACGTCACCGTTAGATTCCAACTGTCACAATTGCATTAGCCGCTACGGGCCGTTCCTGCAAAGAAAACGACTATCGATCAACGCTCACGAGGCACTTTCTAAATTGGTACCGTATGTAGTTCGCTTTCTACCGGACCACCTCGTTCTCTCCTCACCCACATCAATGCAAGTCGGTCGCCCAGGAGTATGCAGATGTAAATACGGAAACACGGTCAACATCAGACGGAACCATCGGCCTTCTCGGGATCGCATATCGGCTTTCATTGTCCCCCCTTTCCATATCACCCCACCCTCCTCCTAGATCTTTAAACTCAATTGACGATCCCTCGAGACTCATCCTTGTACTGCATATCCCGTTGACCGGGTTCTTTGTCTGTCACATATGTCGTGACACTAAAATATGCCATTCCGTCTCACAAGATTACTCTCACGCCTCACCTCAAGTCAAACTCAAAAGATACGGGTCGTCTTTCCCAAAGCATTAGAACGCACATCCAAAGTATGCAGGGGAAGGATAGCACCGGAAAAGCATACCCTTCTAGAAGAGCTCACCCTGTCACCAAAACTACTTTCATGCACCCCAATTCTTTAGTCTGCCTGTTCCAAGGAGGCCACCCTCTCCCTCCCCCCCCATACAAGTGATATTCAATATCAGAAGCAATAACACTCTGTTTCTTCTCAATCACCCATTTATTGACAAGTTCGAATGCGATATGTCACTTCCTCTTAGCCGGCGAAGACATCCTCTCCAGCCCAAGTCACAATTCCCCACCCATCCCAGGCATCGGGTAGATGTTCGCCGTACCAACCTTTTCTCCAGGTGGCTTACACCATGTAAGCTTTTGCCTTCCACTTCCCGTCGACTCGCCAATAAGCTTATCTTGCGGGTATTTCTACAGTCGCCATGAATCGACTTGGACTCCGGATACTCCTCGAATGCCATAGACCTTGCAAGCGTCGACTTGCATTCTTGGTGCATGCAGTGCTGGCAGCTGCCACTCTCTTGGGCTATATGAACTTGTCTTTATGCATTTTGCTTCTACGAGAAACTCAAATGGTATCACAGGATATGTTCTATCCTCGCTTTCATCGCTTCTTGGGACTGAAGGGTTATTCACTCTGGAAACAAGCCAAGGAGAAGAAAGGGAAATTCAACGCGAAGAATATAAATAGCTCCATCATATGAGCCATACCATGAAGATATGGTCCGATGGTGGAGCCGTTCAAAATTGCCCTTGGAAATAAGTGGCCGGTTCATAATTTCTTTCCTGTATTCGCATTCTCAGCCGCCGTCCTCACACCCCTATCAACATGTTTCTCTTCCCAGAGGCCAAATTGTGAAATACGAATGACCCCCATTTGCATCAATTTATGGGAAATTCTTTTTGAGTCCAATAACTAAATAAACACGAGCGCTGCAGGGAATTCCATGAGACGATAATTGAAAGCTTAGTTAGCATGCTTCCACAAGACGGCAGATTCGAACGGCGCCATCCCAAGACTATATACAAACGTGGCTGATACTTACATCAGTACTTATTACCAGCTCTAGATCTCGATCTCCACTTCGAATTACTAGAAATCACGCGGCGATGAAGACATGTTCCTTTTCCGCAGCCTTCTCCTCGGCTTGAGAGGAGACGGTTACAAATACCCCATGTTGCATAGACACTCGAACTATGCCGGATTTTTCTTTGCTTTTCATTGCTGAAGATTCAGATTATTTAGGAAGAGGGGCATACCCCCACGCACTTCCAACTTCCAATGACCAAACCGTCCTATCTTACAGCGAATCATATGCTTTGGACTGTAGTCCGCGCGAGCCTCACACACCCACAATCCATTCACGCTTTCCCCAATCGTGACAAATGAATACTCTGTTCCACAGATATGGATGCGTTACTCAACCGCTACACCTCTCCATCATAATAGTAAGTCAATATGACAGAGATAAGAGCCCCCCGTTACCTGCATTCCAATACGACTGTACTGTCTCCCAGCTGACGCAGAACCACCTTGAACACTTTGATGTCCGTTCGTTCCTTCACCGATCAATACCTCCAACCTGTTTTTCTTCCTTCCCCATCTTAGTCTTGGCTCGAACACTACCATTGCATTTACATAAGGTCTTCTGACATGGCATTTCTATGGATGGTCATAAGATTTTACAGCCATTAGGACTCATTTCGGCATTTAGATGTTTTCAGATCAAACCCCATCGCAGGGTTCGGCAGCGGCTTCTAGATAAACTAAACCAAAAGTCTAGGCTGACCCTCTCATCCCCCGCAATGTCCTCTCTAGACTTAGGGAGCAAAGGAAAAGCCATGAATGGCATCTAGTCCCAGCCACAAGTCGTTTGTGTCCTGCAGACTTAGACGATCTACCCAACACTATTTTAGTAAAGACCTTGTTGTTGGCTTAGCTACGCAGCGACACGGGGAGATCATCCATCCATACAGAGCATCCGCCAAACTTTTAAATCATCGGAGGTCGATGCACTCATCTTTGCAAAAAGATTTTGCATCCACCAGACAATTACTTCTACTCCTAAACCGGTATCTGTCACAATAGCCTACAGCTTATAGGGCTACGTAATTCTCTGCTAATATGTGAACATTGACCTGTTATGTAGGATCGATACGAAAGGCATAACACGGAAGAGTTTCAGGTTCCAAAAACCAGGAAACGCGGAGTGATTACATGGTATCTACTGATATCTATCTCCCGAGTTTTTACATATCTCTCAGGAGACACAACATTCGTTACTTGCAGACATTAGCAGGCCGGATCCCGCCAATATGTTGAAACAGTAACACAATGAGTTAGTAGTTGTGTAACTTAACTCTCATCCCTAACTTCTACGACGTAGCTTGATTCGAAAGAAGTATAGACAAAAACGAACGTTCCTCTAGCGATCCCGCATCTCTCCCTTCCTCCTTTCCGCTCCTGAATTCACAAACTGATCTTAGAACAGGAAACGGTATCTTCATACACACCCCATGTCAGTACTTCATATCCGAACGGTCGCCAATCAACCAACGGATAATAGTGAAGTATCGACAAGGGGAAAAAACAATACGAGGATTAGCTTTGTCTCCTGGATTTCTTTCTTTTCGGATCCTTAGAAGCCCAGGAGCGAGAAATCGATAGTGGTGTAGGCCGCAAGAAATATAGATGATGGGCATGAACAAGAGGGAGAAGGAAGATTCGATGAGTACCAAATTGAAATATTGATCCTGATCATACTACAAACCCTCACCAGAACTACAGCTGAGAGAGGGATACAAAATCGACAGGTTCATTCAGCTAATCATTCAGAAACTCTGGCATTCTCAGGAGACACAAATTCAACATCTATCATTCACGAACAGCCGTTCCTTCCGAAGGGGTAGTAGCCGCTCTCCATTCCATCAGCTACAGAAATGTTTCAGGCTGTTTCATTCTCAATTTGGGAAGAACATGACAGTCGTGTCCATGTGGTCGATAGAGTAGTATTCTAAGCCCAATATCCATAGATTAACAAGTCGTGGGATCAGTATCCATCATGGATGGCTTCCTCTCACATTTACGATATGGCACAGCAACTCCATTTTAATCATTAACCTCACCATCCACGAACACAATCGCTACGCAACGCAAGTTAGTCTCCGCCTATTTATTCGACTTTTCGAAGAGTAATCCTCCTTAACTGGACTCTGCTTTGGGGATCTCATGTTAAAGCAAATATCTAACCTTTCGCTCCCATTTGAAGCGGGTATTAAGCTTCCACATCACGACAGTCAATTACCATCACAAGATATCTTCTCAGCCTCTCCCAGAGAGCCGAAATAACATTTGCTCGAAGAAGTCTTCGCTATAATATCCCATGGCCTTGACTCGACTCGATAGCCTTAGCCCTCACACAAATGCTACAGTAGGGAGTCTATACAGGAGAATGATTCATTTACCCCAACATAACATGTCCTCCACTTCTACCGGTTGATGCCAGCACGATTCCTGCATGTAGTCTTCACTTTCTAGGGATAAAGTTTACTGAGCGGTAAAACATCGATTTGCATGTGTCGTCGCTGCACAGAACAGAGCGTTGGCCATAACTCAATCATATCCACAGTAAAGCCAAACCAGCCTTTTCAACTTATAGAAGACTATTCAACAAAGTCAAATTTAATATGAATTAGTTATTAGTACTCGCATCCAGCTTCCCAAAGGGTCTTTTAATATTCCTCTGTTTACTCCTCTCCAATCTGATCAACCTATCCTTTGATGTCTTTTAACAAATTTGTCAATAATAATCTCTCGCACTCAATCTTTCATACCCCTTCCTTTTCTCTCCTCTCCTCTCATTCACAGATATTTACGCACCTTTATCCTTCATGTTATCCTCCACGTTTTTACACTTCCCGGGACGAGGGATTGGAACCCTTTTCTCTCTTCCATTCCCTTTCCGTTATTTCCTCTCCTTCTCCTCTCCTCTCCTCTACTCGCTCCAAATTACCCCAATAATACAATATAAACACACACAAAGCGGGAAAAATCACATATCGTCCACCCCTAACCGATTACTAGTTCGTCTAGCTAGGTTTTTCAATACTTATTTATTTCCAGCTCACCTCTTCTCATTTCATTTCAACTTAGCTTAGCTTAGCTTAACTTAACTTACTTGCTACAAATATAATACAAAGGATGTGTACAGCGAAACAAATTATATATATATTCTATTTTATTCCCTCTCATTTTATTTACTCTAAACATACTCTTGAGGATTCCCAATCCCCAAACGCATCGCAATGCTCTCTTTCTCTAACTCTCTAGACTAGGCTTCTATCTCATCTCATCTATCCGAAACCATAACACCTTGAAGTTCCATCTCCATCCACTTACATTCTCTAATCACAACCATCTAACGTCTCTTTTCCTTCCCATTCTTACCATTCCCACCACCACCCTTCATAGCTAGTTTCCTATTGATCTTTTCTGTTGTGCGCTGGAGAGCGGATTTGATCTCGCCTGATTTGAAGGTTGATATGTCATAATATGTTGGTGCTATGTCCTATTTTATTCATTCATTTGTTAGCTTCTTATTCTTCTGCATGGGAATCTGGAATGGTGAGGGGGAGGGGAACGAGATTGGGATGAGAAGATGGGAAATCAGGAGAGGTATTTAGGATCGAGGAAGAATGAGAGAAGAGAGAAGAACATACCAACAACCACTCAGGCCTAACCCCCGTAACTGTTCTCACATAATTCTTAGTGGTCAAGACAAATTCATTATAAACAACCCATTCACTATCCGTACCCAACACCGTACTCGGATGCAAAAGGACAGTCTGATCATCCTTCGCAGTCTTATACGTCTTCCCTGTTCCTTCTCTCTTCGCTACCTGCATGAAGAAACCCGAAACTAATGCTCGTCGGATATTGACATAATAGTCTTTATTTTCAAATGGTGTAGAGACGAGTTCTAATTCGTGATTCTCCATGATGCGCTTTAACTGTGAACGGACATTATCGGCTGATTGGAGAGCTCGTAAAGAGAGGAAATGCGCGCGACACCAGCCATGTGGATCGGCTTGTGCTTCGGGGCCTTTGAAGGCATGGTAAGCGTTAAGCATGGTGAGGTGATCGCCATCGGGATGTGCAAAGAGGGCTTTCATTTCATCTGCGCGTTTGCGAGCCGATGCTGGACGGACAAAAATTTGAGGGACGGAGAGAAGCGCTGTCAAGGAGAGGATTTCATTGGAGCAGAAGAATTCTGGGGAGGAAATCAGCATTACTGCTAATGCTGGGTCGAGAGGGAATTCAGAAGCCATTTGGCCGAGGACGGTGAGGTTTCCATCGTCGTCAAGACAAGCGAGGTAATTGAGTTCTTCGAGAGCGCGCATCAATGTTTCTGGTGCTGGGGGATCCATGAAATCGAAATGAACGAGATCGTTGATTCCGAGTTTCCTGAGTTCTAGAACCGTGCTGGCGAGATTGGAACGCAGGATCTCGGGGTGGGTTTGTTCGATGAGTTCTTTTTTGAAGGAGCCTTCCGTGTAAAGTCTGAAACACTTTCCGGGTCTGGTACGACCAGCACGACCGGCTCGTTGTTGGGCAGAAGCTTTGGAGATTGGAGAAACGAGAAGGGACTCGACTCGGATTCGGGGGTTATATACCTTCTGTTTGCTGAATCCAGGATCAACAACGTAGACGATACCGTCGATAGTCAAACTGGTTTCTGCAATATTAGTCCCGACAATAACCTTTCTTCCAGGAGGACCTCCTTTCCTGGCTGGGGGTGGTGCTGGCTCAAATATTCTTTGTTGTTGTTGAGGTGGCAATGTACCATAAAGAGGATATACCTTTAATGGGCCCGCATCGGTTTCTCTGGTCATCTCGTCGGCTTCCAATTGGATCTTTCTGCATGCATCCTCAATTTCCTCCTCTCCAGTCAAGAACAGTAGAATGTCTCCTTCTGGTTCGGTGGCGTGAATTTGCAAAACAGTCTCCAATGCAGATTTTACGTAGTCCACTGCTGGTTCTGGGGTGTAGAAAATCTCAACGGGATGGGTTCGACCTGGGACAGCCAGAAGAGGAGCATCATTGAAATAACGTTGAAACTTCTGAGCATCAAGAGTAGCAGACATGATGACAATCTTGAGATCTGGTCGTCTAAGGGCAACCTCTTTGAGCAATCCCATTAAGATATCTGTAGCAAGGGTACGTTCGTGAGCTTCATCAAGAATGATGCAGCTATATCTCGTCAAATCGTGATCATGCATAGCCTCTCGAAGAAGCATACCATCAGTCATATACTTGAGTATTGTCTTGGAACTTGTGACGTCCTCAAAACGAATACTGTATCCAACTTCATCACCAAGCTTGACATCCATCTCATTTGCTACACGTTGGGCAACGGACATAGCGGCCACTCGACGAGGTTGTGTACATGCGACGATCTTGTTGTTGAAATGGGGGAGGTCATCGAAGAGGACAAATTGGGGGATTTGCGTGGTTTTACCAGAACCAGTCTCACCGACAAAGACGAGAATCTGGGATTTGTGGAACATATCAAGGAATTCTTGTCTGCAGAACAGTTAGTCACTGCATACACAAATATAATATCCGGATTTAATCTCTTACCTTTGTTTATGGACAGGCAGATCTCTACGGGTCTTCAAAATGTTCAAGTACTGCTGAGATAGGGGAGTATTATTGAAAGGGTTATTCGGACCATCCTCAACCTTATGAGCCTGTTCAGCCGTGGTCGCATGGCGTACGAATTTATGTAATCCTGTAGCAGAGCCATTATCATAGGTATTCTCAACTTCGTAGTGATGCGCCAAGTACGGGTTCACCTTTGGGTCGAGGTCTCCGGTCCTTGGACGTTTCGCACGGGACATTTCCTGCTCTTCTGGACGACGGTTAGCGTTTTTGATAGTTGCCATTTCAGAAGTTGTCGTTGTTACTTCAGCTTTTTGCGGCTAAAGGATTTTTGATTGTTTTTCGAATAGAAATTCAAGCGGATTGCCCCACGAGCTAGTCCCGACTTGGCTGGCTTCATCACCGCCTTCAAGTAAGTAGGTACATAATAATAACAACAAACAAACCAAGAATATAACCATGGCGAATCCAGCATCTCCAGATCCCAATAACGACCTTCTTCCCATCAATAGTCAAGAAGAAGCTGCTGAAGCTGTTCCCCCAGCGGATGCAAAACTTCCAGCCCGAAAGGATGTCTCTCTCAAAGAGTTCCTCTCCAAGATGGATGACTATGCACCTATAGTAAGAATTCTGTGTCTAATTTATGAATATATCTCATTAGAATCCCAGATCCCAGATGCTGTCACCAATTACTACCTCACAAAAGCCGGTCTTCCTCCACCACCTCAAACAGATCCACGATTGGCCAGACTATTGGCGCTTGCGACCCAAAAGTTCATCGCAGACATAGCCGCAGACGCCTACCAATACTCCCGAATTCGTTCATCCAATTCCTCGAATGCCAATAATCCTATGGGAAACCTTGGAGCTGCGGCCGGTTTCCCGGTTCCTGGTCAGCCAGCTACTGCGCCGGGTAGTAAAGAACAGCAAGGTCGGGGAGGACCACTTGGTATTCAGCGACCTGGTTATGGTGGTGGCGGTCAAGGTGGAAGTCAGAACCGGACGGTGCTTACGATGGAGGATTTGGGCATGGCTGTGGGAGAATATGGGGTTAATGTTAAGCGAGGAGAGTTTTATCGTTAAGAACTTGATACATATGGCTGAGGCGGATGGCATTTATGGCGTACGGCATACCTGGCGTTTCTGGAAGCATAGCATGGCTTTGGTTGTGGGTAAGAGGCGCCGGACGGCTGTATAAATTGCTATGGTGGCACGCAGAGAATGCTAAAATCTTTACATGATTATGATACATTTCGATGCACTGTGATACTTTGGTGCTATAGGCAAGCCCAATCAGGAACAATTTTTGCACTAATGGAGTTCAACTCAAAAGGGATAAGTAGGGGGTTTATACATAAGATTACAAGGCATGCCAAGCTTCCTTTTTGGCAGACTGAAAAAGGCAGAATTATGGCCTGGTATATTCAATAGACCACACTTTGCATTTCAATGCCGTGTCCTAATCACCACATCTATTTGTTCTTGCTCTGCTTATACGTGAAGCGTTTCCTCGTCCTAACTCTATTAGTGTTAAACCTCCCACTTCTAGCCAGAGTAGTACATACGCAGCAAACTCCCCAAGCTTATGCCCCACCATATCCTCAGTGATCGTTACAGCATCATATTTCTTCCCATTGTGAATCTCGAATGTCAGCCCCACGAAATTGGGTAATATGGTCGCAGATCGGGCTTGTGTACGAATAGGAGGTACCCTTTGGCCTGGAGCTGGGCGAACGATTGGGAGACTAGATTGGGGGTGTTAGAACAGACATGGGGAGGAGGGAAGTGAGTCTCGGGGTTCTTACGGAACGATGTTAGGACCTAGATAATGTTAGTAACATAATTGAGAACTTGGAAAGTATGGATATGCATACCTTTCCATACTGAGCGCGAAAACAACACTCTCGTAGAAAACATAACGATATTTCCTTGAATGCTTCAAGTTGTCGTTGAACATTTTGAAGTTCTTCATCGTCTGGAACTAGTGCTTGCATTTTGACAGGGGGAAAACACGCTAACTTTATTCGCGTCTCCCAAAGCTTTCAAGGCCACGAACTTTCAAACAAAATATCGACCACCTTGATATTTTTATCTAAACACTGGAAACTTCATGGTTCTATACTAGAATAGCTCGTTTTATTATTGGTGCTATAAGTCTTTTTGAAACTATACAGAGGCTGCTGAGGGAAGGCGGCAAACAGACAAGATGCCAGCATTTTCGTGTACGATCGTCTTCCCTTGCTTGTTCTAAGCATGGGCTAACTTTTTTTTAAAACAGCTGCTGATACTATTCGTATCCTCGTTGCCACTGACAGTCATGTTGGAGTCCACGAGAAAGATCCTATTCGCAAAGACGATTCTTGGAAGAGCTTCGACGAAGTCATGTGCTTGGCCAAGGAACAAGATGTCAGGTCATACCAGTCTATAACTGTTGAAATTCTAATATTTCCAGGTCGATATGGTTCTCCTCGCCGGAGATCTCTTTCACGACAACAAACCATCCCGAAAATCCATGTACCAAGTCATGCGTTCTCTGCGAATGAACTGCTTAGGAGAAAAGCCGTGTGAACTGGAGTTCCTCAGCGACGCCAACGACGTCTTTGATGGTGCTTTCAACCATGTCAACTACGAAGATCCGGACATCAATGTTGCTATACCTGTCTTTTCTATCCACGGCAACCACGATGATCCTACTGGTGATGGAAACTACTGCTCGCTTGATCTTCTACAAACCTCCGGATTACTCAATTACTACGGCAGAACACCAGAAGCAGACCGACTTGAGATCAAACCAATTCTTCTACAAAAGGGTCAGACGAAGCTAGCTCTGTATGGTATGAGCAATGTCAGGGACGAGCGCCTCTACCACACCTTCAGAGATCATAACGTTAAATTTTTCAAGCCTGGGGTACAGCAAAAGGATTGGTTCAACATTATAGCCGTCCACCAAAATCATCATGCATACAGTGAAACTGGATACCTGCCGGAGAATTTCCTACCCGATTTCCTCGATTTGGTCATCTGGGGCCATGAACACGAATGCCTCATTGATCCTACTTTCAACCCTTCAACAACATTCGCCGTCATGCAACCTGGCTCTTCTGTAGCAACTTCTCTTGTACCAGGCGAAGCTGTGCCAAAGCATGTTGCAATTGTAAGTGTTACTGGTAGAGAATACAAGGTCGAGAAACATCGACTCAAGTCCGTGCGACCGTTCGTCACGAAAGAAATCATACTTGCCAACGAGAAGAAAACAAAAGCTCTTGCCATGGTCAAAGATAATAAGACAAAAGTCACTGCTGAATTAGTTAAGATTGTCGAAGAATTGATTGAGGAAGCTAAGGCCGAATGGACAAGCATTCAAGATGACAGTGATGATTTAGAGGAAATTCCCTTGCCTCTTATCAGACTAAGAGTTGAATATACACCACCGGATGGCGGCAAATACGAGTTGGAGAACCCCCAGCGCTTTTCGAATAGATTTGTTAGTAAGGTCGCCAATGTGACAGATGTCATTCAATACTACAGAAAGAAGGCTGGAGGAACAAGTAAATTGTATCTTCCCTAGTCTATTAGCGTACTGACTTTCAATAGGAAAAAATAAGAATGAAGTTGATATGCCGGAAGAAGCAACTCTTGCGTCGATCGAGGTGGACAACGTCAAAGTTGACAAACTTGTGAGAGCATTCTTAGAGCAACAATCATTAAAAATCTTACCTCAAACCCTCTTTGGAGATGCAGTCACTCAGTTCGTCGATAAGGATGACAAGAATGCTATGGTTAATTTCGTAAGCGATAGTCTCGATAGCCAAGTCAAGCAGCTCTTACGTCGAGAAGAAGACGACGAAGATCTAGCGGACGCAATGGACGTCATCCGACTTCAACAAGAGGCAGCCTTTGCTGCCGGCACTCTCAAACGAAACAAAGGGAGAGGTATACTCAAGCCGCGTCCTGTGAATTGGGATTCAGACGAGAACGGTGCTTGGGAGGATCAACCTGGTGTATTAACATTCCCTGATTCGAATGAAGAAGAGGCAACTCCCGCACCAGCAGCCAGGGCCCGTGGGCGTGCAAAGGCAGCAACAATCTTAAGTGACGACGATGGCGATGGCGACGCAGCATCGGTTATCTCAGCCGCACCTGCTAAGAAAACCGCTGCAAAGAAAGCTGCCCCAGCCAAAAAAGCACCAGCGAAGAAAGCTCCTGCCAAAGCACCGGCAAAAGCTACGACTACCAGAGGTCGCAAGAAGGCCCCTGAGCCAGAGCCAGAGGTTAGTGACGATGAGGATGATTTTGAGATGATTGATGCACCGCCACCGCCACCGCCAAAGTCACAGCCAAAGAGAGCTGCTGCTGTTGCTACCAGGGGACGACAAACCCAATTGAGGTTCTCTCAGCAGCCAAAAGGGAAGACGATGGAGATTAGTGATGATGAGATTTCGGATGATGCTTTTGAACCTGTGAGCCAACCAAGCAGACGGAGATGAGCGATGTATTATGACTATTATGGGCTTGTAGATGTGCATGAGGTGGATGAGGTATTGCATTACTATGATTGGGTGCGTGCACAAAAAAAAAAGGTATGAGGGCTTTGCTATATATGAAGGCGATTGAGCATGGTGGCGGTATTACATGCATATTCTAAAGAGTTACCAAATAGAGATAGGTAAGGTAGCATCTGTGGTCTTACATAGTATTAATGAAGAATATGCCCCGCCCTTCCTCTCAACCTGCATCCAATCCTCTACACATTATATTAGATGGGAAGGAGGCACAAAGTGTTGTTGCATATCGCAATCTCGCAACGTCAATCATTTCACATCCCAACTCGTCTTTCCACGCAATTTTTAAGAAGACTTAGCTCAGATCCAAATCATACTCCCCCTTCCCCCTTCCCCCTTCCCACTCTCATCGTCACCTGACGCAGCAGCAGCCCGACAGAAATCGTGACTAATCAATTATCTAAGAGACCAGGGACAACACTCTCATTGCGCACGCCTATGAACCAATCTCCAGTCGACAATCGACAATCTCGCATTTTATCTCGCTCTTGGCTCGCTTTTTTGCCGCAACCATCGGGGTTCTGTCTAGTCATGAATCAGGATCAGCCTCAGCCTCAGCCTTCTTCTCACAAGATCACTCCGCACAGGAAGGTTAAAACCGGGTGTGCGCAGTGTAAGAAAAGGAGGATAAAAGTTAGTGGCTTCCTCCTCCTCCTCCACTCCTCCCCGTCTGACTGATTTTTTAACTCCCCCCCCCACTACTGGCGCGATTGATATGTTTTGGGTGGAGGGGAGATGTGAGGAAAGAAAACAAAAGAAGGGAATGAATCAATTGGGATTGGGACATGAATGCTAATCACACACAATCATCCCCAGTGCGACGAAACCAAACCCGCCTGTCTCAAATGTGTTCGCTACCCCTCAAAATGCAGTTTCCTTTCCGATGCCGAGCCTCCTCCTTCCCGCCCAGATCTTTCCTCAACAACACCCATATCACCACCAACGTCCACAGTATCCGAAATCTCAAGTTCGAGCTTGAGAAATAACGGGAATAGCAATGATGGGGAGCAGTCTTTGTTTACGTTGCAGGATTTGGAGTTGCTGCAGCATTGGACTTTGTACACGTGTGAGACGATGAGTGATGTGGATGAGATCACGAGGGTGATGAGGGTTTTTGTGCCGCGGGAGGCCTATGGTAATGTGTATTTGATGTGCGTTTCTCTTATATGTTCTTATATGTTAAGTTTCTTCGTATTGTAATCTCGTGCCCTACTTTCTATGCTTCATATTTCTCTGCTGGAAATGTGGTAGAGATGATGGATGTTAACGATGAGTTGAAATAAAGGCACGCCATAATGGCTCTCACTTCCCTACACATTGCAAGACTTCGTCCCTCCCAAGAAGCAAGCTACATTCGTCTCGCAACTCACCACCAAACCCTGGCTTTATCATATCTCCGCATGGCACTCCATAATATCACGGCGACGAACTGTCATGCTATTCATGCTACGGGGCATTTAATTGTTAAATTTGCTTTTGCGTCTCCTCAGTCGCAGACTAGTTTAGTGCGTCTCTTGCTATCCTTCCCATCGTTCAAATTCTGTTATCACAAGCAATCACTAATGATTGATTTTGATTGTAGATATTCACCCCCCGCATCGGCATGGTCTCAGAATTTGTCCCCCTCCTCAGAGGCGTCTGGTCCGTCTACGACATCTGTCACATCTGGCTAACAGCCGGGCCGCTGAACCCCTGTCTAGGGACACCATTAGATCCGGATCCTGATTTCTGTCCGTATTTCCCCTGACTATAAATGCAGCAACCGACTAACCTCTCACCCAGCCCTTAGCCCCAAAGATGCCCATTTCGCATCTCTAGTCCCCCTCCTCTCCCCCTCTTCCCCCTCTCCGTCTTCCTCGCCCACATCCACATCACCAACCACACCCCCCTACCCCATGTTCACTCCCTCCCTTCAAGCACTCAACCTAATCCGCTCCCTCGCCGCCCACATCTACACGCCCTCTCCCTCCCTCTCTCCCCAACAACTACGCTACCGCACCAAAACACTTGTTTTTCGCTGGTCGGCTTTAGTTCCTCAAAGTTATATTCAGGCGATGAGTGACAGGGAACCGGAGGCATTGGTAGTTTTGGGCTGTTATTGTGTCTTATTGAAGATTATGCAGGGAGGGGGTGGACAGGGAGATGAACAGGGGTATTGGTTTATGGATGGAGCGGCGGAGAGGTTATTGGAGGGCTGTAGGAAGGAGGTTGAGGGGGAGGAGGATGGGGATGAGGGAGATGGGGGAACTGGTGAGGTCGTGGATGAAGAGAAGAGAAATGAGAGGAAGAAATGGAAGCCGGTTTGGGAGTGGTTGGAAAGTGAGGTGGGGGTTCCATCTAGGGGGGAGAGAGGGGTGGGGGATGAAGAGGTGGTTAATGGGTGATTTATTTGAATTAGGAAGGGTAAGAAAGAAAAGAAAGGGAAAAAAGTAAATAAGGGTGGTCCTTCGTGAACTTACACGCAGCAAATATACCGGCATTTTTAGGGATCAAGTTTGGGAAAATCTTAAATGATACCTAATCAATTATAAGTCTGGTAGATAGGTATCAATCCTGAGTCTTCTCCAATTCTTATTTTTCCCTTCAAGAAAAGTTACCTTCCATCCATCTGTTCATTCCTCATTCATCCCCTTTCTTATTTTACTAGCCTTCCCGCCCTCACTCCAAATCTACAACAGACTGGATATGTATCCAGACATCTAATCCATGAATTCAATGACCTAGAACAGTCTCCATCCGAGTGAATTACCTCTAGATATTTCAACTTTCGTGGCTAAAGGAGGATTTACTCGTCTAAGATGAGTTAAGTATATTCTATCTGCTATTATCTTTTGTGTCCTTTTCTGCCTTCCTGATTGGTTGATAGATCGATAAATAGATAGATAGATAGATTGGTTGATTAATATACACGTTTTTTTAATATTACCAGAAATCCCGCGAATGTGATTCTAAAATCTCCAGTTATCCTCTTTCTCTTCCCCCCCCCCTCCCCCTACCTTACCTAGCTCTCTACCTACTTACTTCATCTTCATCTCCATGTTTTACCTTATTCCTTCTCATGCCTACCTATCCCTCCTTCATTCTGCTCTGCTCTGCTCTGCTCTGCTTTCTTACCAGCCTACTTGATGTGTCAAGTAACCCCATTCTAGGTTTATTTTTCGAGCTTACTCTTCTTCTTATAGCAAATTGAGAAGGATATAGGTGATAGAGAGAGGGAGGGAGGGAGGGAGATATATATATATAAGAATAGATATAAATTTAATAACTTAAAGAAAGTAAAGTAGGCAATAGAGTAATTAATTAAATACAGAGTCAAATAAATCCCTATTATTCAAATCAAAATATAAGTAACAGACAGACTTATTCACAGACTTATTCACATGTACTGTATATATCCTCGCAACCAAGCAACCAACTACCTACCCGTTGAAAGTTAAACTTCCAATCTCACTTCTATACTGTACTTAGAAGAAGCTTATTAATAAAAGATTCTTTACATTTCAATTTCCCTACCTACCACTCCCACTCCCACTCCCACTCCCACTTCCCTCCACCAGTAGTTCTAGAAATCTTTGGATTGGCTACTTCGTATCTTTCTCATCTCATCTTATCGTCTTATCGCCTCACCCCCCTCATCCCCTCATTCACCTATTCTATCCATTCTTATCTATTCCAAAAGGAGAATCCGGATCCCCCTACCCGATGATTCCGAGAAAGAGAAGGGGGAAAGTTTCCTTGGTAGAATCATTTCGAGTATGTTTACCCTATCCTAATATTCGTTTCCGAGGTTTAATTTAATTTAGATTTTGGAGGGCCAAGTACGAAAGGGAGGTAGGTAGTTATATACTGAAAGAAAATGAAACGGGGGTATAATAATATCTCGAAACACCATACTCCTTGCCCGTCCTGCCCGTCCTGCCTCTTTATGGGGATTGTCCACCAACACCCGTCCCTCCACTCAATCAATCGCCGAGATATTGTAGAATCCGGATCCAAAAATCTGCCTCCTTCCCTCTGATCCTTCTTTACCTTTCCTTTCCTGTCCATTCCTTTTCTCTTCCTTCTCTACCCTCTCCCCCCCTCTAATCTTCATGCCCCCACTCTGTGACTGATGAAGAGTCATGCTGTATGTAGTGAGGTAATGATTAAACGACTGACTTGTTTGACAATAAAAATAATACATGAATCAAACCATACCACTTCGTCGGCGGAGGCGGTTTCGTAGTAGTTTGTCGAAAAGAATAATGTAAGCGTGGGTGTAGAATGAATCTAAGTATGGATAATGAACCGCCCGAACCTAAAGAAATCTATTTCCTATCCCATTACTCCCATCTCCACATTTCCTTCCCTTCGTCTTTTGTGATACGATATTGTCAATCATTGAAACCCAACCTCCTTCCTAAAAATCTTCGCTTTCGTTTTCGTTTCTCGTTCCCGTTCCCTCTCTCTCACCACACTAGGTGATAACCTAGACGTCGGAATCGGCAATAAATCCGAATTTTGATACAGCCCATTCATACTAATTGCCACCTCGACCGTCAAACTCTTCTTCCTGCCCGTCTCATCAACTGAATAAATCGCCTCTGGCTCCGCCAAATCCAAATCCTCTACACTATAAAACGTCCCATTATGACCGGATTGAATCATCCCCTCACTACTTTCACTTGTACTTCCCCGATGCAGATTTGTTTGCGAGCCCTGTTCCGCTTCAATGGTTGTGACGGTTCCAGGACCAGCTGATCGCTGTAATTCGTAGACTTCGTCTGGTCCTAAGCTTCGTCCGAGACGGGTATGTCGCTTTTCATTCCCAGTTCCTTGGGAAAATATTCCCGAGCCTCGAACTCGAGACCCCGTTCGTGAGTCTCGATAGTCGAGCCATTGCCGGAAGAGGGGTTTGAGGGTTGCAAGACAGGCGACTATAATACCGAGGCCGAGTTCTACCACGCAGAGTATGACGACGTTGCTGGGGATGTTAGATCTTTTTTTTCTAGTCAAGGAGCGAAAGAGAGACTTACACAGTGGTGTAGAGGTAGTCGAGTGTGGCAACAAGATCTTTGATGAAAGGGATACGAGCGATGGTTGCTAAGCTCGCGCTGATTGATAGGGTAAGCTTCCATTGTCCATCTAAGAAAACCTTACGCGCAGGACTGCAGTAAAGAAGGGTAATTTTCTTACAATGAACCCAAAGCTAAAATAATTGCGACTGAAAATTTGGTCCTTTTGGAAAGTTGTAGGTCCCATACGATCAATGTTGGAACCAGTCCTAAGGATGCATCGGTGACAACCCCGAAAGCTGAGTGTACATAGGCTAAAGCAGCAATCTTGTGCGTATCCATGCAAGTTCCTCTTCCTCCGCTGAACTGTGTCCATAAATAGGAGATGGGCTGGCATTGCACTACGAGGTAGATGAAGAAGACGACGCTGATGGCCGAATATACAGCCATTGATGCATAAATAAGTGATACATGTGAAGTCTTGACTGCGATCCGGAGAAGGTAGAGTACAACGGAAAGTTTTATTAGGAAGCATGTGATAACATATGTAATTTCAGAGAGTAACCAAAACTAAGACATGTTAGAAGACTTCTCAAGAGCTTGAGGAAGAGTAATAGACCTTCAGCGCATGCTGTATTTCGTATAGAGTTAGATTAATTGTATGGCGTCCGATACCATAATGAACTGCAGTGGCGACGCAAGAACATGCAATAGTAAAGATAAACTATAAAATGCATTAGAAACGCTGACCTGTCCCAAAACGGAACATGGCTTACCAGAGAAAAGACTGCAACCAGGTCGTCGAACCAGAGTGCACTGAGTATGCTAAATCTAACATAACATCGAAGACCAACAACGGACCAAGATAAGAAGAGGCATACAATAATCACACCCCATATTTCTGGCCCTTTGTTCACTATTGTCGTCGATATGGCCTCCGACGAAGACATATCAACAGGACAACAAAGGAATAGATTGCAGAGCTGGATGAGACGAAAGATGATGTATCTTTGGAGGTGTAACAAGGCTTATACACTTGCAGCAAGCTTGAGGCACGGACTGACAATTCCTTGCAATGGAAATGGTTCATCTCCGTGTCGGCTCTATCAGTGTAACGGGGGTGGAAAGGAAACACGAGGGGCTGCCTCAATAGCTGAGCTATCCTATTTTTGCCAGCCGTGATATGGGGCTCATGCCACATGGCAGGCCGCATCTCCATAATTCGATTCCTAGAGTAGTATGTTTTAAGGTGGTTTCCCTCCCCGCCCGTTCCCAAAAGGGGGAAGGGGGGCGAGCAATCGTCTCCGCCTGCTCCCAAAGCCTCCCCTCCCCCCCCGCAATTCGTCGTTTGATTGCTTGATTTTCCACGTGGGTGCGGATAAGAAATGAAATGTGGATGACGATGGCTCGATCCTATCCTTGTCGATCTATCAATCCTTCGGCGAAAATATGCGATGCATGCAGCGTATAAAAGGGGAGGCTTCCCATTTCCAATGACTACTATCCGACCGACCCCATCTTTGAAGTGTTTGTAAATTGAAGGATTCTTTAACACCGCTCTACTTACATATTCATACCAGCAAGCCCTGACAGGATGCCATTGAAACTGAATTGCAATTTCAGTGACGCCGGGACTCTAGGCTCTGGAAGTGAGTCGGCTTTGAAAAGATAGCTCGGACAATGATTCCACACGAGGAAAGGCTCTTGATTGGGGGAAGTCCCTGTTTTCTGGTTCAGTAACCAAGAGTGGGATAGTGTCGCCGCGCTTTTATTCAGCACGCGCCTCAAGAAACAAAATAAAGTTCCTGAATGCCCCGCCAATAATTGATGGTGGAGATAGGGAGAGTAGGGAGAGGGTAGATAAGAGATGAGAAATGTTCTTTAACAGTTTAGTTCAGACGAACCTCATCGGGTAGAAGAGTTCGTGTGAGTTGGGAAGGAGGGGACTAATTAGTAAGGAGTTCAGGGGTCGTCAAATAACCTTATTCTAAGCGAGGTGCATCAAACCTCATCCTCCTCCCTCCCCTCCACCCCACCACCCATCTTTCTAGAATACGCAAGCTTCCTTTCTCTTCTACTAAGTTGTTCTAGATCAACCCGTGCTAGTGATATACGGAGTATGGCAAGAACCCTAATGACTATATTACGATTCTAGAAGCAATCAAGCATTCCTTACTATTCCTTCATGCCACTTTCTGGCCCACCGAACATAAAAAAAGCGACCTAATCAAATAGCCAAGATATTTCGCTGCGGATTATGCTCATTCCCGCTACCTTTCCCCGCTTTCCGTCGAGTTTCTAAAAACAGACTCGGACTCGCCGGATCACCGGTCGGTGACACTGGATTCTGATCGTACGAGATTTCCTCATCATTAGCCTTTTAAGAAGTCCTGTAGATAGGCGATGATCAGAGAGATCAATGCACATGGCAGAGCGGTGCAAGTTTAAGCTGTAAGCTGATTTCTGAGTTAATGGGCGTCTGACTATGCATTTGAAGGTAATCTCATCACATCTATAACTAACTTCTTCAAACACTCTGTCATATTTCTTTACCCCCACTCAATCATTAGGCCTCAATAATTCGTTCAAGACAATTAATTACGTTACTCTATTTCATCTTTCCATCTATCCACATAAATCATGCTAAAGTCTTATTTCCTATTCTGAGAATACGAAACTGAAACTGAAATAAATGCATACATATGTGAAAGCAAGTGGCGAATGTGCAGTAATATTTATCCGTATCCGGGAAATCATGTATAAAGACCACGTGCTAAATATGCACAGTATGATTTAAGGACAAAGGAAAAGGATGGAGATAAAGAGAGTATGAGATTCAAAACACAGGGTGAAGCCACCTTCACTTTCCTGTTTCATATGAAGGAATAATGGGAGAGGTAGTCAAGTCAAGTCAAAATGGGAGGAAGGAGGAGTGTGTTTCGAAGCCGAAGCTGAGATGTTAAGAATGGGATGACTGATGATGATGATGATGACGACCGATGACACAATAATATCATGTCATTGCTTAAGGATAGTTGTCTAGCCTGCTGTATTGTAAATAAAACTGTTGATCTCACGGGAAAGAGAATGAGAAAGTGACCCATCTTGTGTTTTCAAGACAATTTTAGATGCCTCTTTAGTGAAAGGGAACAGGGCTTTCAAATTATGAGCTATCATTTTAGTTGTATTTGCCAAATCTTTCCGAGTGGCCCAGAGTGGAGATAGTATTTATGAATTGGGGTTTGCTTGTGTTAATTAGGTGTTCATATGGCCAACTTACGCGGGGTCTGCGATGCCGTTTTTATTGTGACGAGGACTGAATTTATAAAATAACCAGCTTTCCATTTATCTTGTGTAATAAAAAAGGGGAGCTAAGATCACGGAGGCCAAATAGACATAAAAATGTGGATAGAAGCGTTTGATTGTATGCTTAGAAATAAGTATCTACAAACGAAATCGTCCACAACCAAGTTGAACTCACTTAAGAGAGCAGTGTTGGACGGCTCATATCTCCGAGGATTTCAGTCGTCCCAAGTCACCAGGTAAGCCTGGATCGTCACACACTATCACACTATTGATATTCTCGGCCCTATATGTCAAAAGCGAGACTAGCTTGTAGCTATACCTATAGTGAGTGGGAGACTGCAACATACCCGAGCTCAAGCTTTTTAGCAATTGCCAAATCTTTCCGCAGATCCATTGTAAAAACAGAAGCAGCTAGTCCAAAGTGAGTCCTATTTGCCATCTCAACTGCTTCGGTCTCTGTTTTTACTAGCTTATACGAAATCACAGGACCAAAGTTCTCCTCTTACTATAATTTCATGTTCTCTGCAATATTTCCCAAGACTATGGGCTTGGATATATTGTATTGGAATTTACCACTATTATTTGAAATCCTTCTTGACTACTAATACTTTCAAAGCATATTACTACAACTGATTCTGGCTTTTTAGTTTCGGAGCTCCTCGGAGAGTTTTGGTCGCCACGCTCTTGGTCAGGACTTTTGTCCCTTAAATACGTCTTTGTTCCTGAGTGGAAACATCAACCTACATTCCTGATTAATCCAACACGTTGCCATATCCGCACCAGGATGTATAATCATACTGTTCCTTCCACCAAGCTCCTGATTTACACGCTACTACCAATTCACCATATATATAATAGCATTTGTCCAAAAATCGATCTTTTCACCAAAATAAATAATCAAATGAAATTGCATCGTATGTTGAGGGGTTTTCGCTGTTTGAGAGTAATTTCAATGCCGAGACGGGAAGAGACCTACTTACATAGGCGGCCACATTCTCCACTATAATCTACATAATTACTCAATCCGGCGCTTCCAAGTCATTCAATAGTCTTTGATCTTTTATTTCCCCAAATATCTTACAAATCGCGCGTGTTTTATTAACCTTGATAGGATATATATATATGATAAAGTATTTCTATGCGCAATCTATCTGTCTCTAACCTTGATTTTCTCTTTTACCCCTGATCTAAGGCTTAATAGAGAGAATGTCTTTCTTTAGAAAAATCCCCAAAAAAAAAATTATGCATTTTCAATAATTAAATGTTTTTTTAAATTATTCCTGTGAAATTGATCTTCTCACAGGATGCTCGATGATGGGGTTGACTTGTTCAGAAGCTCTAGAAGCATCATCACAGGGCAGTGTTGAAAAGCTAGCGGGCAAACCTACATTTATGTCATGTATATTCAGACGACAGTATTTCCCCTGTTAATGGCTGTGGCAGTAGCATGCATACCTAAATGATATGGAGCATTCCATTACGAGTAAGTCTGAAACATTCAAGGAAGTACAGTCCATACCACGGCGAGATGCCAGAGATCACTCCATACGACTCCTTCCATAAATGTCATAGCGCTCATTACTTCATAATCATATTCTGGTACTGCGCTCAGAATGCTGAGAATATGACTCGTAATATTACTGAGCCCTTCTAACCACCCATCTCAGTCTCTATGAAAGCTCCGTACTCAATGGTACTCGCCTCCAAGAGTTTGGCTGCTTTAAGAAGGACATATGAAGGGCTTCGTGGTCCTGAAGTTCGTAAGTTCTAGATTAGATCGCGACGATAGGTATCAGGAAGAGCTTGGCAGTCTTTGAGACTTTGCTTGATCTTACCTATTTGTCAGCTTTACGGGCGATGTGGAAGGTTACACATCGGTACTGTACTGTACTGTACTGTAAGGTATGTAAAGGTACATGGACACTGTGACGTTCCACCAACTACGGTTTAGTCTACCGATGCAGGAAAGGTGCCGGTCTGGTCCCATGTTGCTTAGAGGAAACGTTAACCCTATGCAGAAAGTCTGCTCCTGTTCACACTTAAGCCTGACTTGCTGATTATCTGGTTCCCAATCAAATCTCTCCCTGGCGTGTATACAACATTACCCTAACATGGATACCAAGGATTACCATTCACTTTGTTCCGAACCCACCACAGAACCCTCTATATCTTCTATGCAAGTCTCTATTAAATTGCGCCGAAGACTTGAGATTAAGGGCTGCAATTTACGAATGGAGGCAGAAACTCATTGACAAGCCAGCCAACTTTTCACATGCTTGTCTATATTCTTCGTCTGACTAACAATCTTGAAACGATTCCACGTTCATGAAAGACTAAGCCTGTGATGGAAAGTTGTGTCTGCCCCTTGTTGATTTACTATCAGAACAATTATATCCTTCTCATCTCTAAAGTCCCAATCTACTGAAATAGCACTAGCTAAATCTGTGCGTAAAAAAATTCTCTCCTCCAAGCAATCCAAAAGTTGAAACGACTCCTGAAGCAAAATAAAAATAATATACATTAAAGAATAGCAGACGCGATGGTCAAGGTCTAAATAATGAAGAATTCGAAGACCTTGGGTCCTTTCGTTGACGATATTTCTATTAAAAAGGTCAGCTCTCTTTCCGCTACTTGCACCCCAATAACACCAACCCTAGCCCCTAAATCACACTTAGTTCAAGTCAAACTGAACACCTCAATTGCATTTAACGAACTCATTAACACTAATGCCTTAAAGAACTATGAGGTATAATTCGTACCTTACCATATCTCATACCCCGTTGCTCTATCAACCCAAACCTACCCTACTTTCAACATACCCCACCACATTACATTACTCCCTCCTAGATCCCGTCTCTATACCGTAGATTCCCACCTTTTGTAGAGAAATCCGTTTATTAGCTCTATGTGACGAGTTTCTTGCACGTCGTTAATTTTTCGATTTTCGAAGATCTCGAAAATTGTTGCTTCTCGCACGAATATGGAATGAGGTGCATTTCTCTATCTCTCTTTCTCATATTTTTTCTTCTATAGGAATTAGGAGTTAGAACGACCTTTTGATGCTAAAGATTGTTACCGGTATGGATTTTGTTGAAATGTATCAAGACCCTGGCGGCAGATTTAAAGAGTGGTGAAAGGTGAAGACAGATGGAAGTCATTCTGCGGTAGAGGAAAGGAACAAAATTTGAGGATGAGAGTGAGAGAATATATTGGTGTTGGGCAGAACGGTCGAATGGGATGAAATTTTTGTGCTCCGTTCTCCCTAGGTTTTCATCCTAAAGAATACTTATCAATCTCTGTTGAAATATTGTATCCGAAGAGCTCAAATATAGCTTGGATTATTGGATGTTTCTTGCTTCTATATTAAAACTGATAGGACTTGTATGCATCTAAGTTGCGCTAAAATAGAACGCCAAAATCGTCGTCTTTTATATAAATGACATTTTCACTATGGGGATTAGTTCATCCTTCTGACACTTGCAGCTCCATACCATTTTCACTACCCCTCCTACTCTCTTCCATCTCCCTCGCTTCATCTTGCTCCTTCTCCTCCTTTCTCTTCAACCCTTTATCCTTAATCAACACGCACAGCAGCAAACAAAGACCAATTAGCGGTACCCAAAGTATAAATACCGCTTTCGAAGCGCCCATATAAGAATCTAGCACCTCCTGTCTCTGAACCACCGTCAATCCCCCTAGATTAGGGACTCTCAAAATCGACTGTAGGATTTGCGCTTGAAAGCCTGATGGTAAAGGTGTTGAGAGAGAATTGAGACGTTTCTTTAATACGTTAGAGAAGATAGCAGAAGATAGAGCAAGGCCTATAGCTCCACCTAAAGAGCGGAGGAAGTTTCGAACGCTGATGACAACTGCACGGTCGTGTTTGAGAGAATGTGCTTGTGCGGCTACGAGGGTTGGTTGAAAAACATTCCCCACGCCAGCGCCTTCGACGAGGAGGATTATTATTACTTTCCATCGTGGAGTGTTGAGGTCGAAAAGGAGGACGAGGCCGGCGCCCAGGGTCCAGAGAAGGTAGCCTGTCCAAATTATTTCGCCGTATCGTTTTAGGCGGGAGACGTATTGGCCGGAGAGTATTGAGAAGGTGGATTGACTGGCGACGAAGGGAATTGTGAGAGCTGCCGAGAGGAGAGGACTGAATTGCCGAACATTTTGGTAGTAAATGGGGAGGTAGTACAGGTGCGAGTAGTAGACTATTCCAAAGAGAAAGTTTTGAATGAGGATGGCGCAAACTGGGGGGTTGGTGAAGAGATGTAATGGCATCATGGGCATCAAGGCCAATTTCCATTCGACTATAATGAAGAGGACCATAGCCACAGATCCAAGGGTAAGCATGGAAATAACCATAGGACTGCTCCATTCAAAGTATGTGCCACCTCCCGAAATTGGAATGAGAAGCAATAGGATTGATGAAGAACTTGAAACGACGCCGTAATAGTCAATTGCTCGGACTTTGGTTCTCAAGTCGCCGTGGATTATGCTGGGGGGGAGAGTGAAAGCGACGAGCCCTCCAGACAATACGGCGAGTGGACATATGCACCAGAACAGTCCTCTCCATGTTGATTTCTCCACAAATGCAGCAGCTAAAAATGGGCCGATGGTATTTCCAAGTCCAACACAAGACCCCAGAATACCTTGATACCTGGAGATAATTAGCTGAAACCCCAAGGAAGTACTTCGTTACTCACTTTCCACGATTCTCAAGAGTCACAATATCTGACACGATCATCATTGCCAACGCCGTAATTCCTCCATTTCCAACCCCCGATATACCTCGAAAGGCATACAATTGAGGACCAGTCTTTGCAAACCCACAAAGCAAATCTCCTAGAGCCAATAATCCAACCGCAGACAAGAAAACGACCTTCCTTCCAACGATGTCTGATAATCTGCCATATAGAACTTGAAAGACCGTATTTGCAATCAAGCTTGAGGTTCCAGCCCACGCGATAGTAGTTGCTGAGTTGAGATCTTTTCCAATGGTAGGTAGAGCTATACCAATAGAGTTTTGATCGATGAAACAAATTAAAAGAGCGAAGGCAAGTCCGAAGAAGACAACTAAGAGCTTGGATTTTGGTAAGATATTTGTTTCGATTCGGACAAGATCATTACCCGACATAGCGCTTGCATGTTGAAAATACGTAGTAACATATTGAAAAGGGAAAGTCTTGACTTTAGCTTTTGAAGAAATCGCAAATTGACAAGGAATGAATCACGGATATAGCGGCCCAGGCCGCGCATAGATCCTGTAGGTCCATTTATGTAATTGATACCCTGTCTCAACAACGGCGGTGAATGGCAACCTCCTTTTATTATTGCGATTTCGGAGGCGTTGGGTAAAGACTCTTCCTAGATTTCGGGAGTCTGCCAAGATAGGAAATCTTCCGAGTCATGATAGAGTTGAGATGTGGAATGGTGAAATCAGCTGCTCTAGCCCTTTCTATACCAGGGTATTTAAGACTATGATCTTACTCTTAAGACCTACTCCATAAATCAGCCCTAAAGTGGATATTTTTTCCATTTGACACGAAAGACCACTAAGATCACCTCAACAGAAACCCCAGAGGTCGACACTTGTCAATATATAGACAGAGTTTCTTTGGATTAGTTTGAGAGTCTAATTTGAGAAGAACCTTCAAAAAATCTTAGAATTGAAACCAGCTTGGTTTATTACAACCTATAGAAGCTTTAACCGGGCTAACTAAGCTACCGGTCACTTGAATTTCTTAAATTTGATAGAACATAGAACGTGGCCTATCACCCGGACAAGAAAAAGGGAAATGGTGCAGCATTTGGGCAAGGAGCGAGCTCTCAAATCTTCAAGCGACCAAGAGCTAGTTAAATCTCGTGTCCTCAAAGTAAGCGAGTTCTTACATCTTCGTCTCTTCAATTTCCATTTCCATAACAGTGATTCAACGATTTTATGGATTCAAATAAGAATGGTAATTGAAGTTAGGTGGATTTCTATGAATTTTTTTTAAAATCCCTTGAAATCTTCTATGAGGTGGTGCTGTGAATGAGAAGCGGTTAATCACAGCTAGTAGTTTCTTTCCTTCCACCACGCGAACCCATTCAAATATCTCGGCCCTCGATCCAACCATATTTCATAAAACGTTTCAAATATCATATTTCCAATATCTCACAGTTTCTCTATCTACTTATTCTCACACAAAACATCCCAAACCAAAACCAAAAACTTCAGCCCCATCCCAAAATCTCAGCCTTACCATTTTAGCGAGTAAGCTTTCGCGGCCGTTTGCCTATTCCCCGCCTCTTTTCTTCATACACCTCACTTCCTCCCTCCACTCCTCTTACCATATCCTCTCTCCAGCGGCATTTCTCTTTAAATCACATCTAATACCCATTACAAGCTGCCATTAAATCAAAAATGGCAAATCCCTACGAAGGTACCTCTCTCCCATTCCAATCCTCCACCTCTCCCCCACCCTCCGCTCTCGAAACACACCATTCTAACACTCTCCCTCCCCTCCAAAGTCGAGCACAACCTCCCCTCCTCTTCAACCAACCCATCGAGCACACTCCATCGCCGGCCCTCAATGTCATCATTCTACTCACATCTCTCTTCTACTCTACCCACCCCTTCCACCCTCCCCTCCTCCTCTTCTCGTTCCACCACCGATCCCACATGGACGCATAACAATCCACATGCTATACCTACTCCAGTCGACGTTGCTGCTACTTTTCGGTTATTGCAGGATCAATTCCTTGCTTTGCTTGGTGGTGAAGGTGGTTCCGAGACTGGAATTGATTCTGAAGTCGGTGGAGGGGGAAGAGGGTTATTAGAACTATTGATTTCCTCTCTCGATTCCGAAATCCAACATCCACCAACAGACATCACCGCAGGAGTATCACAGGAGTTCCTAGATGGATTGGAGAGGGTAGAGAGGAAAGAATTAGGGAAAGATGAGAAATGTCCGATTTGTGGAGAGGCGTTTTTGGACGATCCGTATTGTCTAGTGGTGAAATTACCGTGTGATGAGGGCGGAAGACATAAGTTTGATTTGGAGTGTGTAGGTCCTTGGTTGAGGGTTAAAGGGACGTGTCCGTTGGATAGGAAGTTTGTTGATGAGAAGGGGAAGAGGGAGAGGGAGGAGAAGGAGAGGCGGAGGGCGCAGGAGATATTTGGGGTTGAGGCGAGGATTGCAGGGGGAGGAGAGGGGCATAAGCAGGGAGAGGATAAGGGTGATGAAGATAATGAGTGGGATGATATGTATGCTTGATTTCAAGAGTGATTCGAGGAGCTTGGGTGGAATGGGAAATGTGGGATACAGTTGAAGGTTATGGCTTGCAGGAAGGAATATCTTACGGATCGGTTTTCTCGAAGATTTCGACTCATACCGAAGGCCTAATTCGATAACTTCCGGGTGACGGTGGTACATCGCCTTCGTACAGATATACCAGAATCCAGAACCCCAAAAAGGGATTAGGCTCAATTAACCAATCATAATTGAAGATTGATAGTCTCGTCACAATGGAAGAAGGAGATTTTTCTTTATTTCTTAAATTTTAGAAGTAGTAAAAGCAAGCAAGTAAAGTACATTGACTAAAGGGCATAGTTTATAGAGGCATTTTTAACAGCTATAGCCATGCTAGGCTATATCATTTCTATTCAACTCACTCAGTGATTGATATATCTATAGGTGAATCAGATCAGATTTCAAGAAGATATTTAAACAAAAAATTCTTCCTCAAAAGAAACCCATCCCAAGCAAGCAATTCCCGTTCCCCCCCCCATCTTCAACTCAGCTCAACTCAGCTCAAATCAATCAAACCTCAAACCAAAGCAAGAAAAGAAAAGAAAAGAAAAGAAAATTAAAGAAAAGAAAGAGCAAGAAAAGGCTTAAGAATGACTACTACATCACCCCATACTCATCCCACAACTCATCTCATACTTACTTATTATCCCCGCCATCCCTCCGATTAATTCTCACTAACCCAATTAATTAATTAATTATTTCATGACCCAAATCCCTCCCCATCCCATTCCCAACCCATGACCTACCTACAGAAAGAAAATGGGGGTTTTCCCATTCCATACCATGTGATGATTTACCTACCTCTCATCCCTAATTCGTTCCATCTGCTTGTAGAGTAGTTAGTTACCTCTAGTCTCGTCCTATACCATAGTCACTTTGTCACTCCCAAGCATCAGCAGCACATAGAAACACAAAGCACTTCATCCAAACAAGCTAACTTTCTTAAAGGTGTGAGGGAAAAAAAGGTTCTATTAACATTCGTCCTATCTCTTCTCTCTTTTTCACAAGTGGAAATGAATACGAAATATAGAATGTTGAATGCGCAACAAATGTGCTTTCTCTACCCCCTCACACATGCTCTCTCATGCAGCATAAGCTCTCTCCTCGCTCTACAACAACACCCAGTTACACCTTATATGTCCCTTCCCTTCCTCCACCCGCAGACTCTAACCCCCTCACACCGCCCAGACACAAAAAACACCAGAAAATCAAGAGAAAAAGAAAAGACAAAAATCTAAGCCTTTCCCTCCTGACTCTGCAGATACTTATAAGCGCCAAACGCCAAGCCGCCCCCGATCAGAAGAATAGCATAGAGACCGATGCCGGTAGATGTAGAATCGGAGGATGTTTTTGTGCTGTTTGCGGTCGCCTTGGGTTTGGCTGGAGGGTCGCCTGCCTGTTTGTTGTGACGAAATCATTAGCTGTTGTTCTTTTTTTTTTAGGGGGTTTTAATGTCTAGATTGTGAAGGGGGGATGGGAAGGTAAATGGAAAGGATGGGGACAGGGAGTGAAAAGAGTATATGAGGGACGAGAACTTGAGTAATAGGATATGAGAAGGAAAAGTACGTACCTCACGCTTCAAAGTACCAACCAACAAACCATCAAGAATTTCTCTAGCCTCGTCGCTGTGGCCGACATCTTCGAATGCTTCAGTTGCATCCTGGCCGCCTACGTCGAGGAGGACTTCTTCTCCGCCTCTGAATATCAGGATCCAATGATTAGCTTGTGCTTCTTTTCTTGGTGGAGGATGGGGATTGAGGGTATACGGGGAGGGCAGTAGAGGAGAAGAAATCGGGATAGGAGAATTGGGATAGGAGAATTGGGATTGGAGATGCGCAAGGCGGAGAGAATCGAGGAGATAGCTCGCAGCATATCTGCCATCGCACCCATTCCATTCCAGGAATCGCATCCTCCAGTTCAGTTAATCTCTATCCCCTTCCATTCTTCCCCCTTTCCATCAACTCCCTCCTCCCCTCCAATCATCCAATCCCTCCTCCCCGTCCCCCCATATCCAATTCAGAAGAGAAAGGAAATGGCAGAAGAAAGACTCACGGATGTTCATCCACAAAAGAAGTAGTATCATAAACCTTATCATGGATCACCAAGAACAAATCCTTCTTTCCCGCATGTGCGGAGATCTCTTTGTAGGTGAATTCTTTCGACATTTTTGCTTGTTCTTTCTTTTCCTTCCTTACTTCTTTTCCTTCTTTCCTTTCCTAATCCCTTATTGTTTGATTGTGAGATTGAGGGGTTCGTAGATGGAGGTTCGTAGAATTGTGGTGCGGTGAAGAAGCTGTGGTGGAATTTGTTTGATAAGTACTATAGCTTGCTGACTACCCGAGTGAGATGATTCGATTCGGAGACGGAGACGGGGAAATCCCGGTACCCTTGAAAGAGACGGGTTTATTTTGTTTTTCCCGGTGTGTGTTTCCCTTTCCTCTCCATCGAATCATATTTCTATTGTAGGAGAAATAATTCAAGAATAGCCAATTGAGATAGATTGCTGGAAATTAATTACTTATTCAAAAGTCCTTAGGTAATTAAAGTGAAGCACTACTGTATCCATCAAGTTGTGATAGTACTAAGATCTTGGTATAAGTCGACTAACCGAGAAAGGGAACAGAACGCGGTGAAGAGGGGAAACTTGTTAGTGTCCGATTACAACTACCGGAGAGAGGGGGAGGGGCTAGTTTCGAGGCATTCTAAGTACTGTACTGTACTACCTATCCGTTGCTTTACTTGGTTTGAAGTTGAGGTTATTTCTAGAGGACTAGTTAGAGGCCGACATGGAGCTGGAGGTCCTGTATAATCCGATTGTTGAGAAGGGGGCAGACTTGATCAACTGATCATGATTCAGAACTCAATATACCTCATGATGCCAAAGTTGTCAATGAGATATTAGAAGACTAGCCTAATATCCAAATGATGCCATGCCATAGCTCGGTTCCGGTAGGTTTAGGTATCGGGATTTTACATAAAGCAACTCGGTCATCGCATGCACTTCTCCCAAAAAGGATATGTCAACGAGTACGAATTCATCCCAGTACACTAAGTATTGTATTCTTCCCCACGCCTGCAGCAAAGTAAACTAAAATCCCCAGTATCTATTTCCTCGAACTCCCACCCCCAATATCCTGTCCCAACCTATACCCCGCAATCTTATCCCACTCAATCTTCTGTCTCGTAATGGGCAACTGTCTCCTCAACCCCTTGAACGTACCCTCACTCAAATTGTTAAATCCCTTATTAACCTCTTCTTGGTATTTCTTCTCTGCGACGGTAATTTCTTTCATGATGCTGCTTGCGGATGCCGAAGAGATGGTGGCGGAAATTGGTTTGTTGGTTAGCAGTCGCACGTTGCCGTCTTCATAGTAGTGGACGTCGACTTTGATGCTGCCCGTTAGGGAGGATGAGGAGGGTGTGAAGATGTAGAGGGAGCGCCAGCGGCCGTTCCTAGAGGGGGAGAGTTAGTAGAGATAGAGGGGGAGGGAAAGGTAAATATACCAGAAATTATTAGGGCTGTATTTATTCGCAACTGCTAGAATCGCAATCTTGGAATCATTTTCAATGGGATAGACGCCGTAGGAAGCATTTGGATAGTGTTCTTTTACGTGGGCAGACAAGCCCTTCAAGAGAGATTTGCTGTGAAGTATTAGATTGAACCTTTCCTAGGGAGAGAAAGGACATACACAAGATCTGATTGACGGCTTTCAAAAACATGACTTTGTACTGCACCGGCTTTCTGTCCTTCTAATCAGTAGCTGTAGATACCTTCCTTGCCCATCCAAAACATACCTGTGTACTATGGTCGAAAGCAAAACTGGACGAGCTCTCCACATCATAATATCTCCCGTCTCCCAAAGAATTATGCACGCTAACTATGACCTTTCACCCAACAAATCAATGCATATCCCCATATATCCAGCCATATAAACTAACAAGTTGACTGCTTCCAGGAAGCTTAACAGTTGCAAATTGTTCTTCGTTGTATTTCTCAAACGCGGGACCCAGTTGCGCAACCAGATTCGGAGTGTCGATCGTTAGGGCTTTGATATCTATTTGCAGACCTCAGTAAGGATATCTGCAGAAGAAGAGGGGGCTATACCAGCTATGATATCTGCTAACTTGGAAGTGTCAGTAAGAGAAATCGCATTTGGAAGTGGGGGGAGAGGGTAGAGGGAAGTTTACCTCTCCGGGCGGTGCTCCTTCTATGAACGCAGAAACTGTAGCGAGTTGTGTAGACATTTTGGGTTGATGAAGAGAGCTCTACAACTCTAAGGATTCTTTATGAAATGGAATGGTGGGGTTGAGTTGGCAGAAATGTTGTCTATGAGACAACAACATTGGAGCTGAGACCCCCCTCAAACTGTGGCTGGTGCGCAGCCACCCTGAACTTCACGACGACGACCACTTCGAAGTAGATTTGTAGATTTGAATTTGACATCAAAAAGCAATTAGCTTTATACTTTTCGCGAGAGAATTCGGCTCTGTAGAGGTCTTCCTTTACACACCATTCCTGCGCTGATCTATATGAAAGCTTGAAGGGATTGAGCTTCGAGACACTGTACCTACGCGTTCTTTATCATATATTACTTACGGTATTTGAGCTGTAATATAATCGGATTGAAGTATTCATGACATTTGATTCGTCCCTGACACCTTTTGAGACTTTGAAAATGCTCTCATCGTTTGCTGCCATCTTATACCAATCACAGCAGCATGTTACAAGATATTTCAGTCTTCTTTTCTCTTTTTTAGGCTATCAAGCGTTCATGAGCAGATCCCATTCAAACATTTTGTTGCACATCTGAATTATATAAATAATTATGTCAAGTCTCCTTGGAGTATCATAGTCTCCCAAGGTTTTGATGTACAACGCCACTTTAGAAGCAATTGCGTCTTTCCCTAGCTTCTGGTTCTGTTGCATATCTGGATTATAAATAGTTAGCTCGTCATGTCCACTCTTAGTAGCTCATTTTCTAATTTTCTGGATTATATCAGGTATATATATTGTCAATTACTAGTAGGGGGTTTATATTATCAGGCTGGTCAGAAAGTTTCAAGCTGTGTATATACACTAAGACAACCGGAACATGCCCCGGAATCTCAGGAAAAGATCTTCTCCCAATAACAACAAACTCACTCCACGGACTATTTTCCTTTCTACCTGCCGTGCCTACTTTTGTCCTGGAGCTTCTTCGATGATCGTTAGCGACCTCTTTTATTACTAGAGATGCTAGAGGGAGCTTTAAGATTGTATCAGGTTGAGCTTACTCAGAAAAACACTAAGTATCCGTCTGGGGATTCTCGGAGTGAGTTGAGGAAGTGGATTTCGACGTCTGTGTGAGAAAGCAGTGGGTTTTTCGAATCGTCCTAAGTTATGGTGTGGCCATCCCTACTGGGATTTGACGAAAAGTCTTTCTCTGACTGATATTCTGCACACGGTGGAATGACGATATTTGGTCACGATAGACATAAAGGAAAATAGTTGCCTGCTCACTACAGACCATCGTATGTATGAAAGTTTGCAAAGAAAAAAGGAAGGGAAAAAGGCCTGTCCTACCAAAGATGTTCATTGGTAGTGTTGAAAGGTCAGACTGTCTGTAAAGACTCCAAGATAACGCAAGCTCAAATCGAGAGCATGGGAAGCACGCAGAAAGTGCACATTTGATATATTGTACACTGTGATGCTGAAAGCATCAACGTCATGTGAAAGTCAGCATTAAAGTCAGAATATTAATATTTTCAAATAAAGCCATATATGGAGTAGTATCCGAGAGACTTTTGAGATAATCTCAGAATGGCAATAATGGATTCGAGAACTTACGGATAAGCTTCCCAGAAGACCTCGCTAACGTGCTTAAATCTACATTATCGGTAATATTAATTCATCTTTAGAACCAAAAGACTAAGTTCCTGGGCCCTGGCTATTAGGAGAGATGACCCAAACCATTCATTTTCCGTGAATCTGTAATATACCCGACGAAGGACCCCGGAGAATATAGGGCTACCTCAAACACTACATCATCGTTATCCAGAGATTACTCATGTCCGTTGATATCTCCACCGACAGCTTCGACAATCCGGGCGTTAGCTATATTCCAAGAAGCAGATATAAAAAATGAAGAGGCATAAGGAGGGCTGATACGGAAGTCGAGGTCGCCTGTTAAGTTTGTAAGGCATACCTCCTTGCCTTGGTATCTCGGCGATGATCGAATGCATCGCGCTCGATCCTACGAGGGGCTCCCAGGATTATCCTCACATGCTTTGCTCGAGCTTTCCACTCAGCGTGTGGTAACACACATGCAGAAGCGTTACATCGAGACTAACTGCAGAAGGCATTGCAGGTAAGCCCGATGATAAGGAAGTGATTGGACCAATTGCTTTAGTCATACTCAGAAGTAGTTCAGAGGAGAAAGATTCGCTTGCCCTTTTCCTTTGCGCACTTGCTATCCATGGAGAGCTGTAGCTCATACTGTAGCTCATGTATATTGAAGCCAAAGCCCAAGCCCAAGCCAAACTTGGTCAAACTCAAACTCGGTCAGCTCATTTTCAACACGTGGTAGCTCAGTCTCCCGCTGGCCTTACCTGGCGCCGCAAGACCGGGGAGGGGTCTGCAACTGCGAGGCATTAAGGTCTTCACTTTTCTCGGGTGGGATAATGGGAAAGGACGTGATAAACGCAGCCGGCAATTGCATCACGAGCTCAATGTTTGCGGAGGAGATGAATGAATGTCACCACGAGCCAATGAACCTCTTGCGGCTGAACGCGCGTAACGGGAGTACTAAAAAGGGCCGATCAGCAGGAGTTGATGGAGACACTTTCTCCAATTTGCCTATGACGTAATATGAGAAGTAGATTCAACTCATTGCGATGGATAGAGAAGGAGGTGGTCAAGGTAACGCTTATGTAATATATCTATATATCTATATATCTATATAAATAAATAAATTAATAAAGTAAAATGAAATAATCCTTATTGGGACGTTCAACAGAGTTCGAAGTACGACGTCTGCACGGATCAGTAAGGCGGCGTCCTTTTAACACAGCCTCTTCAGTTCATCCTATTTCCCACCTACTCCATTCGTCCTCTTTCAATAACTCCTCCCCCCCAAATCCCTCATTCTGTCGCTTCCAGCCTTTTTCTAGTCTAGATCCTGCTTGTCTGTCTGTCTGTATGTAAGTATTTAAGAAACAATTGTGAATCATATCAATTTCATTGTTGCTGCTCCCGCTCATAATTCATAATTAAAACACCTGACAAATCTGGAACGCAAGTCGCAAGGAAGAGGCTCTTCGTCCACGCCATACCAAACACCCCATCATCCATCCAACCTGCGCCACTGTTTGACCAGGGGCCCTATCACTTCTCTGTCGTACTGATTAGCAACCACCGAAAAGGCACGGTCCAACGCCGACGACAGTCCTCCTTTACGAACCCGTCTGCTGTTTTACCCTTGCTCTCGCCTTCCCTTCCTCGACAACTCTCGAAATCCGGGACACAGCTGTCGTAAAAGCTGCATCTTCGGCCTCAATGACTGCATTATTTCACAGCTTCACTCCCAACTCCCTTCCCATCGAGAAACGGAATTTCTCCGGTATCTCAATGTCCTCGAGCAAGCATTCCAATGGCCACAGCCCGTTCCCACAGAAATTGAAGAACTTCTTTCGGATCAGCAGCTCGACGAACAGCGAAAAGAATGACCACTCGATAAAATCCGAAAGCAAATCCTCCTTCCGACAATCCAAATTCTTCTCGGGCGTAGGACGAACTCGATCGACCACCGTGGCAAGTGAAGGCAACACACTAGACGATTCCGTCAGTCCTACCGCACATGCGAACCCATACTTTGCACATCAAGGTCCTCCGGCATTACGACATCACAATGAAGGCTCCGTCCCACCAAGTCCTCCCGATACCCCTAAATTCCATGTCGATGCAGTCTCCGGGGCCAATGACCAAGCAACCGCCGCTGGCAAGGAGGAATTGGCTCGAAAATTGAGGAGAGTGGCAAGCGCGCCAAACGCACAAGGCCTCTTCTCGAGTAAGGGAACTGGTGATAGACCAATGACTGCGGAACTTGGCAAGGAGCCATTGGCACACAATGCTAGCATGAGTACGTTGAGTATGGTCGATGGAGCAAACAAACTTGGCATACCCGCATCGGATGAATTGGGTCCTTTGCAACCCCCGAATAAGTCTGGGATGGCATTCAGGAGAACATACAGCTCGAATTCCATCAAAGTACGGAATGTTGAGGTTGGACCTGGAAGCTTTGACAAGATAAAATTGATTGGCAAAGGAGATGTTGGAAAGGTATATTTGGTGAGAGAAAAAAAGAGTAGCAGGTTATATGCAATGAAGGGTCCGTATTTGAACACCCTAGCACGGGAGTAAGTCTAACGTGTCCTAGTATTGAGCAAGAAGGAAATGATCAAACGTAATAAGATCAAGAGAGCATTGGCAGAGCAGGAAATCTTGGCCACTAGCAACCACCCTTTTATCGTCACCCTTTACCATTCTTTCCAATCCGAAGACCATTTATACCTATGTATGGAATATTGCAGTGGTGGAGAATTCTTCAGAGCATTACAAACACGGCCGGGTAAATGCATACCAGAAGATGACGCAAGATTTTATGCTGCTGAAGTTACAGCTGCTCTTGAGTATCTTCATTTGATGGGATTCATTTACAGAGATTTAAAACCAGAAAGTGTGTGTACCACTCCTGGCTTGGGCATTATTAACAGTCCTAGATATTCTACTGCATCAATCCGGACACATCATGTTGTCAGACTTTGATCTTTCAAAGCAATCCGACCCAGGTGGAAAGCCAACCATGATATTAGGACGAAATGGGGCAAATGTTAATTCGTTACCAACAATCGATACGAGATCCTGTATAGCGAATTTCCGAACGAACTCGTTTGTTGGTACAGAGGAATACATTGCACCGGAAGTGATCAAAGGATGTGGACATACCAGTGCAGTTGATTGGTGGACTCTTGGAATATTGATTTACGAAATGCTGTTTGGCACGACGCCTTTCAAAGGCAAAAATCGAAATGCTACTTTCGCCAATATTTTGAGGGACGACGTACCATTTCCAGAGCACTCTGGTTCTCCTCAAGTCTCAAAGTTAGCTATCCTCCCATTATTTAATTAGCTCTACTGACATGCCATAGCCTCTGCAAATCCTTAATCCGCAAACTCCTCATCAAAGATGAAAATCGCCGACTAGGAGCTCGCGCTGGAGCATCTGACGTAAAAGCCCACCCATTCTTCCGGACCACACAATGGGCTCTTATCCGCCACATGAAACCACCAATGATCCCACACCAAGGACGTGGTATCGACACAGTGAATTTCCGCAATGTGAAGGAAAGCGAAAGTGTGGATATCAGTGGAGCGAGGGCTCTGGGCGGACTACCAAAAGGCGTACCTCTTGATTCTGGATTGGCAACTCCTCTTGCGGGTGAGGTTGTGGTTGATCCGTTTGAAGAGTTTAATTCTGTGACGCTGCATCATGATGGAGAGGAGCATCAGCATGAGGATCAGAATAATGGGAGGTATGATGGGACGGGATGAGGAACCCCTACACCAGTTTTGTTGATTTTCGGTTCTGGGAAGGGAAGGGAGTTTTGAAACTCCATGCACAAAAAGGTGAAAAGGCAGAAGAAAAGAAAGTAGTCGGCTTGCAGGCAGTTGGCAATTAGCACCGATTTTTGTTTTTTGTTTTTTCCACATTCACATCAAGGGCAGCATGATATATTTCTAGGGTTGTATCCTTTTCTTTGGGGAGCTCGGTGATGGAATTGCGGCCTTTTTGAGGCTTCTTGTTTCTGTAAATAAATGAAATGGATTCGTTTGGGATTGACTGGGGATTGATTGGGTTTGAATTGATTTGCAATGGGATAAGATGGATGGATGGATGGGTTTCAAGTATAAAGGTAGTAAGGGAGCAAATTAGCAATGGGTTAGAGAGCATAGGGATTAGGGAATGAGATTTTTTGAGACATGAGTTGAGATATTTAGATGGGGAGATGTTGGGGGAGATTTATGTTTAGTCACGGTTCAAGAATGGAGAGAGAAAGAGAAGTGAGTGGGTGAGTGAGTAAGCTCTATGGCTATCCCCTCAGCTCTCTTTCGATCTGATGGATACCAACAGACCTGAAGTTAGTCTATAGTACAATTAGGGTGGAACCCTTGATCCCCCAGATATACCAAGCAAGTGCTTTCCAAATTCGCATCAGGGCAATATCGTGGTCGGTGACCCTTCAGCCTCAAAGTTTTCAGGCTTTCCTGTCTGTCGGCCCTTTACAACATATTCTTTCGAGGCTTGCGAATGGCGATTCTATCCCCTTGCTCTATTTACCCTCAATATGTTGAATACAATCTAGTTGCTGACGTGAAGGAGGCAAGCCTGGTGTTCTCTCTAGCTATAGCTGCACAGTTGAGACGCCGTCCTTAGTGACTTGCTTCCAACAAGTGAAGAAGAAGTAGAGCATTGATTTTGAGGTGAGAAATCATATTAAGTTGTTAAATGAGTTGAAGGTTGTGTATAGAATCCCCTAATTAGGAAGTCATGTGATCGATTAACATACATGAGAGTTGAAAAAGTCTTCCAAGACTAACTATCAAATATAAACTTCATCTAGATGTCTCACTCTAACATTTTCCACCCATCTAACTATGCTCGGTGACTATTACCATAAAACGAAACTACGCATAAACATAAAAACCCCAAAGGAGCGAAGAATAAGCAAGTCACTTACTCGAGCCAACAAAACTCTTCCTATTTTAGTCCTCTCTTTTTAATCGAAATCGTTTACAAGAGCCTTTAACTCCTCCATATCAAGTTCACCTGCTTCACCTGCTCATTGGCTAATTCCATTTATTCGCTCCTTCAAGACCTCCAACAAAACTTTCAGCTCCCTTAATTTGCGCCCGCTCTTTCTCTGGATCATCACTCTCCGTATATTCTTCAGCCCATTTCCTCCCCTTTCGACTTCAACGTGTCTCCAGCACAGCTTTCTCCACTCTCGTATACCCCGGAAATAAATCCCACCCCCTTCTCAACCACATCCATCTTTACATCCAAATCTTCTTCATCCTCTCGCTCCAAAACCAAACCCTCAAAAACAACCTTGTAACTCTCCCTCTTGACCACCCTCTCCCACCAAGCTTTCAATCCATTCCTTCCCTCCAAAATACCGTTCATCCTACCATATTTTCCCATTTCTACAAGCTTGTGCATGTATGGGATGTAGAAGATGTCTATTCGGCTGAATTCCTATTGACCGTAAAGTATTAGCAAAGCACATTCTTCCCCTTCAGGACATGACAATATTTACCCCACCAGCCATCCACAACCTTCCTTCCCTCTCCAGTAACCTATTAATCCCAGTCAAGACTCTCTCTAATCCCTCAATCATCAGACTAACATCCATCGTCTGCTCTCCAGGAAGCCCATACAGTGGACGAAAGTATTTTTCGAACACGATTTTATTAGCAACCGGATCAAAGCCCTATTAACAATTAGAGAATTGACTATTGCCTAAGATGCGAGAAAGGAGTAATGAGAAATGAGAAATAGCTTCTGCAATAGGCGCAGACGTATAGATGATGAATTATACACACAGTAACCTCCAAACTACCAGCCTCCTCAAACCTCGCAAACTTCTGCATCTCCATCGGAGTAGGCATCAACCTCGCCCCCGTGTTTAATTTCGTTCCTGGCTCTTTGGTCGATGCTGGCTTGGAAGGAGAAAGGAAAGTAGTTGAAGGAAGAGCGGAGAGGGAAGTTAGGAGAGAGAGATAGCGACAGATGGCGCGGGATTCGCGGAGGACGAATGATGTGGAAGAGGAAGAGGAAGAGGAAGAATGGATGAGAATGGGGACTGTTGAGAAGTCTGGGGAGAGAGCGAGGAATTCTGGGGTCTGGGGTTGGGGTTGGGAGGAGAGTTAGTTGTGGGTTTGGGTGGAGGAAGAGAAAAAGTGGGAGAGGGAGGAGGGGTACTTTTCCTTCGTTGGAGAGGATGAGGAGTGGATGGCTGTATAGGGTAAGAGTTGACATAGTAGAGATAGTTACAGGCTGAAGATGTTATTGTGAAGAGAGAGCGTGCAGAGAGGTATATGAGATGGGAGGGATGAATTGGAGGGGAAGTTGTGAGAAAAGAGAAAAGAGAAAAGAGAAAACAGAAAACAGAGGGCTAGTTCTCTGTAAGTCGAATAACTGAGAAGGGTTGCGTAAGAAGTGCTGCCTTGTTGCAGCTGAAGTTGACGTGTGTGTTGCTGGCTAAAGTGATACTTAGGCAAACAACTGTCTTGCAAAAGTACTAGTAATTCGCTGACAAGTAAAAGAGGAGCGATATGATCTATTAAGACTTACCTAGCAATATTTGAACTTTTTTAGTTACATATCACAGAATCGATCAGTATTCCGAAAAATGTGAGACATTCAAACCCTACGTCTTCATTAGAGAGAAGTACCACTTGAATCTGCGTAGCGTTTGCTTTCAAACTTCATATATGAAAATCAAGTGCAAATAAGATATTCAATGTTTTACTATTGTTTCTACAAGAAATCTAATACTCTATCGCCTTTTTGATCTTATCGTATACTCCTATTCTAGTTAGTCTGACATCAAATCATCCCGAGGAAGCAAACTTACTAGCAACATCTGGGATGTTGAACCTCTCAAATGCTAATCCCATATGGATATCCCAACCAGCAACCCTCATAACCGGCGCTTCAAGTCTCAAAAATGTCTCTTTATCTTCTTGGATCGTTGCAGCTACCTCTGCTCCAATTCCTGCATTGATCATACTCTCATGCACAACCACACATCGACCAGTCTTTCTTACACTCTTCAATACTGCTTCTTTGTCCCAAGGATATACCGTCCGTAAATCGATCAGCTCGACAGTGATACCGAGATCTTTCTCTGCTTTTTCGATTGCAGAGCTGCATGTATAGAGTGGGTGGCCGTATGATATGACGGTCAAATCAGATCCTTCCTTCAGGGTTTCAGCTTTTGAAATGGGTAATGTGTATGCTGCTGTAGGGACTTGCTCAACTGCCGCTCGGTATAAAGCTTTTGGTTCCATGAAGACGCACGGATCATTGCTTTCGATTGCTGCAAGTAACAAACCCTTTGCCTGGATTGGGGATCTAGGCATTATAACTCGTAGACCAGGTATATGCGTGAAAAGACTTTCCGGTGATTGGGAATGGTATCTATACCATCAGTACCCTGCCTCTAAAACAAGTGTATAAACTCACAAAGCACCATGACCCACCCCACCACACGGCATCCTAACAGTCAAACCCCCAACATGCCTCCCATTCTTCCCATCTCTATATCTGAACTTCGCCGCTTCATTAACCAATTGATCGAAAGCTGGATACACATAGTCGGCAAACTGAATTTCGGCCACAGGCTTCATTCCCTCAGCTGCAATACCAATTGCAAATCCCACAATTCCCTGCTCACTCAACGGCGTATTAAACACTCTCTCGGACCCATATGTTTCTGCCAATCCCATACTACATCTGAAAACGCCTCCAAACGCAACATCTTCCCCGAACAGCAAGACGGATTCATCGGCTGCGAGAGCTAGGGACAAAGCATCGTTTATAGATTGGAATAGATTCATGCGTTTCGTAGTGCCATTTCGTATCTCGGGGGAAAGTTCGGGGTTTTGAAGTGCGGATTGTGTGCTATGGGCAAGCAGTGGGGTTGTGGAATAGTCGGTTGGGATATTCAGACGGGCGGTTGTCGGATGACTGGAATAGCTTCTATTTTGTGAGGAAATGAAGTCTTTTTGGTATCTGCGAGATGGATGAGAGGTCAGTCCTCGAGAAACAATCCTAGGTATTCGCATTGTGGGTCGAAGGTGAGAGCGATGGTGGATGGACTAGCGTCGAAGTCGACCTCAAGGATTCTTTCGGAGCCAATTCTAGATCCCTCGTCAGCCAGAGCCGCACCTCCCAAAATCCAACCTCATCGTATACGAACACATCGCGTCAATCTGTTAACCACCCATTCAACTCCTCTGTCACAAGAAGTCGTACTATATTGCTCTGCAATGACCGTCGAAAGATAATTCTGTATAGTTTCGAAAGTCCGAAAGAACGACAGCGCAAATCTTAGGAGGTGTCAACGTCTGGTGCTCCCCACGAACATGTTACCGTTCATACGAGACGAGGTGCAATCCTCTTGCCAGCAATGGTATGCCAGGGAATGGGAATATAACGTCCGGTGCCTCTCCTAGGTAAGGTACTATTCATGTAAATCTAGGCAACGTCGGCGCGGCACTGCAGTTGTATCGAGGGTTACGACAGCTGGTGTGCTTATTCGGGGTATGGTGAGGTTCGTGCAAATGTGAAATCACAGCAGGGGAAGATCCATACCAAAGCTCCGTCTGCTCAGGACCAGAATTTCATGCAAATAAGGCAAGGCAGAATCATCTCGGCGGCAGAGTTGCATTGACAGAAGGGCTTATGGTTACTGGTGCGCCTGTTAGCTGTCGTGAGATTCATGCAGCGGGGAGACTGGGTCAAGGGAAGGGTCATGGTTAGGTTCAGCAGGAGAGCCATGCAAGCAACACGAAGCAGACTCATCTTGGCATGGCAAGACAGAATTATATCGGTGGCAAAGCTGCATTGACTAAGGGAATTTGAGTACACGACGACTGACGTGATTCCTGAGCGTCTTCATACTAATACGGAAGGGATGGTGTCGCAGAGAAGTGGGCTGTGGTGGTACTAGGTTTGCCCTGTCGCTCAGCATAAGGTGGGCAAGAGTACGGGTGCAGGTGAAAATGCCTAGCAGAGAAGGTTGTAGCATTGCTCAGCTCGCCCAATTTCTCAGCATAATGTGGACCATCCACTATAACAGGAGCTGCTTGGGAAGGGGTTGTGGCAGCGCTCAGCTCGGCCCCTTTGCATGTGAATCTGGTTGTTGGGACCTTTGCACATCTTGATCTCTGACGAGGTGGGCCAGAAGGGAGTTGGATACGTCATAGCTCGGCTTAGTGCCTCTCAGAGCATGGTTGCAGCAAGGGAGTGCAGAATAGGGCGAAGATGTATCGGCGCCTTGGATTGTGATGCACAATGCATATCCGTTGGGGCTGACTATCCAAGATTTGCCGGTCATCAACTCAAGTCAGACGCATAAATCTGCCCTTCACGCTTCTAATTCCTATGCCTATTTAGACAATATTCTGAAGCACACTATTGGCCAATACGCTGGCTTGGATCTATCAGTTAACTGCCGAGAACAGGACTCGCACACCGAAAGCCTCTTTCATGGGTCGTGAGCAAGTGGCTAAGAATGTGCCATTTCTAGGCGGAGAAACAACTCAGCTGGTCATAGGATGAGGTCCGAATGCAACGGATAAATCTGGGTTGTCTGTCTGCCTGTTCACTGAATGGGCATCAGGACACTGCATTTTCTACTTTCTGTATCCACTAGTCTTCGTTTCTTTGTCAGGACTTCAATATCAGCTTCCTCTCCATCATAACCACGCCCACTAGATTTCAGTATCATGTCCAGTACACTCACGTCCGAAGCGGTGATTGAATCTCTTGATGCAACAAGTCTGTCAAAACATGCAAAAACAATGGACGATACTTCTACCACCAAAGACGGACAAGATGCCAGTCATTCCTTAGGAGACAGACCCGCCACGGAAGATCATCCCAATGGCATTTCTACTGCGAGTGATGGACATAATGTCAATCATTCCCTAGGAGATCCCTCGAAAGATGGGTCCACTCCGAGACACTGTCCCTCTTTAACACAAGAAGATACAGACTTCTGCGCAGCTGTCTTGTTTTGCAAACAATACCTTGAGATAGAGAGGACCCCAAGCAGCTGCATCCTGGACAGCAACCTACTGTTAGGCAAATTATCAGGTGCGCTCCCTTTTTTTAACTTTTATTCGATATCTAACACTATTAATAAGTTTTTTGAAAACAAACACTCCCTAAGCTGATTTAGATCACAACCCACAAATTACAGCTGTCAACAATATCAGTATCGCTCGGTTCAATAACCAGAGCGTTCTCAGGACCAACAATTCTCCTGCCTCTGCCAAAGAAGGCCTCCCGAGGAGCCTACAAAGCTCTGATACTACCAAGGAATATTCGAAACACAGACAGCATGTAAGAGACAAATACAAGCCAGGACGCGAAAAGGCCCCGAAACAAGTTTTGATTAAAGTACGAGATATAATCAGCTAATTGGAATTCAAATCAGTCCGTGCACCCCCATTCCCATCGCCTAAAAATAGTTCATTTTTACTTCAAATTGCTTCAAATTTCATTTCGAAGTTCTCAAGCCAATTATGCCTTAATACACCGAAGATAATATAGCTCACGCCATCAAGGATGTAGTAAATGGCATGTCTATCAAGCAAACTGCCGGAAGATGGGGGTTTCCTTATACCACTCTTCAAAATCGGATTCAAGGCAGCGAAACCCATTCCATTTCAGCAGAAAATCAGCAGAAATTATCACGGATCCAGGATGATCATCTAGCTGATTGGGTTCTTAGCAACGCCTCTTACTCATGCCCAAATTAAGGAATTTGTCCAGCGCCTTCTAGCTCTCAAGGGAGACAATCTACCATTGGGTAAACATTGGATGCAAGCCTTCGTAAGACGCAACTCGGCTCTCAAGACTAAAATGCATAAAAATATCGGTTCTCAGCGCATCAATGAAGCTACTACTTAAGTAATTAAAGTCTGGTTCAACAAGCCATTTGTTCCTGAAATTTGAGCTATTAAGCCTGAAAATTAATACAATATGGATGAATCTGGCACTATGGAGGGCTTAGGGGTAAAATGACTGGTGGTTGGAAGCTCCGAAAGGCAAGGTATTCAAGAAAAACAACAACCTGGATCTAAGGGATGGACTTCCTTCGATGAGTGCATTTCTGCTACTGGAAATGCTCCTCCTCTGGTTATTTTCAAGGGAAAGTCAGTATAACAATAATGGTTTCTAAAAAAAAAAAATTCGAGCAATTCAATGATTGGCACTTTACAGCAACAGATAATGCGTGGACAACAAGCAGTACAGCTATAGAGTGGCTTCGGAGAGTGTTGTTCCTCTCCACTAGCACCCAGGAGGCTAGGCTACTTATTCTGGATGGCCATGGAAGTCATAAAACTACGGATTTTATGTGGGAATGCTACCAGCACAAAGCTCACTTCCTTCTCATATCTTGAAACCACTGGATTTATCGGTTTTTTCCTCCTTGGAAAACTGCTATCAAAAAGAAATTAGTTCTTTGACTCTTTTAACGGATTCAAGTCCAGTTGGGAAGCAGGATTTCCTTCTTTGCTATTATAAGGCTAGAATAGAAGCTTTAACTGCAAAGAATATTAAGAGTGGGTGGAGGGCAACTGGTTTATGGCCTAAATGCATGGCAAAACCATTGATGAATCCTTTGCTTTTGGAAAACAGCAATAAGGCTCAGAATCCATCTAAACAAGCTTCAAAAAGTTTAGATAGGAACTCTGGGTTTGGTTGGAATGTGGAAGGATTGCAGCTGAATTTCAGAAGCTTTAAAGCCGAGGCCAATTTGCTCAAAGACTCTTATTTTGGAAGATCTTTAAGGGGTTTGAAGTGCAAGAGAATGTTCTAGCTGATCACGAGCTTAAAATAGAGTCTCTAGAGGTTAAACTGGAGGCAGCTAGGCCTAAAAAAAGAAAAAAAGGTTAGACTAAACCCAAATTCCAAGTTTGCTGATATAAAAGCAATAGAAAAGGTACAAAAAGAGGCTAGGGAAGGAAAACACTTCGGATGAAGATATTGAATCCGATTCCACACTAGATTGTATTGTTGTTGAATAGTTATTTTTCTAGATTTAGTTGAATGAAGGTGGTTGCCAAAAAATCGTCTACTTTTAGGCGATCGGAATGGGACTTATCCTTGATTCTGATACAATGGATTCCACCAAAGATTTGGTCACCATCGCCGATGACAGCCTCGGCGCTCGACCGATCAAACGTCTGAGGCTTGCGAAGGAAGACAAGACCATACCAGTCCTGCTCGGCCCAGTTCCCCTGAAGGGTCGATCAAGGCTTCTTCTGATGACGAGGCCAAGGGCCGGCGAAAGTCACGTACACGTTCTGAGTTCAAAGGTCATATCAACATAGAAGCAACGTGGCTGAATACTGCTTCAGCGAGATGCAATACTCTCCGCAAACTCTTCGCGGATCAAAAACAACATATTACAGCACTTGATGCCCTCAACGCCAAACACGGCCAAGTCCTTGCCAAAATGTCAGCGGATCGCCTGCTGCGAAGCACAAGACTGCAACTTAGCGGAGAACTTCGAGGCCTGGAGGCGAGACAGAGTAAGGCGACTGCTGATTTACATCAGGCTACGAATTCCGCCAGCAGTGAGGGAGCTACAATGAAACAAGACCTTGAGCAGTGGTCCGTGAAGGAGGAAAAGGTCAACGGAACGTACTGAGAAATCTCGTTAGCACATTCGCCGCGTTTTCATTTTGTTATGCTTTTGTATTGTTCAAATATACATCTTTACACGCAACTCACTTTCGCTTTGATATATTCTTTCTGATTCAAAGGTATGTGAGTTGATCTAGAACCTAGTGGACGACAACTGACCATTTCTAGGGAGGCTTCCACGTGACCGTATTTTCTGTCCTCAGCTCGTTCGGGTCACTGAAAACTTTCAGTAGCCATCACAACAGAGCACCCATCACAGCACAGCAGAGCGGCCATCACAGCGACGACCTCCCTCACATAACGCTCTCCCTGATATGACGCTGCTCTCCCCAACTGACCAAAACCGTTAAACGCTATGTCCGCTGGTCAAAACGAAACCAATAGAGATAACGATTGGCTGAAACCTTCCAGTGACATCAGCATACTCTGGAAACGGTACATGCATTTGGCTTGGGGATAGAGCAATTGTCTCAACTCCTGAGAGCAAAGCGGAGGACTTCAACGTCAAATTCCATCCTCCTCCGCCACAAGCAGACCTCTCAAACATCGATGCCTTCAACAGCGGGGCCAGTCAAGCCCCCCAATCAATCGAGTGCCCAATCATCACGAAGTGAGAGGTCATCAACACCGTCCGACACTTGAAACCAAGAAGGCAGCAGGGCTAGATGAGACCCAAATCAACAATGACACTAGTCTGAGTGAGGTACTCGGCAAACGCGATCTCGCACTTCCAGCGATCAATTTGATACGATAGACACACTGTTTTTTTTTTCAAGAACGTCTGGGTATTCCCCCGCTTACAGCGACACACTCCAAGGAAGGAGCTCGGGACCCTCAGGAGGACCATTGGACAGACCAAGACCAACATCATAACGCCCAAGCATACAAGACTGCTCGACATTCAAGCACTCAACACCACCAGCATATGACCTGGGATTCTTCCCAAGTGAAATTTGGGAAAAGAGGGAGGGACTAGGGGATTGGGACACCGGAGCGGACTTGGTGATTTCGGGCCTGGGACGCTCTCACCTTAGAGGGCGTGAGGGTATAGTTATTTGAATCCCACAAGTGTGATCGGCCTCACCATTCCTAGGCCAATTAAATCTGCAATTTGGTTTCTAGGTTTTCTATGCCGTAGATTATCTTTAGCATCAATTAATAGCCAAATTGTTTTGAAAAGGAATTGGTCCAAAAGCTTGAACCAATTATCAGAGATTAAAGCGCTACTGATGGGTTAGAATCGTGCTATGCGCATTAGAGACAATTCAACCTACTTCTTCTGCGTGTTCATAGAGAATTCACCGTCAAATATTTCTGTTTGCACGGGTAGCAGAGACGGTTCTCTTGGGGACTGGACTGGTAACTGAACATCAGCGGGAGTCACCATTGAGGTTATCGCTGCCTGCTTTGGTTGCGATGTCTGACCTGACAGTGTTGCTAAACCGTTGGCCTCAACGTACATTTCCTCTACTCTTCCCGCTAACGATGTGGAGCCGCCATCTTTAGACAGTTGAATAGTACCATCCAGAGTGTCAAGAGAGATGCCCAACCATCCATCGTATAGCTCATTCTCAATAGGAAGGACAATATTGTTATAGATTGCTTCTTGGAAGTCGGTCTTATCTAAAGACGCATCCACAGGTAGAAAGTCACATTTCAGACATGCTTGGACTGCTGTTCGGTAACCCTCATACGCGTTTTTGTAGCATTTTGGACTTTCGAGCATTCGCTATGCAGTACTCAAATCGGTATAAGCATTAGGAATTTGACCGAGAATAAGGTCAGTAGGATCCCTCGAAAGCTCGATCGTAACTCCTAGCTCTATCTCAAGAAGCAGAATTCCAAGGGCGAGGATACAGGGTAGGGATGAGGCCTCTCCCACTCATCACTGTCATCCGCTATCACATTTGATTTACAGAATTGCGTGGAGATATATGGCTTGTGTATATCGATGGTTACTTCCTGCGAGTAGAAGAATATATCCTCTTTCCTCCAATTGTCGCTAATCCAAAGACTCTGGTATAGCTGCAAAACAGCGTACGCGAGCATAAGTGCTAAAATTCTCTTATCCATTCTCTCTGCCGTCGCGATTGTGTTGAATACCATTTTCAATGATACTTGGTGACCATTGGCGGAAGCAGCTTTCATATCTGTTGCTGCAAACTGCGATGCCGGAACTCTCCACAGCTTATTTTGGTCGACCAATATAACCAGTCTCGACATCTTGTCTTGGGTCTATTGTATGATCTCGCAGATATTGTCCACTTCTTTTCGCTTTGAGAATGCTGGTTGGGCGTCTTCGGAGTTGGCAAGATTGTCTTTGGGATCGACAAATTTAACTCTCGTTGCGCTGACCTTCCTACAAGCAAACAAATTCTGTAAGTAAAAAGGTTGCAAGGATAGTGTTGAGAAATAAAGTGTGCTGTACTGACTTTTGGCCTGTAATGCAGACTTTGACCTCCTGCCACTTATTTGGCTGAGCGCGGATTGAAAACAACATATCAAATTCCGCGTAATCGTCCGACATTTTATGAACTCTTTTATGGGAGATGTGGAGTTTTACAAAAGGTCCAAAAGTAGTACAGCTTTGACAGTTTTACGTTAAAGGCATTGTATAATGTGCATGCTAAGGCCTGTACGCTGTAGGATGGCTTCTGACGAGCTTTTTTTGCCCTTTGCAGCGGGTCATTGAAGATTCTTTCCAACTTTCAATTGCACTTTCGGAGAATTCTCAGGACTCTTCCTGGCTCGCATGTTTTGAGACATCGAAGGGATCTTAAACCGTCATAATCATCTGACTCGTTTCTATGACTTCGGGTGCCTCCATCCCGCAAAGTTCGAAGCTTGGGAAACGTTGGCAGTTCCGAGACCTGCTGATATAGTATGTATTAGTGTAGGTACAATGTCCTCTCGAAGCCACGTATATTGTGATAATGTCTACAGCGTCATACCTCTTCATTCATAGAGGGAAAATAGTCGTCGCTCAGAAGGCTCTCGAGAAGATTCAGGACTGTCCATGTGATGTGTAGTGACTCGTCAAATAATGCTGGATAGGGGTCGCATTCGTAATCCATTATCACATCGAGCAATACGACTTCCATACGGAACAAGCCCTGAAATTCTTGGAGTTTCTCCTTTTCGACGCTAGCTATCTCGAATTCGATACGAACAGTGGGAGAACCACTTTGAGGAGTGCTCCGGCATCCCCGTTTCCCAGTCGCATTATAGTATAAGACGCGCTACATCATCTATATGATGCTAGTTTGTTGTATCTCACGATTGGGAACGATGATGTGGTACAATGAGTAACGCTGCGGTCATATCTATTGTAGCGATTCCAAGGTTACTAAATAGCAAACCTGATTGAGCGATAATGAGATTCGCAATTCCTTCTCTGCATTCATTCATTCTATCTATTATTCCCGATATGCCATTTTGCTCCTCAGTATTAGCATTTAAGGTACTGCGTCTTTTCGACGACAGCAATAGCTGAGATGTCTCCGGTAATGGCTAGCAGTATCGCCGTCCGTGTACAACATTGCATATCTCAATTCAATGACTACCTCTCGATGCCAAATCAAGAAGATGCTCGTCTAGCTAGAGAGCAGCAGGTTCGCTTCAATCTCTGGGCAGCAAATATTAGGGTGTTTGCAGAATCCCCTGCCTCTCTTGATTCCCGCCTCATAGAGTATCCGGAGATACGAGAAATAGTCTTAACAGCATTAGCAGTCTTGCAGCGGAACCTCGAAAAAGGGATAAGTATATGTATCAATTATGGCTCATGGTATTGATGCTAATATTAACAGCAATTGAAGTCTCGGCAGGTCTCTCGCACGCCATGGCGAGGGTCGAGGAGAGCAATTTATTTGGTAGTTCGAGCTCCTCGTCGAGTTTGGACTCGGAATTGTCTTCCTTATTAAAGACATCACGATCGCAGACCTCCAACCGTGAAACAGTTATGCCGGCCTCAAAGAAGTTCTTCAAGGGAGGTGCCAAGATAGCAACTAACCGACTTCAGAGGTTGTCTAATGCTATTCGAAAATCTTCTTTCCAGAGTCGGAACTCAAGAGCATCACAATTCATTGCCAGAGATGAGTACGGAGAAGACATCTGTTCAGTCTTTGATGACTATGCTATCTCGGATTCAGCATAATTTATTTAAATACCCACCTCCTCCTGCACTCACTATAGGTTGCAAAGAATGTGAGTGTCCTTACTATTTTGCTCTCTTGCGGGAAAATGATTTGACTCTCAATGCTTGGAGGTATGTGGCGCTTTAGATATTCTGATATCTGCATGACCAGTCCAGCTATTCCGAACGTCCGAAGAGTGGCTCGACCATATGAGGGGGGATGCTTTGCGATGGTATTGTAAAGTAGCGCGTCATTCACACTTGGTATTCACGGCAAAGGAGGAGTTTAAGGACCATATGAGACAAGAGCACTCACAGAGCTTCACGGAAGGCCAACTTCCAATCATTGTAGAGATTAACGCACGCCCATCTCCGGAATTTTTCGAATCATGTCCTATTTGCAGCTCTATTCCGGATGACATTGCAACGTTAGGCACGCGAACACCCAGTGATATTGAAGATCACTGGAGCCGTCACATGGAGAGACACCTCGTCTCCCTAGCTTTGCTATGTCTTCCTTGGCGAGACGACGTTGATATGGAGGAATCTGCTGCAAGCGTGGCTATGTCAAGTGACGCCACTATGGGTGAATCTAAGGCTTCACGACAAGAGTTCATTCCGAAGGGTTCGTCGACCTTTGACCTTGCTGCTGCGAACCTGTCTCAACAACCGACTACAATACCCAAGAAGAATTCAATGATCACACTTGGTAGTTCGCCTAGCGAGACCTCTCTTAGCGAGCAATCCAAAGAAAGCAATTTCCAAGCACTGCGAAGGAAGGAGAGAAGCGAAATATTAGATGTAAGCTCATTACCATAATATTTGAAACGCTATCCACCGCCTGGGTCTCTCGGCGCCTGCAAACTCTCTTCGTCCCTGTCGATCTCATCATGATACTTCGTCTCAGCGGGTACTTGATCGCCTACGTCAAATACCCGTCTCCCGTCGTCAGCTTGTGCGCCCTCGAAGTCGCCCAAAAGGGTCGAGCATCCAGAAACTGCGGTTTGATACTGCTGCATATTATGGGACGGATAAGATGGAGTTGTCATTTCTGGAAAAGACGGAGAACACTTTTCATGTGCCGTTTCTATTGCGGACCGTCCAGTTTCACGACTTACAGGGAAAGTCAAAGCATTTGGAAGGGGTTGAACTATGGTAGTTACAGCAAGAAGATAATCGCATTGAGAAAGGGATAAAGTTGAAAAAGATTAACTCAATAATTATTAGTTATAAACTTCTTTTAACGTAGAAATTAATTTAGACTAGAGTATTTACCTTTTAAGCTGTTTTCAAATTTTTTAATTAGTTATAAAATCTCGATATTAGAGTACCTCTTCTATGAGAATATAATTCGAGGTCCCGAGCATATTCTTATATAGAGGTTTAACTGTTAAAAAAACCCATCCTTCTCTAGAACGGAAACATAATTCTCCCGCTCATAACTTTCTAGAGCATCCTGAAGATCCGATTTCGAAACAGCGATAAATAAAGTCTCTCCCCAAAGCCACCTCGATGTAATATAAAATTGAGCTAGTTATTATTATGGGCAGCAATGAGATACTCATGTATATTGTCTTTATTAACCCAGGTATTATGCTCCTCTGGATATTCTTGCCACTTGATAAAGTATTGGGTGACCCGTCTCCTACGCCTGCCCCTTCCGCGTAAGACAACCTGCCTTTGTAAAAGCCGCTCGACATCTATCGATGCAACTTTAGTAGGGGAATTCCTAGTTAGTCTCACTCGTGATCTACTCGCTGCACTTAAAGCAGAACACGGCAAGCCCATATCGCTTTTTGAGATCGGCTTCGTAGCAGCGATACGTGTGATTCCATAGATCAGCAGCAGGGGCATTCAGATCTTACCTGTTCCGTGACTTATGCATCCCTTTGGCAGCATCCCTCTTCATGCTCATCTGGATTTCTGGCCTCCCGTCCAGACCCCACCCAACTACCATAGCGATATCCTGCCGAGAACCGTCAGCTCGGTCGGATCCTGGTATCGCACTTCTCAGGATATTAGCAAAGAGGAGATACTTACACGATGGTGCACCCTTTTCCCCGTCCCTGCTTTAGCAGAGGATTCAATCAACTCCCCTAGCCTGGGATGAGAAGCAGAAGAAGTTCATTTTAGCGCTGAACCTAACCCGAGCTCCTTCATGGTCGAACTCGTGCCAATCATTCTCCCAGACGACTCTAGGATCTTGGACTTTTTCGAAGTTAGGTAGTGTCGAGGTCGATGAGCAGTAGACTGGCCAAGTGTTTTGATATGCTTTCACCTGTTAGCATCAAAACGTCACGGGATAAGACAGTGGTGGCCACGGGATGCCGCACTCACATTGGTGGCTGACTTCCTGATCTGCTTCAGGAATGCAAATGCCAGTATCTCGCTCGTACCCTGAGGTAAATCGGCGCACATAGCCATGCACTGTGGCTTCGGTCGGCTTCTCTTCTAGCTGACCTTCAGCCGCTAGTGCGAGGAGCTCGCTAAAGTGCTTCAGAGTACGTAGATTACAACGGAGTTACTCTCTCTCATACCTACAAAGAAGAAGCAAGCCACAGTGCTAGTGTAGTTCTCAAGCCCTAGATTGGAGATAGCCTTAGAAGGGAGAACTTACTCTCGCCATACCTCCATCTGCGTCTCATACAACCGGCCTATATATGGCAGGATCGCTCAGAGAACATGGCGATCATCGATGCCTATAGGTAGATAGGAATGGTCAAGATGAACAGCAAGGGGAGCGGGTAAGGGAAGAGAACCGAAGAAAAAGAACCGATAGAGAGTAGAATCAAGAGTACATTGCAAGGCAGAATTCCGACTCCACCTCTGTAATAACATTGATGTACATACAACACCAGGATGGTGAGTCCGGGACATTTGATACGAGGAGCCATCACGGCCCCGTCGAGTCCGTTCTGGTTCCCCTGAATCCTTCTCGCTAGGAATTGACACTCCACCACCTCACTGGGTGAGGTTGAGGTGAAGCGTGCGAGGGGTCACGTGCGCTATGGCTTGGCGCGCGCGCATAACCGAGCTCCAGATTTTGATTGTTGCCCTGCCAATAGGCAAAACAAATGAAACTCGAAATCTTGATCCGAATCCATTATGACACGACGACGTATGATTTAAGTTGCTTTTTCACTAGAATTCCATTACTGTTCAATTAAAAGTGCATATTCATCTTACCTGTTCTTCAGCGAAAAGTTCATCGGCATTTACAGGCAATATACCACAAATTATGGCTCCAGAATCCAGCAGACAAAGCCGCAGACCTCGAGATCGAGAAAGACACAGGGAAAGAGATAGAGATAGGGATAAAGATAGAGAAGCATATCGGGAGAAGCGACGAGCAGAGCGAAGATCACAAATTATTGATTCCGAGAACTCGCAGACGGGCTCGGGCTCTCAGACTTTATCGGCAGATGCTTTAGCTAGGCTCAATCAATTGAACGAACGAGATTCGGAACCAAGACGAGAACAAGACAAACAAAGAGATAGGGATAGGAAAAGGGAGAGCGAAAGAGAAAGAGATAGGGAAAGAGAAGTGGGGGAAACGGAAAGAGAAACCACACCAAGGAAACCTCAGCGGAAAAGACAAAGAGTAGTGATAGCTGAAAGTGAAAGATTAGTAGCAGAGAAAAGTAGAACACCAGATCGAAGTAGGAAATCACGTAAAAGGGCAGCGCAAAGAATAGTGAGTGGTGCGCTTTTAGAGAAGGGAGATGGGAAGACTCTTAAATCTCTTAAGGGGCTAAGAGGGGGTTTCTTTCCAGATGAAGAGGAATCATATGTGGATGAGGAAGAGGAAGCTTTTCGGAGACGGAGAAAACGGTTATGTGAGTCTTTTTCAAGAGAAATTGCGTTCAGAACTGACTGTACAAGGGATTGGAATTGGCGTTTTTGTGATCCTCCTACTTATCATAATTCCCGTTGCTGTGGTAGTAAGCAAGAAGAAAAGCTCCTCCTCTTCAGACGACACCTCAACCTCTTCTCTCTCCGGAATGTCAGAATCAGATATCCCAATAGCCGCACGAGGAACCTATCTCGATCCTTTCACCTGGTACGACACCACCGATTTCAACGTAACATACACCAACGAAACTATCGGTGGACTCCCCATCATGGGTCTCAACTCAACATGGGACGACTCCGCAAGCGCTAATAACGGCACACCTCCTATATCTACCTCCTGGGGAGCATATTCTAGCACACCTGCACGAGGGGTCAATCTCGGGGGCTGGCTCTCCCTCGAACCCTTCATTACGCCCTCCCTCTTCAACTACGATTCCGACCTAGGAATAATCGACGAATACACATTAACCTCTCATCTCGGTATCTCAGCCGCCCTTGCAACCCTAGAAAAACACTACGCAACCTTCGTTACCGAACAAACATTCATCGACATCGCCGCCGCAGGACTCGATCACGTCCGCATCCCCTTCTCTTACTGGGCCGTAACAACCTACGATTCTGACCCTTATGTCTTCCGCACCTCATGGCGGTATCTCCTTCGGGGCATCGAATGGGCACGCAAATACGGGCTTCGTATAAACCTTGACATTCACGGCTTACCTGGATCCCAAAACGGCTGGAACCATTCTGGTCGTCAGGGACCTATAGGGTGGCTTAACGGCACAGATGGTGATTTGAATGCTCAAAGAAGCCTAGATGTGCATAACCAATTGTCCCAATTCTTCGCTCAAGACCGATATAAAAACATTCTCGCTTTCTACGGATTAGCAAATGAACCACGTATGACAGCCCTCAACGTGACCGCTGTTCTCGACTGGACAACCTCAGCCGCCACCCTCATAAAAAACAATGGAATCACAGCCTGGATTGTCTTCGGCGACGGCTTCCGCGGTCTTCAAAACTGGCAAGGTGAACTTACATCCGACTCCAACCTAGTTTTAGATGTCCACCAATACGTAATCTTCAATGCCAACCAAATTGACTACAACCACACGGAAAAAGTCGAATACGCATGCAGCGGCTGGACGCAACAAACTGAATTATCCCTCGACACCAGCACCGGCTTCGGGCCGACCCTCTTCGCTGAATGGTCACAAGCCGACACCGACTGTGCTCCCAATCTCAACGACGTCGGACAAGGAAACCGCTGGGAAGGAACATTTCTCTCTGGCGATTCCTCAACCGCAGTCACTTCCCCTGATTGTCCTCTCAAATCGAGCTCTTGTTCATGCACTAATGCAAATGCAGATGCAAGTACATATAGTGATGAATATAAACAATTCTTATTGATGTTTGCCGAGGCGCAAATGAGGAGTTTTGAGGTCGGTTGGGGCTGGTTTTATTGGACGTGGGTAACGGAGAGTGCGACGCAGTGGAGTTATAAAGATGGGTTGGCGGCGGGGATCTTACCTGAGACGCCGAAGAAGAGGGGGTTTAATTGTTCGAGTACAGTGCCGGATTTTACGGCGAGTGGGTTAGTGGAAAGTTATTGAGTGGATGGATGGGTCGGTGGGGAGAAGGGGATATGGATATTTGTGTTTGTGTGTAGATATGTGAGGCATGAGATGGAAGTAAATCATCAGTATATAATCCTTGATAAAGGAGTAAGGAGTAGAAGGTGTATTAGCGATCTGGAGTTAACGGTGTGTTCGAAACTTTACATTTGATAGAGAGCATGTCATTCATTGATCAGGACAAAATGGAACTTGTAGATAGAAATGAAAGGGTATTGTACATATATCTCATCTGCACCGCTTCTTATCATTTGAAACTTCAAGTTCTTGAGTTCTTGAATAATGAATAGACTAGTTAAGAGCTAATTAAATTAAACAAGTGAACCCCCCCCCCCCCCCCCTCCCTCGAGTATACTCGACAGAAAGCCCGGGAAGTAATAGATAGTAATAAGAGCCAACCTAAAAACGTATAGGTAGGTAGGGAAATAAATTTATCTTAAATTCCTACCTATTTATTTGTCCTGTTATTCATATATTTACATGTAGAGCATAGCATTTAGACTGATCTAAGCCAACTTATCTCTCGGGCAAATCTCTCTCTTATAAGATTAGGCCTTTTCTATATTTTAAACTCGGCACCATGTAACCCACTATTGTAAAAAAAAAAATCCTTTCCGAAAATATAAAGACTACAGCTAGCTTATTAGCATATGCGTATACGTAAACCTATCCTTAATATCCTTAATCTAAAGACTACTTAGCTAACTTACTTAAGTATGAATCCACAATAAATTCTCAACATAATCCAATACTCTCCCGCACGCGGTGGAACGAGCTTGAGATATGAGAGCTTCACCAGCTTCACTCACGAGAGATGCGGCAGATATTTGAATTTAGGTCGAGAGGATCAGTATATCTCTTTAAAGCATAAATATTTACTTACATATGGAGTGCTTATTAAGGGAAAGTCGTTGGGTTGATGATTAGAGAGGAGATGAGAAGAAATGCAATGCAATGCAATGCATAGTGAAGGATCCCGGCTTCGTTCCGGGATTAGATTAGTTAGATCTGAGCTAGGTAGGTATCTGTATTCGACGAAACGGTGGAGCAGATTATCTGATTCATGAGATAGATGAAGGTGGAGGGTTATGGAAATGGGTTAGTCGAACAAAAAGGAGCGCGTGAGGAGTGATGTAGGCAAAAAAAAAGAAAATTTAAGTACTCTACCAGAGCGTAAATAGTTGCGGAGAATAAATGAATTAATACATTCTGCTTAGAGAAGAAATCAGGAGATTTAGAAAGACGCATGTATATATTTAAGAACCATCTAGCTCGCAACAGATGAAATGAAGTCCGGCCAAAGATGATTAAATATGTAATTTCAGCGTCGTGGACTTTGGTATAGATATCTACAAAATTATACAAATATCCCCTTTATTAATCTGCCTATCCTATTCATTATCCACTAAAACACCCTCGGGCGATGCTATTAAATTATCCCTCACTCTTTACCTTGACCCATTCAACAATCTCACAATCCACACCCTACCTGTAACTCCTGAAGCGCATCTACGAACTTCTCAACCCAACCCCTTTTCTTCTCCTCCTCCATCCCCATTAGCAGGTATATTCCCAAACCCGATCCGATTTTCTGTTTTTCAGAGCTCTGTTCGCTATTCAAGAGCCCTACTAGATTCTCTCCTTCTCTTCTGTCTCCGTCTGTGTCTCAGGTTCAATCCCCTCATCCCTGTCGACCTGCTTCCCTTTCCCCTTACCAAACGACTTCTCCTCCCCATTCACACCATCACCAAAACCCAAAGAAGAAGACGAGGTACAAGGTGTGAACGGACTCTTAACATCCAACCCTTTAATCCCATTCTCACTCGTTAACGTAACCGTACTCGCATTCCTCTCATGCCCATCATCCGGTTTCTTCACCGAGAAAGGGAATGCAACACCCCCAGCTTTCGGTCTCTTCAAATCAAGATTCGTCTCATTCCCAAGCGTGTTTCCCTCCCCATTAATATTCACATTCTCATTTTCCATCCCGGCATTAACAGCATCAGTCAAATTCGACTTCGAAGGCTTAATCATCCTAATACTCGGAATACTCGAATTACTCACTTGAGAACTGGTAAAATTCGTCGTATTTTCAACGGCCGTGAAATTTGGTGATAAATGATCGTTGGGAGGAGGATTACCAGCTAGATCTGAGGCGCCATCGAGATCAATAACAGACGTCTGATGTTCATCTGTGACTGTCCTTCTTCTGGATCTAGAACGAGAAGCCCCTGGGCGTTGATGATCCATTTTCTTTCCCTTTTCAGTCTTGGTGTCATGTAGCGGTCGAGCATTGGCCCCATCGGCTACAGAAGCAGTTGATGTTTCTGGTCTCTTGTCGGCTTCTGCTTCTCGCTTAGCGGTTTCCTCGTCGTGCTTGCTGCCCCATAGACTCCAAAGACTCATTCCGATACTTCTCTTCTTCCGTTCTTCCACCACTGCTTCTCCTTTGTTCCTTCTTCCAGCGAGTGCACTTGGGGGTGGCACTTCTCCGCATCCAAATGTTAGATAACCTGCTTCCATTTCTCTAGCTCGCTGTTTTTGAACATGCCGTTTAGCGGACGCGTATTTAGTATCCCAAGTTTGTTTTGCGGTCATCCATTTCCGTACCGGCCCCTCTTTGATGACGCCTATATCAGCTGGTAGCATATTACAAGCAGCGAGGGATGAAGCTGGCTCGAGGGGATGTATCTTCCCGTGTCGATCAACACGTTGGCGAATCATATGATTTTTGAAAGCAGGTAGCGGATCTCCTGCTTTGCCTACCTGGTCTCCTGGAGATGCTTTCTGTCTCCAAGTTAGAATCTACACACATAAGGTTCGAAGAAAAAGCTTACTGGCTCGTTGTCAACTGAATCAGAACTATCAGATGTGGAAATTATCGACACATCGTCGTCATCTAAGATTTCAATCTCGGTCTTTTGAGCTCGTGCTAGAGTCCATGCTCCAAATTGAGCAATGGATCGGTACATGTATTTGGCTGGACGAGTGAAACTTAGGGTTGGCGCCACATGACATAGGTCATCCCATACTTGGAGTTGTACGTCTGTAGGTTTCCATCGGTTGATTTGATTCCTGTTATGGTCATGGGCACTTTCATCAAGGAAAACATCGCCAGGTGGATATTTGGCGGGGTGGGCTGCTTTGTGCGCGAGATATATTTGTTCATCTCGGAGCATCTCACCACCACCAGTTAAGATGAGAAGGGGTGGTAGTCCCCCTAGAGATGGTTGAAGTATGGGGGAAACAAGAGGATGTGAGATGAGCTGATTTGAAGCATACATCTGGATTTGATCCTTGATTTGTATTAATTTGCCCTCAATCGTGATGGAAAGATCATGACCGGAGCCAGGAACTGTGTTTGCTTGTAGTCCTGTATCATCATTGGTAGCTGTTCCAGGCACAGCATTGCCGTTTTCTGTTCCTAGGGGTGGGTTCATGACAACATGTAATCCTTGAACAGCATCTGCTTCGCTTTCCTGGGGGTGGGTATTATGTTGTTGGTGTGCTAATTTCTTGACGATTGCTTCCTCTATGGAGAGCATATCATCTGAATTTGGTGGTGGCCATGCTGCGGATGGTCTTTGATGGAAGCCATGAGGTGGGATGTAATCCATCGGGTTATCTGCAGCTACGCTGGGGAAAGAATGTGTCAAATCTACCCACGGTGAGATGAGAATTGCACCAGCAGGTAGTGGTATTTCTCTGTCACGCATAGTGACAAGCATGCTGTTTATTATCAGTAAATCTTTTTTCATATAGCACATGGAACCATAGGCTCCATTTTTGCAAGCTCCCATTGGGCATAAGCTACACAGCATTTACGCACCTTAAAACCATACCTCCTCCAGCAGAATCCCCAGCTAAGATAATAGTTGTAGGATCTTGAACAGTAAGGAGATATAGATAGGCCGCCAAACAGTCATGCAATCCACATGGAAACGGGAATTGTGGTGCTAATCGATACCGAGCTAAAAATCATAAGCATTCTAGATTTTTAACCTCATTCAAAACCGTACTCACTATACACGAGTTAGTCTTCTCCACATCCCAAGCATAGCCCCAGAAAGGGGAACATACCGAGCAAAAACCCTCGCCTTCAACTTCCTCGCATGTCTCTGCATCTGATATCTATGCTCATCTACACTCCCAAAAAAATACGCACCCCCATGAACATATAACATAACCCTCTTCCCTTCCACACCCTTCTTCTTCCTCTCCTGATAATCACTCCTCATCTCAATCCACTCGGCCTTCAATTCACTCTTTGGCCGCCTCCACTGCCACCACGTCTTTCCGCCCACTTTCTCAATCCCATGATGTCCCAGTTGCGCTTGTATATGTGAAGCAGCTTCGGAAGTGTATTGGGCGGATATAGTCACTTCATCGACTTTCACCCAGCGCGGATGGGGTACCCATTGTGAGGTGAAGCGTTGGATGTCTTCTACGGTGTGGTGGGAGGCGTAGAGTAAGAATTTGCGAATCAGATGTAGGCCTTCGTCGTAGGAGATGTGGGCGGTGGGTTTTTGATGGCGGGGTTTGCGGTTGAGATACTGTTTGTAGTAGCAGTGGTTAGGATGTGCATATAGCTGGGGGAGAGAGGATTGGGAGGGGAACATACATGTGAAATGAAAGTCGAGACAACTGCCGGAGTGACGGCTGTTCCCACAGTCGCAGTATTAAACACCATATTGAAGATCTCTTCTCTCTGACCAACAGACGTGTCCCTCGTTGCATCCACTTCTCCCAGAATTAGGTATTAACCAAGAGAAGAGAGACGCCCAGCTAATGCTACAGAGTGAATACTCGGAAGTGAATACGGTACGCTTGGTCGTTTAACAATTAAACATTAAAACGCGCAGAACAATTGTGCATAAAATACGGGAACCGATTGTCAAAAGAATGAACAGACCTTCAGTAGTTGGAAAGCCTAATGGATGGCCCAACGAGACCTCTTCTTCGGCTGCAACTCAAAAATCGACGTCATTGATAACCTTCACGGATTAAGGTTTCTCCATGACACAGCCGAAATCGACCCATGCATAATCTTTTGTGCGAGAAACACAAAAAATAAAATTTCGAACTTCGAATTGGGACCCAAGAGGAAACTCTTATTACCTCCGCCATAAAACAAACAAGCATCAAATTTCAAAGTTCACAAGCAGTGGATAATCAATAAAACAATGGCCTCCTCAATACAAAACCAAGGACCCACCTCTTCCTCCTCTACTTCCAAGCCTTCCCCCCCATCACTCGGTACATCCCCTCTTCTCCCCTCATCCCCACACCCCTCACTAACACCCCTTCCCTAGAATCCCGCAAAACTGCCTTCGCACGCGCAACCACGCTCCTCCTCTTCCTCTGGCCCACCCTCAGCCTCGCAGTCACCAATTCCTGGGGCGGTCCTTTATCTGTACAGAAACGGGAATGGTTTGCCGCCACTCTAATCGATTTGTTAGACACGACGCCAGAAGAAGAAGCAGATGCGGAATGGATCGAAGAGCTGCTGTTGCAGGTTATGATGGATGAATTCGAGGTGGTAGTTGAGGATGGGAGTGCAGCGGTTTTGGCAGAGACTATTTGCGAGGTGAGGAGGGAGGTGCTTGGGAGGGGAATGGTTGAAGAGGGAAAGTTGGCGGAATTGGAGAGGGTTTGGGGGGAGAAGGAGAGGGCGGGGAGGGATACAGTTGGAGCCGCTTTTATGGAGGGTCAGGAGCAGGATGGTACGGATGGGGAAGATGAGGAGGAGAGCGAGGATGGCGAAGGGGATATAGAGATGGAGGAGGCGCCGCAGTTGGTGAGGGTTAGGGAACCATTTGTGCCAGAGGTTGATAAAGACGGTTTCACGAAAGTCACGAAGAAGAAGCGATGAGGCCATTCGCTTTTGTTTTTGCCGTGGTAGTTGGGAAAAAAAAGTGCTGGGAGCATTTATGGTATGGAAAAAGGCGTTCAGGAATGGATTATATCCTGTGCACAGGGAGTAATGCCGCGTTCATACAGAAAAGGGTTCGCTCTGACCAAAGTGAGAATAGAAAGCAATGCATGACCGCTATATCAAGAGCTCCCTACTTCCATCTCAAAAAGAAAATAGATAAGTTATCCCGTAGAATTTGCGAAGAGCCTCACAACGCCTGAATCCACACAATGTCAATCCATCCTTCCCAGAAAAGAACGAAAAAAACTCATTCCCAGTCTTCCTCCTCACTGTCATCCCCCTTTCGTGATTCCTTGGGACTATTAGGAGCATGACTTGGATTGCCAGATGCGGCACCAACGACGTCGTAACTTGCATCACTGTCTGCTCTAGATTTCTCATCGGATTTTCGTGATTCTTCGGGCTTCAAGTATTGGTCATTTTGATCTTTAGGATGGATAGTGGTAGATGAGCCTGCAGATAGGGAGCGGCCGATGTTTGTTGCTTTTGTCTTGAGATTGACTTTTGATGTTTCATCTTCGGAGTCCTCGTCCCATCCAACTTCCTCTTCTGCCTCGGCTGTGGCACCTTGATATTGTTAGTAGTTGATCGATGCTTGGGAGTATGAAAGCATACCTTTGAGCAAATCTCGTCTTCTAGCCTCAGCAGTCTCAATAAGGTGTCTGAGGAAGTAATACCGTTTCCAGAAATCTCCATACGTGACTTTATCGGGAACAAGCTTCTCCATCGAAGTTCTCAATTCTCCGAACTTCTTCAAGTCCTTGCTGATATCGTCCGTCTTGCTCTCCACATCGAATGTCTTCGCCCATGGCTCAAACTCTTCGCTGATGGGATCTGTGGTAAAGGAATCCAATGAGGAATGAATAACATGCAGTTGCGCATCGAATCGTGTTGTATGAATGACCCGCTTCCCAGACGCATCCTTGCTCTCGAAGAGGACAGTGTTGCCTTGTCCCTCGGCATCACTGGGAGGAGCAATGGTGACGGCATCCTTCAAAAAGTTTCTTATGTTTGTGCCGAACTTCAGAAGAGCCTCATCAGCAGCATCTTCAGCCTTTTGTATTTCTACCAATCTCTTCGAAGCTTCACTGCGCAGTCTGGCCAGGACACCTTCCGATTCCTTTAATGCCTCGTCGGTCGATATCTTCTCGCTGGATTCCCCTTCTTTGGCTGATGCGCTCTGGGGATGTGCCAGAGATAGGCCTCTTGTGCGATTGATAATTGAGGATCGAAGGTCTGTAAATCCCTTTGTCGCTTCTTCGCCCACGGCAGTGAGTTCTTGCTGAGCTTCTTTATATACCGTCCCGCCCTGCGGACTCGTCAGCAAACAGTATTACAGGTGCCATTCCACCCTAATTACCTGTTTCACGACACTTCCAAAGAATCCTCCCAGTTTCGCACCCCATGGGCTGGATGAGATTGCCTTGTAGGCCTCTTGGAAATCGGTATTGAGCGTGTTTGTTTCATGCTGCTTCTGTTTGTCGTCGAAATTGCTCTTGTCGGGAGAAAGGGCTTCTTCCTGAATATGATCATATGCAAGATCCATAATAGGTGATTGTGGTTGTTCCTCTGCTTATTTCTGCAGGTTTCATTGAGGGGAACCGATGAAGCGGAGTGGAGTGACGGCGTGGGAGGTGTGAGACATGATCACATGATATATGCCGTCTCCCTCCTCCTCCCCTTGTATGCAGTATATTTTTATGCTCACGTCATGTTCTTCTGCCGGTTGACTCATAGATAACCTATCCCAGACCTCTGTCCGACGACCAAGGAGCATTGTACGACGGTACTTTCCATCCAGCTGTGAAATATATGTACAATACCTTGTGCTGAGCCTTCACATGATTCGCTGGGCTGCCCGGGCATGCCTTAGTCTAAAGAAGATTGGCGTGCGGACGTAGAGTAAAATCCGCCGCGATGGCACCAGACCGGCTTCGATGCTGAGAAATCAACTTTGAGCCCCGCCTCTTTTGCCTTCCAACAACATCTGTCTGTCCACAATCAACTGCATCCACACCTTGCTCCTCCTGTCCTCCTGCAAAACACACAAGAGTAAGGGGGAAAATAGAGAGCCCCCCCCAATTTCTTCCTAGCGCTTTAGGCCAAGAAAATCTGCCTTTCTTCCTCAATTCGTCACCCATAGTGAAGCCTGACTGCCGCGCATAAGCCTTTCTTGCATCACCTTTTTTTTACATCAACTCCCTTTCCCACCGCTACGCCCTTCACTTGTTCCTCTTTCATTAGTGTATGACGGGGAGTGTACCAATCAATTCCAGAGATACTCGTCCGCCAGAAAGACCAGAAAGACCTAGAAAGGATTCCACATGGCTGCTACTAGAGCAAAAGGGACAATTAATCCGAATTTTGTATTCACCGCACGACAGGAAGAGCTTCTATTCGCAGCACTTCAATCCAACAAAATGCCCAACATTGATACTTCAATGAATAATTCTCCTGATACGCTTTCAATGCCTCCGAGTGCATTCACAGACTCTCCGGCGCAAGCTCCGGGGTCGGGTACCTTGGGTGGATTCGAGGAGAGTCCGTACATCGATTATGACTACGAATTCGACGCCGACGGAAGTTTCGATTATGATTTTGCCAATGATTCGCAAGACCAGATGATTGGCAAACTACCTGGCACTTCGTCCGATGGCGATGCTGATACCCACGATAAGCGCGGTCATCCTGATGACGATGGTGATGATGAAGAAGGTGGCGGGAAGAGGAGAGAAGGCGACGACAAGTCATCCAAGAAACCTGGCAGAAAGCCTTTGACATCCGAACCCACTTCTGTGAGCATTCCTCGTTGATGACAACATTGTGTAATCGCTACTGATGCTATAAAAGAAACGCAAAGCCCAAAACCGTGCTGCCCAACGTGCGTTCCGCGAACGCAAAGAGAAACATCTGAAGGATTTGGAGACGAAAGTTGAAGACCTCCAGAAAGCTTCCGAGTCTGCCAACCATGAGAATAGTATCCTTCGAGCACAAATTGAGAAGATGTCAACAGAACTACGCGAATATAAGAAGAGAGTGCCGTTGACTGGAAACAATTCTCGGAACAGTACAAACGGAATTTCATTATACACAGCTAGCAGACGTCTCGGGAACACTGTCAGCAATCCTAATGACGTTAACTTTCAATTCGAGTTCCCTAGATTCGGTCGTCTCCCTGGGCCTCCAATCACTAATGGGAGCTCATCTCTCAATGGTTCTAAAAAATCCGTATCACCCACACCTCAACAAACCCAAAGCCCTACGGATAAGAATCAAGTCAGTCCACGCAACACATCGCTTCCATATCCTGCTAGTAATAGTTCCAATGCCACCTTAACCGAAACTCCATCGGCGCTTGACAGAGGAGATATGTCTGGTTTTTCTGGTCTCTTCAGCCCAACGCTTCTGGATAGTGTCAGCAAGAGCCCCCCATTTGAGTTTTTCGCTGATAATAGCTCTACCAACTCTCGCCCGTCGAGGTCCAGTACTGATTCAGCCAATGGACAATCAACTGGCCATAATACTTCATACAGTTCTCCGTCGGCATCTTCGAACTCAGGCAACGGTACAAGTTCTTCCTGTGGTACTTCCCCAGAGCCTACCACACAGCAATCACCTGCTGCCAGTAAACCTGAGTGTGCACTGACAACAATTGGAGAGGAGCAAACTGCAAGCCATCTACCAGCAGGTGAGACTTCCTTCTGTGAAAAGCTCAATATGGCTTGTGGCAATCCCAGCAACCCCGTTCCACGAATTATGTCTGAGGCTGGTGTCAATCATTCAGGAAACCCCGATACCCCAGGTTTCGATGTTAATGGAATTGACTGGTTCGCCCAACAAAATAACAACCAATTCGATCCTCAATTGTTCGGCGACTACCGTGAACCACAGGATAATATTCTTCTCAATGATCCCTGGAGCGATACCTTTTTCACGGAAGCCCTCGCCACAGATTTCAACAGTCCATTTAATATAGCTCCTAGTCCGGCCCCCAAGAAGGACCTTGTACAACAGATTGATGAAGCGCAAGAGCAAGAGGAAGTTGTTCCTGCAGAAGATAGATCACAACTATTAACCTGCAACACAATATGGTATGCATCAACAAAAGTCAACCACCTCATTCTCTCACTAATAATTTTCAGGGATCGTCTCCAAGCATGTCCCAGAGTCCAAGAAGGCGGTTTCGATCTCGATCTCCTATGCAGCGATCTGCAAAAGAAAGCCAAGTGTTCCGAAACCGGCGCCGTCGTCAACGAAACCGATTTCAATAAAATTATTCAGAAGTATGTCCGAGAATCACCTACTAAGGGGAACAAAGTTTAAATTTATTGAGATAAGGATACGGATCGATCATACATACATTTACGGACGACAGACATGAAAGGCATTGGCGTTGCACACAATTAAAAACAACTATTTAAATGGAACGGAGGGAAATATGAATTGGGAAAGGGGAGGGTCCATATAGCTCGCTCGCTCGTTATCATGCATGCAGCTTGCTCCGGAGGGGATTTTTGGCGTCCAACTTTATTCTTTTTTTCCTTCTTTTACCTGAGTGGTAGTTTCTGCTTGGATGATTTTATTGCTTTATGTGCTTGGTTACTGAGGAGCCGAGGGGGATATTCATTTTAGGGGGTGGGTGTGGTTTTCTTTTCAATGTCATGTGTATATGAGATACGGGTCTTACAAAACAAGGTACGGCAATACAATCAATAGCAATGAGCCTTTCCTCTCCCATGTGCCATAGAGGAAAAGCAGTTTTCCAATGGCTTGCTTGAATGCCGCAGAGAGCTAACAATGCTTTAGCAGCGTTAGGTTCCATGATTAGCTCTAGTAGTATTTTGATATACTTAATTAAATAGTCCCTAAAGTCCTCTCTTTAAGAATATTGCCTATAAATTTATATAACTATTTACACACACACACAAACGTCAACTCGGAGAATAAAAAAATGTTAAGTCAGAGCAGGGGCAAGTCTCCACCCCTTGAAAATGCAAGCTGCCGAGGCGAAAGGCTTGTCTCAACCTCGTTTCGTTATACAAATCTTTCATCACTACTTACTCACCTTAGTACTGCCCTCCCGCTCATTCATTTGCACCTTTTTTCAGTTACACGTTCATTGCTTACTTCTCATTTATTGCACTCACCTAGTAAAGCAATTGAGCCGAGGATAGGGTGGAATAAATTAGGAAACGGAAAAAGAGGTAGAAAGAAAGGAAGGAATTCTAAAATGCATTCCCATTTCGAAGTCGCTGGAAGGGTATATACCTCCTCTTTTCTCTCTCTTTATCTTTCCTTCTTCTCCGACTTCCGCAGATATACGCTTTCGAACAGATACTAATCCTTATGAGTTCAGAATGTGTTCATCACTGGGGGTTCCAAAGGATTAGGCAAAGAATTGGCTTTGCAACTTGCTGCCAAAGGTCTTTCCTCCCCTTCCTCTCTTCTCTTGTCATCTCTTCTCACCATCAAATCACTATTTCTCCTCCCTATCTCCTCTCACCATCCCATCCCCAACTCACTAACACCCATCCCCTCAAAAAGGAGCGAACATAACCATCCTAGCACGCTCCCTTCCCACGTTAGCCTCCGCAAAAGCTGAAATATTAGCTGTTAGAAAGACACAAGGAGAGAGCGTTGATACTATAAGTGTTGATTTGAGTGATGCTGAGGCTGTGAGTTTTTCATCTTTTTTGGGGGAGAGGGCATGGGAATTGAGGATGGGGGGTAGAGAGGGAGAGGAGGGAAAATATGCTAATGGCTATGTGGTGGGTAGGTTGATGTGGCTATTACGAGAGCGAAGGTTGTTCCTGATATTTTGATGTGAGTTGAATTAGAAACTCTGTATTCCTCGTTTTCAAAAAGAGGTTCTGCCATCATACTATTTCTTTCCATTCTGCTCTGTTCTTTTCAAATACTTGTTATTCTCCCCCTCCCTTCTTTTCCCTTCCAATGAATGAATGATAGATGGAAAGGAAAGAAGATAACTAACTCTGATCAGTCTCTCCGCAGGCGGAACACCTCCCTCGTAAGTTCTCCGTCTCCTACCCCTTCCTCAGTCTCACTAACCCTCACCCAGCCAAATCGGGTTCTTTCGCGACCTCCCAACCAGCGCCCTCACAGTCTGTCATACACAAAACTATCTTACAGCACTTTACCCGGTCCATTCCCTCATCAAATATTGGCTTTCCCCGTCCTGTCCACCGGTTACACATACGAGGCATATATTGTTTATTTGCTCCTCTGCGGCGTTTGTTTCGTTGCCTGGATATGTCGCTTATACGCCTGCTAAGGTAGCCGTTAGGGCGTTGGCTGATACTCTAAGGGTGAACTTTTTAGGGATTTCTTTTATTATTTTTCGGGAAAACTCGGAGTTGCGGTCTCGAGAAAAGCAACTGACGATGGAGAAAAACAGCGAAAATACTCCCTTCTTTCCTTGAAATCATCCAAAGAAAGGAAAAGATGACATGACATGAGCTAACGACGGTGGCGTGATTTATAGATGGAATTAAAACTCTACGGAGGGGAGCATCGATTCAAAATCAGCATAGCCTTTCCAGGCTGTTTTACAAGCGAGGCATTTTTGGAAGAAGTAGAAGGGAAACCTTCTTTGACTAAAGAAATGTATTTCCTCCTTTCCATCCCCTTATCCACATCCACCCCTCTCCCCTCCATCTTATTTCCCCTTCCTCCCTCAAATCCCCTCCGAAAAAGAAGAAAAAAAGTAAAATAGTTCCGTTTACTGATTAAGTGTCGTGATGATGGTGAATAGGGAAGGATCACAAGGTTCCATCGAACATCTTATGAAAACTAAAATGAGTACGGAGACTGCAGCGGGGATTATTCTCACGAAAATGGAAAAAGGGGAGAGTTATATTACGCTTGATTTTGAGGGGGCCGTGATTTTTAATAATATGAGAGGGGGGAGTCCTAGGTTTGCTTATTTCTTCTATTTTTGTTTCCCCTATTCCTTATATCTTGTGCTCGTTGCTCTTGATCTTCTTCGTTTTTCGGGTTTTGCTCGCCTCCTTTGATCATTCTCTCCTTCACATCCCAAAAATCCTTGCAACCCGACGAGGGAATGACTAACAAAAAGACAAAATAGGTATGGCTTAGGAATCTGGGATTCCTTCTTAGGTTTTTTGGGATGGATAGCTATGAGTTGGGTAGTAAGGAGTTTTGATCGCATGACGACGAGGTATGGGAAGAAAGAGGGCTATAGGATGTGAATCTTCCCATCTTTCTTTTTTTCTTCCTTTCTCAAGTCTTTTTTTGTAGGGAGGCTCTTCTTTTGAGTAGTAGTTCTGATTTCGTATGAAATGTTGGGTTAGTCTTATAGGCCCGTTTTTCATCATTAACCAAGTTCCTAAGCCCTCTTTTCTGATATGCAGGTAAAATATAAACATGTGCCAAATTTGCAAATGTAACTTTATCTGTAATTAATCGAGCTAGTTCTCCCATTTCGGGTTTTTCTGTCCTTTTAATTTTCTATTTATCAGGCTTTATCCATTTCGCGTTACTTTTGAAATTAAGAAAAGAAAGGAAAAGCGATAGGAAGGTAGGAAAATAAAAAGTGCAGAAGTTTGCTAGTAATAGAAGTATTTTAGATAACTTATAAATTGCAAATTGCAAACTATTTGCTATAAACCTAATAGAGCTATGGCTGTTGGGAAAAGGTGGAATGGGAAGGTGGAGGTTAGGTAATCTGGTTTTTTTTCAATGTTAGGGGGATAGTGAGATGGTGGTTTGAAGGGAGGGAGGTGGAAGGGGAAAGTGAGAGAGGGAAATGGAATGAGAATAGAGAGAGAAAGGAAATATGAAGGTGGAATGAATGAAGGGGAAAGAGTGAGAGGCGCGGGGGGAGAGGTTTATTCTATTTTTTTATTTTTTTTATTTTTTGATAAGCAGAGGTGGTTTAGTTTTAGGACATTTTGATAATAGAAGAGTCTGATTTTGAGATAGAGAGACAGAGGAAAATGCAGGCTAAGCTCTAAGAATTATAGGACCGAATAGAGCCTTATATGTCGATGGAATATAAGGTCGATCTGAAGTACTTTACATCTGAAAAAGAAATTCTACGGAAATGGGCTTATGTGATGTGGGATCTTGGAATACTCTTGACCCGGATCTTGGTGAGATGAAAAGGAAGGAATAGCCGGCATAGAGAATTGCAAAAGAAATACAATTCCTCGCGTGGTGGAATTTCAGCAAGGAGTATCTCCTGTTAATTAAAAACCTAATTACTGATCGAGCTCTTGCAGGTTAGAGTGAGTTTATTTTGAATAACCTCTATCTTTCTTCCAAGGAACTTTTCAATCGAGACTTTTCATGGCCAAGGTGCCAACATGGAGTTGTTGATTCTCATCCACCACTACTCAACACAACTTCAACCTCTCCCTACTTAAGATTGGCTCGCGCTGCGCAGTCACATTCTATTGAGCTTTCCATCCACGAGGAAAGTAGCAGATATTAGAGCTCTCTTGGTGTTAAATCCCACATCTAAATTACGTTAGTGACCGATATTTCAATAATTAACAACAAAATACATATTGACAAGAGACACTGTACTTTTTGAAGACGACAACAAGTATTCGGCATAGCGCTCCTCTCTTTTAAAACTAGGAATTGAGACTTAGCGCCGCCTTTCGCGGATCCTCATGCTCCCACTCCAATTACTCCTTTGCAGGCTCATAAGTCCCTTTATGGGGGATTGGATATAATAGGTTTTGGAAAGAAATGGCGGCCCTTCTGGGAAAATGGAAATATTCGGGATGTTTAGGGATGTAAAGAACGGGTCGGATTGGTATATAGCTGGCGTGAATATTGGTGTTTGTAGAGATTAGGAGAATGAAAAAAAAACCAAAGGTTCTTCGTGACGAAGGCAATTTGTAAAACTATCTAATCTTTAACTCGAGCCAGACGATGCCTTCTTTGTTGTAAGTTTTAGCTCTAGAGTAAAAGGGAAAATTTTTGAGTTGATAGTAAGCTTAAAGAGCATGCAAGTTCTCAATACAATTACAACTAGTCGTTGTGATTGCTTCTCTTATTATCGATATCTCTTTTGCTGTTAATTATTGAAGTTAGGATGGGATTAGATTTGAGGATACCAGGATTCGTATCTATGGAACTTGGACACTTGTCTCGTCATCAGCAACCTTAAAAGTTTCTCATGCTTTTTGTTGTTCATTGTTCGTTGTTCCTCTATTTGCAGTGGTTAAATATAGGGGAGATTCTTTTCACCTTTCCACTATCCTTTTAAGGAGTAGCCGATGGTCTTGTTTGGTACACAGTTGACGTTTGACGATAGTTGCAATGTGAGTTCTCTAGAAACTAGTTGGACTTATATTCCATCTTTTCAAGGAGGAAGAAAAGGGTCAGAGAGCGAATAAAAACCAAATGGCATGCTGACAGGTAGCGCCGAGCAAAGAAATAATTCTATTAATATAAATCCAAATCCAAAAATCCTCCCGACCTCTTACACAGAAATCCAAATTCCATATCATACAATCATACGTTATCACAATCATACTCGTACCCCTTTGCCAACAAACTAATCATCCATCTCCAACTCAGCCTGTTCCAACGCCAACTGCTGCCTCTTAATCTCCAACAACCTCTTCTTTTTCTCTAGCATCTTCTGTTTCTTCTCCGCTTCCGTGAGGACCTTTTTTGGTTTAGGTGCTGATGCTCCTGTTACTTGGTGTTGGGCTTGTGCTTGTTGGGAGGGCTGAGATCCTAGACCTCCGGAGCCGACCTAGAAAGTTCGAGTTCAAGTTAGTATTTGTTTAAACTATGTATGTTGGGTGGAGGAGATGGGGAGGGAAGTGAAGGGAGGAGAAAGGGGAAGAGGAGGGAGAAACGTACAATAGGCAAACCGTCAGTAACTCCACCAACAGTTTTCAAGAGAGGAGAAGTGATGCCTCCGACGATTGGAAGGCCCTTTGTTGTGTCATCGACGGTGTTGAGGAGACTGTGAGGAAGAGAGAGAGAGTGAGTTTAAATTTCCTCGCTCTCGAGAAAGGGGAAAAGGAGGGAGGAAGAGGCTTTACCCTCCAAGAAGACCACCACCGCCGTTCTTGTTGCTATCTCCGCCTCCGAGAAGCCCTGCCATTTGATATGCGAAAAGATTAAGAGATTAAGTGGTTATTGATCTAAATTGTGGGAGATGAAGACTGGTTTTCGATCACAAGAAGATTACTGAGTTTAGAAATGATGTTATTTCGAAGTACGAAGTATATAAATCTCTTTCGTGAAGATGCCCAAGAAGGCCAAAAACCTGTTCATCCTTCTTGATTCCTGTTTATCCTTCTTAATTCCCTGCGTGCTAATGAGTTGCGGTTGTAAGGCGGAGAACTTGTTAGTGTGGTGGGACAAAGAGATTATGACGTAGATGTAAGTGATTCTGCGTCGGTCATGTGATCCGACACATGACCCTGATCCTGTGACCTCTTAGTAAGCTCAGTTATTTGCCGTGAAGAAAAACGAAGGAATCCACAGCTAAGTTACCTACACCAAACGTCTCAGGAAACACGGAGACTTCACCCCACTCTCCAAACTTTCAAACGGGTCTATATATATGTATACATATATAATATGTACATGTATAATATATACATACATATTATGACATCTCATACCTACATCTACCTAACAGCCCCCGACTCAAGTCATGAAGTACATACCTTTACCACGGCCCGGTAATCAACAGACAAGTTGCAAAACTTACACATCGACTGAATCAATACTGAGAAGGATGATTTGAGTAAGTTCTCGTCTCATCTCCATGTTAATGATCCTCGATATCAAACAAAGTCCGTAACACTCCGGGGATGATCCCCTGTACCGAAAACTTTCAGGCCATGCTTTAGCGAGCGTTGCCCCTGAACCAGTTCGCCATCAGCCCTGAAAATCTGCCTGAGATCTACACTTTAACAAGGCTATGACACCTGAAATGCAAACACCTCCTCACAGCCTCGTTCTAAAATACCCATCCGCTTCGGAGAAGACTCTTTGGAGAAGGAGGATTCCGTCCAAGGCTCTAAGCCGCACTTTCAATACAGAAAATGTGCTCGGTGATGGGGGTTTGTTTGATCCTCCTGTGCTCGCGCCGCTGACTTGCATGCCGGAAATCTTTGACGTTTCCTTCTCAGCCTTGTACTTACGGGGTGAAGGATCGTGAGATTGCGCGGAGATTAAAGGCAGATGATTTGTCTTCTTGGATTCTTGTTTTCTTTTGTTCTGGATGGTTGTATTGCATATCCCTTTTTCTTTTTCCTTTTTCGTTGTTTGGCAATCATTGTTGGAGATTCCCATGTATTCGGCGACTAGGTAGCCACAACTTTTACCAAAAATGGGGTTGATTCTTTTGAAATGTTGGTTTCTTGTGCTGCTTTGGAGTCAGCTTGCTATAGCGATAGCGACATATAACAATAGGGAGATAGCTCCAAGGATCAATGAGCCCGAGAGAAGATTATCGGCCGTTACCGTGCGGTCAGAACTTCAAAAGCGAGGGATTCCAGATTTTAAGCCGAAAATTGAGTGCGAGCATCATTATGCTGATCGTAAGTTTCTCCTGCTCAATGGAAGAAAGCTGTGATGGGTACTGACTTATTTGCAGATTCAGCAATACTCCGTGGTGGACCCTCGAGAATTGCGAAGACTTCGACGAAATTTTACTGGCCTACATTATCATTGGAGGATGTCGAACTACATGCCACCAATATTCAATGCTTTGACTCCAGCATTGTGGTGCAGTTTGCCAACACCATGTACTTTGAACAAGCAGTGGCGGACTGGCAGGATCTTTCAAAGTTCTTAATCATCTCATCTCACGCTGGATGCAACGTGGATGGGGAAAGACTTCCTCATTTGTAAGTTTTTATACCAAATTGAAATACATTACTAATTTTAAATAGAGTATCTAAAATCACCTATAAACATGAATCACTTACAGCTGCATTTTATGTGGAAGAGATTGCCTGGACCGATGCATACGATTCCATGACCGTCAATTTCGGTATGGGAAAATACCACCCTTCATCTCTTCGTCTACATCAAGATCTCCGCAAACGAGCTACTGCAACTTCAAATGCTACCGGCGTGGCGGCAGCAACTGGACTAAGTGCTCCAGTACCTTTAGTAACAATAACATCTTCCAATGGAACTTCAAATGAATCAACCACGCTGGAGTTAGGACTTACCATTCCAGCAAATGAGAAGATATTTCCTCAGTAAGTTCCAATATTCTCTCACTCGAGACTTATACTCATAAAATCAATAGAAAAGAACTACCCGATCCAACAAATGGAGTCCTCACCGTCGCCTGCGTAACATGCAATCTCACCGGGGACATTGAACTTACGGCTGGCTCATTCAGCATCTCTAACGCCACAACTACGATTGGCAAAGCAGTAAATTTTGTAGAGAATGGGTTCTTGGAAGCTGCTGTTGATGGGATGACAGCTACGATCGAGCTCGATATCGGATTGAAAGAAGCTATTACTTCTGCATTCAAGACTTCGCTTGGTGGTCCATTTCCTTTGACACCTTTCTTCGTGAGTGCCTTCTGTCCAAAAAATCAGGAAAAGGAGAAGAAGCTGATAAGTTGAATAGATTCCCGGAGTTGGAAGTGTAGGACCAATGTTCAATCCCGTTGTTTCTGCTTCGGTCACAGCAGCAGTAGCAACATCTTTCACATACGGCTTTACCATGACTGTTCCCAACAACAGCACCCTCATAATAGACATCGGCAACAATACAGCATCTCAAGCCCTCGGCTTGTATGTCCTCCCCTCCCCTTCCCCACTACAAAACTAACAAGATCCTAGCAACGACACACAAATATCCTCTATTCCCTTAACATCCACAGACCCCTCCCTCTCCCTAACTCTCGGTCTCGGTTTCCGCGCTGAGCTCCTCTTCGGCGTCACACTCCTCGAGTCCATCGGGTCCGCTTCAGCCGGAGCATTCGTAGACCTACCCTCCCTCTCCGTCTCGATCTCCTTATTATCCGGTGATTCGCACTGCAACCCCATCGCCTCTAACGCCTCACAATTAGTTTCACAAGCTTTCCCCTCCTTAATCAACATTGTGCCTAAAGCAGTCATCGATGTAGGAGTAGAAGCAGAAGCCACGTTGGCGGTAGCGCAGGATTTGTTTCCCGGTATTACGGCGCTGGGGGGGGTAGGGACTACGACGACGATTGCGAAGACGACATTTGCGTTGCCCACCGAGTGTTTGAGTTTTGATAGTAGTAAGACTACCTACGTTAGCCCGCCGACTGCCACGGGGACGGGAAGTGTCGGGGGAAATTATACCGGGGGTGTGAGTCCGCTTACGTTTAATGGGCAGGCGGCAGGGCAACAGACGCCTTTTGGAGGTGAAATCGGAAGCTTGAGCTGGACTAGTGGAATGCTTGCGAGTGTGCTGTTGGTTGCTCTTGCGCTATGAGGAAGAAGAGGGACTTTTGAGGCTTGGGTTTGGAGTTCAGCATTTGGCGTTGCGGTTTTTTCAAATGATATCCCTCTTGTTGGTCTATTTTGGGCTTATACATAGCTTTATTCCTTCATTTTATCTTCTTTTGGTCGGGCATGGCACTCTGAGAGTCATTTTGACATCTTTGCATATAGAGCTAGATGAAGAATATTGTGCAATACATGCAATTTAGAAGTCACTCCATTCTGATAAGGTCTTACATTAAATTTCATTTCCAGTTCTAGGAAGGACTTCGATATATTTAGGCATAGCTAGATTTTGGCTCTATATAGAGCTACGAGTGCAAATTGAATGGATCTAACATAAACACCCTGAGGAGTAAGCCGATGTTAAGCTTAAGCATTACTGAAGATGAGGATAACGTCGAGTTTTAATGTGAGATCTCAATTACTCATAGCACTTTCATGATAGGTATTTAAGTTCGTCTAAAGGCAAGCATGTATCTAAAATGATTTTGACCTACCCTTCTAAACAAACCATTTCACTAGTAAGAAATTAGATTTAATAGACAATTATTACATTCTATATGAGAAATCAGTGCTAAAGACCTACTGTGTGTCTCATCAATTTCTAAAGCACTTAACTTCAAAACGCAGTTGGTTTCCAGAAAGCCAGAAAGTTATATCTTGAGTTCCTATGAGTAATATAAGTATTTTCCTGAAACGGAATTTCTATTCTCAAAACAAAATAACTAGGGAAGTATCTCATTGACCTCGTCAAACAATGTCTACACTTTAACTCTCCTCCCTTCTTGCCGGGTCGGATCAATATTTATCCCATCCCGCAGCCTTTCACCTCACCCGAAAAGTCTATTATACATATCGAAATCCCCATAATCAACAATGCCGCCCCCTCATCAAAGTGTCTTCACGCTGATCCCGGAGACCCTCGCAAAGCCCACTGTACGCCATCGGCCTATGACAAGCAAGCAGGTTAAGAAAGCATACAGAGAAGCAAATAAAGTACCCAGGATATCAAGAGCCGAGCAGCGGCGCAGAGATAAAGAGGAATTGGAAAGGCATAGAAAGGAGTATGCGAAGCAGCAAGCCGCAGAAAAAGCAAAAGCCGCCCGAGAAAAGAAGGCTGCAAAGGCCCTCGTAGAGAAGGAAGCACGGAAGAGAAAAGGAATCCCGGAACCAAGCAAAGGCGTACGAGCTAGTCAGCCGCGAATATCGATGTTTATACAGAAAGGAAATAAGAGGATATTCGTGGAGATGAATAACGCCCAGGAGGATTTGGATGAAAGCTTGGCTGGGGATGACACGGAAACAGAACTACCGCGAAAGAAAGTTCCTTTTAACACATTTGAGGATGGGACGAATTTAGAAAGCCCCCAGAAGGATGCGGGACGACCTCAGGAGAAGGTGGCCTTGGAGAAATTTGGAACAAAGCCTGAACTTGGGAGGAAAGTCGCAGTGGAAGAATCAGATGATGAGTTCGGAGGATTTCCATCTTTCTCGAAGGATGACATGCCCGCCTTCCTCAAAGAGATTGATCATTCAACAGGCTCAACTCCAACCCATGGTATTAGCTCCACAGAGCCTTCTAGAGCTGCTATGCCGAATATGGGAGAGGATTTACGAGGGACATTGTTAATAAATGCTATGGGAAATGAAGGCACTCGGGAGCCCGCTGCTAGAGTGCAGACGCAGCTTCGATCAACGTCAGTGGGGGCAATTGGGAGACCTCTTAACGGGCATCTTCAAGTCTTGAAGGAACCAGAAAGTCTTAGAAATCAGTCTACGAAGACTCCTAGCCTAACCAAACAGACCACAGCATCCCTACGGCAAATTGTGACCCCACAGCAGCAACGACTAAATATTACTCCCAAGCCAGTACTGCATGAGATCTCAAGGAGGATACCCAATAACAATGAGGTTAGAAATTTTGAAACTCCAAATCCTTCAGTACAGGTGCCTCTAAGACGACAACCTCAAGCAGAGACTGTTCAGAAGATGCCGCTTTCTAATAGATCATCTAATATACCAAATCCGACCAATAAAAATGCATATACTTCGACAGAGACTGAATCAAAGAAGATTCAATCAGAACCTGCAAAGAAAATGCCATTCTCTACCCGATCATCAAATATTCCGACCCCAGCCAACAGGCAAATTAATACTCCTACTCCTGCAAGACTAGATTTCACAAAGCCCCAGCCGGTTTCGAAACTAGCAGTACAGAACCAACCAGTCAATATGCCACCTCCAAGACTTCCGGCCAACAGACAATTTAATATTCTTACAAGACCAGAGCTCAAAAAGCTACAACCTGTCTCAAGACCAACACTACAGGAGCGATCAGTCAACGTGCCTTCTCCCGCACTCTTAGCCAGGAAGACGACGTTCTTCGGACTTAGTTTTCCTAAGCCAAGCACTTCAACTTACCTTTCCACAACTCCAAAACCATTTAATCTCCCACCTTCCTCAACCCAAGCATTATTGGAATCTCACCTAGATGATTTCTTTCCTAGTCCTAGTCAAGAAATCCGAGAATTAGCTGAAGAGGATTTCCCATCTCACCCTGTTCATATGAGACATAGTTTTCCACTGCCTAGCAATAAACAGCCAGAAAAGTCAGAGATCCAAGAAGATTTTTCCATCCTTATCTTTACCCAAGATTTCCTGTCCTCCCAAGAACTCGACGAGCAAATACAGAAACAAAACAAAAAAGAAAACCTGGTATTGCCACCACAGCCAAAATCCGACCAATCTACAAACGACCGACAAGAGGAAAAAGACCTCACATCCTTCATCTGCACTCAAGATTTAATGTCCGCCGAGGAACTTCAAGATCTCGAAACTCTGCGCTCTTCTCCTTCCAAAGTCCAGCTAGTCCTCCCTATTGTTCAGCTGGTCCCACATCTCAACGCTAGACGTGAACCGAAAAGCTACGGTGACAAGGATCTCGATCGAGATTTTGCTGATTTATATTCGCAGGATTTTGTGGGGAGTTCTCAGCCGGGTTTGGATAGGATGTCTGCTTGCGTTACTTCTGATGTTGGTGGTTTTGAGATGAATATTGGTGAAGATGTGGATAGGTTAGGGTCAGAATTACAGCAAGATCGAAATGGCCAACAAGAGCAGGCACTCGAACAATTACAAAAACAGCGAAAAGCCCGCTTCTTCCAAGAGAAAGAAGACGATTTATATCATACGGCTATTTACGAAAGTAGAGTCCTTGCTCAAGGGACGGAAAACAGATTTAAAGTCCCTTTAAAGCCTGCAGTTGTAGATTCAAATCAGCAGCAAAAAGGGCATGGAAAAGTTGGCCGTGAAGCAGAAAAGGAGGAGGAAGACAGGAAGAAGAGATCCTTGAATAGAGTTGTGGGTTCATCTGATTATGGGGATGAAGATTTTAAGGATGAGGAATTACTTAATCTTGTTAAGTGAAATGAGCTTCTTTTTCTTCGTTTATGGGGGGTATTATATAGGAGGTTGTGACGAATAAAGTAGAAAGTGGGCTTGCGCAGTGGAACGAGAAAGCGAATAAGAGCAGGCGTTTATATGGGATATGGAATTGAGGATTTATAATGTTGGACTGTATTGGATCTTATGGAGCGGAATGGCATTTTCCAGTGCTTTAGTTTGTTGATTAGGTTTGGGTTTGTTTAGAGTATGGCTATTAAGCATGGCACTGATTACGGGTTCGATTGGATGGGATGGGATTGGATTGGATTGGGCATGCACTAATGGTAATAGGAAAGAAAAGCAGCACGGCATGGAAGAAAGGAAGGGAAATACCCAGAGTAAGCATTGATTGATTGATTAGCCTTATATATAAAGTCATGAATGCATTTCTCGGCTCTTTTATTCGGGCAGTGATGAAATGGAAAATTTAAGCAGACAGGAGAAGAGAGAAGGATAAGGTAAACTATAAAGAAGGAGGCACATATCCACAGACCATAATATTATGTACCTTTCCATATATATTTCCAAATAATGCATATTATTTGAATAGAATTGTGTCTAGCATTCCCCCTCCTTATAAAGATGGACATTTCAAAATACACAGCTTCCAGTTGACCTTTTGACACCTTGATTTATATAACCACCATACACAAATACTATATTGTAGCTATAAAGGAGGGGCTTGGCAGGCACTGAGGATATCACTTCTCCAACACAACTCTTTTGATCACTGTTCTCTTGATTTGTATGCTTCTTTCGTGTGAAATTGCGACATGAGGTCCCGCATCTATCACCGACCTCTTACTCTTTCACAATAGTTCCCTGGTCCAAAAAATGTGGGGTGGGATTCTAGCTGTACTCTGTTCTTTTTGGGGGAGGGGGATGGAGGGAAGGGGTAGGTACTCTTTTTCTTTCTTTTTCCGTACTGCAAGGATGAGGTTTTATTGAAGTGTGGCGAGTAGAGAGGCAAGGGAAGCGAGGAAGCAAGGGAGCTAGTGAGGGTGCGGTTGATGGGGGCTAGGGGAGATGGACCTTATGGATGTTGGTGTGAGTCTTGGGGTCTAGGATTGAATGAGTAAGTGAATAAGCTAAAGGTGCGAAGAGAAGGGAGGATCCTATCACAAGAAATTCTGCATCTACTTGAATAGTTCTCCAAAGCGGGTATGATAGAATCAGATGGGTGATCTGTCGAAATGTTGAATTCACTTCATTTATCACTCACTCACAAAAGTATGATGTCTCTGTTTTCCATGCACTGTGTAGTGATAAATGCGTCGTAAGTTACTCAATTCAATTCTATCTATATATGGACATCTCGTCATTCGTCATTCAGGGTATGATTCATCTCGTCTCATCTCATCAGCTCATAAATAAAAGCCTCCTCTCGCAATATTTCATCCTTCCACCCTCCCATTCATTTTCCATTTCCCTCCCCAAACCTATCCATCCCCCAACCACTCCAAACCCAAGACCATCAACCCATATATCATTCGCTCATCAAATCAAAAGCAAATCAACCAGAATCAAAAGGTAGAAGCAGGCAGATCTAAAAACTAGCAGCCGCGACCAGAACATCATTCCCCTTAATCAAATCTGCATTCTTCCCCGCAATAAACTTCACCAGCTGTACCACTCCCCGTCTCGTCTCGTCCTCCAACTGTTCCTCTGGTGGACTGAGGACCGCCGCAAAAACAGGCAATAATTGCGGCGTCAACCCAATAATAGTCGGTTGTTCAGCTTGGTACAGTCCAGAGATGCATTCGTAGATCGGCCTATTTTCCTCGTAGTCTTCTTTCAAGGGCAAGAGTTCGACCAAAGCAGGGAGGATATCGTCTAAGGGGATTTTGTCTTGATGAGCCATGATCATTCGGCTTACGCAACCGGCGGCATTATCCATTGTTCGTGCACGCTGAGTGTGCAGTAAGGGTTCGAGTTTTTGGAGGATAGACGTATAGGAGGGGAGGTAGGCGGCTGAGTCTTGTGAGTGAAAAATGAGCAGACCGATGGCGTACGCAGCGTTGGATTTCGTCTCGGGATCTTCGTCTGAGAGACGGTGGAGAAGGAGCTTAAGGAGGACGGAAGTAAATGCTGTCACGCCGACACCCATGTTATGAGTACATTCAGCAATGACACCAATAGAGGTGGAGCGTTCGTAGGCAGTTGCGGAAGAAGCGAATTTCATGATAGGCTTTTGAAAGACTTTCCAGAGTTCGGAGAAAGTTGTTCCTAAAGCGACGGAGAGGCCGATGACGACGTCGAGAGCGGTATCGATTACAAGCCAATCGTATTCGGATTCTTCATCCAGTTCTTCAGGCTCATCTTCGGATCCTATGTCTTGTTGGCAAGGGTGCGAGCGAGTGATAATAGCTGTGATGACGGAAATGGTACTCTCCAGAAAGTTTTCCTGGGCGAGGACGGCGGGACCACAGGCTTTTAAGGTGGCAGCAACGTTTCGGTTGATGTCAGTGACGACGGATCTGATAATTGTTAGCGATCGTGCAACACCAATATATCAAATTTATTATGTAAGGTTGCAAGAATAGATCAGAATGTTGATACGTGTTCGCAGCATTCGCAACTTGTGCGTCTGAGTGAGCTGGGTATAACGTCATGTTGTTCATCATTTCGAGGGACAAGACAAAAAAGAAAGAAAACGTACCGATCATTTTCATCGGCCCAGCAGGATAAGGTTGCGGTTGTAACGACTTCACCCATCTTTATGAGCTCTGGTGTGGGCTGAGACTTCAGAGGAAGACCAGGAGTCCATTTTGGAGTAACATCTGAATCCTCCATCAGAGCCCAGAGACAAGTATATGCTCGCCATAAAGTGCTAAGAGCTGCCTTCCTCAAGTCTTCGTATTGGTGCTCAACCAAACCAATCACAAGCTCGATTGTCTTCTCGAAGTATGGAACAAAGTTTTGTTTTGTGTGCGTCAAGACGTCAGCAAGAACCTCGACAGCAACCTCTTTCTCCAATGCAACACCAGTAATAGCATTAAGATCATCAAAGTCAGCGTCATCGTCTTCGGAAACGTCAAGGTCATCTAGTGTATCCTTTGCGGATGCAACCTTGACCTTCATCCCGGCGATAGTGACTTCTTTTCCAACAATGTCTATTGCATCTTCGCCAAGCTCAACTTCAAGATCAGACTCTTGCTGCTCAAGACAGTCAAATAGAGATTTCACAACTCCAGGAAGGTAAGGTGTGAATTTATCTTCGAAAACCTTGACCATAGTGCTCCAAAGGATATAACTAGTCTCCTTGAGACGGGGGTGTCCGAGATTCAGACCTTGTTCACTTGCTTTCATCAATGGATCGAGATATGGTAGGAAGGCTTCAGCACCAATAGCGTCGGCCATGCATCCCAGAGCATCAGAAACATTGCTGCGAAGTTCAAGCTCCTCATCGCCATCTTTCAGCTCCATGTATGGTTCCAACTGGGAAATGACCTTCTGGAAGTATGGGAGGAAAGCATCTTCGGAGGCACTTGCAATCGAACCCATCGCATTTACAGAACTTGACTTGACATCGAAGTCAGGATGCTGGAGCAGCTGTGAGAAGCGAATCATGAGTTGCTCAAGATATGGGTGCATAACTTCCTTTTCCATTCCCTCGGTAAGTGAAGCCAGCGCAGCGCAAGCAGCTTTCAAAATATTCAAATTGTTCTGGTTGCTAGCACCCTGTTCGCTGACCGCAGTAGCGATAGCAGCATCAAGATTCTTAATCAGAGCTGGTATCAGTTGCTCGTGATATTTGCTCATGGGCTCAGAAATTTCATCCGCCAATCGTGCAACACCGTTCAGAGCAGCATTTCGTACACCAACAACGGGGTCGTTGAGAAGCTTCAAGACGGTGGGCAAAATACTATCCAATTGAGTATTGACAAAGTCTGGAGCTCCTTCAACGCAAACACTTAGAGACAGTATGCCTGCCTGACGAAACTTGGGATTCTCGTGACTGACATATGATGGAAGGGCGGAAAGAAGAGGGACGATCACTTGACGGGGGGGTAAACTAGCGGCGAGCATCTCCAAAAGAGCCAACGCAGATCGGCTTGGAGTGAGATCGTCGTCATTATCTCCATCGTCATAATCAAGCTCGGTGGCAATCTCCATACACTTCAACGTAAGGTTTTCTCCCATTCGGCGGGTACCTTGAATCTTCATCTTTCGCCATCTGATACACTGCATCAGGAACGAGATAGCTTGAGTCCGTGATTCATCCGCGATTAAGTTATCGGCAGCAATTTCGATCATGAAATTGAGGAGTTCATTGAAGTGAGGTGACAGTAATGACGAATCATAATTGAGGAGTTCTTGGAAAACCTCGAATGCCAAGAGTACTTGGTCATCCTCTCCCGCGTCGACAACCGCCTTTAAGACTGCAACCATACCGGGGAAGGTCTGGACAAAAAGGTCTACATGTTTTGGATTAGTGTCGTTACCAATGAGGCTCGCAGCAACTCCAAGACAGAGCAAGGTATTGATCCGTACATCTGCGCTCTCAGGGTCTTCTATGGTCTTGTTGAATATAGTAAAGAGTTGCGGCAGTGTCTCTTGGAAAGTCGTTGGACTAGTTTCAAGAAGTGTGTACAAGATGTAGACGCCGACCTCTCTATGTGCAACTTCGGGCGAGATCGAAGCACTGTGGAGAAGGTTGGGTAGCTCAGCCCATTCTCCGTCTTTCAAATCCTCATTCGCGATGGAAGCGATAACGCGCGCTGCGGAGTGTCGAACCAGCTTTGCCTTTTCATTCAGAGCACTTTGAAGCAATTGTGATCGAATGTCAGGCTTTTCGTTTCCTGAGATGTTCTTCCAGTGCTTTGGGATCAAGCGGTGGGCCTCGACAGCAGCTTGTTGCCGAATTTCCTGGGCATTGTTGGTGATTAGAGTTTTCAGAAGGAGTATGAGGGACTCGGGGTGTGGGTAGAAGGTGGTTCTAAGTTGAGCAGTAGCAGCCTTCACCTTCTCGGTATCAGCTAGGAAAAGTCAGTAGATTGCGAGGGGAAAGGTTCATTGATCCCTTACGAATTTGGATGGTCTTCAAGAGTTCAACGAGCTTTTGTTCATCCATGATTGGCTACTACGGACTACTAGTGTGTAGATCGCAGAATTTAAAGAGCGAAAAAGAGAACGGTTTGTTGAGTTCAAGACATCGAGTAGAAGCCGGCGGATAGATGCAGTCGTGGATATATATGTGAAAAAGGAAAAAAGAAAATAAGAAACGAGTTTTCGACAAAAGATTTTTTGTGCAAGGGTCAACTAGCGCGTAGCAAGTGCGCAACCCCACCAAAGTTTCCTCGCACAAGAAGAATTACCCAGTTTCAACGTCTCTTCCTAAATTTACATTCCTTATCATATGGGTATTATTATTATTCATGCTTTTTGCGTCCTTTGTAAGTCAAAGACTAGAGTAAAACGGCTAGGGGCCTCAGGCCCTAGACTTTAGCCAAAAGCGCCCGTTCTATAAGAATTAAAGAAACAGCGATGGCCAGCAAAGAGAGCAAGTTGGAAGAAGGGCAAATCTCGAGGTGGTCTATCCGTAACCATACCTGCAAAAGCCCTCTGTTTTTCAGTAAGACGAGCTTTAGAGAAGGCTGGTATCCCACTACTAGAGCACACTGGCAATTCTGCTATTGAAGGGAGATGGATGTCAATGGGGGTTACTATGACAAAGCAATGAAATGCCCCTTGTAAGTACACGCTTCCCCAGGATAGAACTAGAGCTTTGGTAGTACGGCAGGCGGCTATAAATACCCTCATTATTGAATGTGGTACTTAGATTTTACTGTAATTATGAGGGGTTCGAAGTGTTTTCTGTGCCCCGCTTTCATTTCAGCTAAAAATGACCGCCGATTTCATTCCCGCTCCGCTCCGCTCCGCCCCGCCCGCCTTTGTAAAGCCGCTGGAAGCGCTTTACCTAATCTAGCTGGGGTCATAACTCTTATGTTTCTGCTCCTCCTCCAACAATTCAAGCAACGATCGATACGAAACAGTTCCCCTTAACCTTGGACCGGTCACGAGAGCATTTCCTACGTGCCTTTTTCAACCTGAGCTTGAATAAGAAGCAAAAGCATTCTACAAATACGAATTGATGTATCACCCAGGGATACCTATCGCGATAGGCCAGACAGGATAATCTATACTGCGTAGCCATTACTCAAACGATTCCGTTCAGATGGACAACAATTAATGAAATCAACTGCCTCTTTCCTTTTACTTGCGTACACATACCCTGGTTGGGTGTTACCTGACTTGGTTGTACATTAGGTGTAACACCACACCAAACCCAAGGCTTCCAGTGAGGTAAAGCTATAAGATGGACAAAGACAGGAATCTCAAGAATTTCTCGTCTTTGATTCTTCAACCAGTGCATAGTTTCGACATTGAGATTTCTACCCCTTTCTCACAACGACCAAGTCATATTTCCTCGCCCCAAACTTCGATATTCCGCCCAACGGACCTCTCAATCTAGAAAACATAATTACCGACCCCACAGATCCTGCTATTCGCTCAATCATCGCCAGCCCGTCGTCGACGACTCCCCGGCTTACCACACGTTCAAAAGCGGCTTCTCAGCCACGCGCACAGGGCTCAAAGAGGGGAATTTTGAAATATGGGCCCAGATACTTGAGGCATCTGGCTTTGGTGGTGCTAGGCTGAGTATTACGCATGATAAGGGTAGTGATGATGTGTTCTCTGTCCATCGCATCGATGCGAGCTTCTTCGTGCCTCCTCGCACCTATCTGGCGAAGAGTATGGAGACGCAGGATATCAGGGATGGTTCAGATGCGTTGTCACTGGTGAAAAACTCTGTATATTATTGTGGGGTTGAAAATTGCTCGTGGGGCGAGCGTTATGAGTAGTAGGTCGGAGGGGTGGCGGTCTAATGTGAAGGCTGGACTAGAAGGGACGTCGGCCGGGATGCCTGGTAGCGTTGGAATTGGGATAGAATTGGGAACCAGTCAGGGCGAAAGTGTGGCGTTTGAGAGTAGCTCTGAAGTCATTAGGGGTACGATGAGAGTGGTAGGAGAAGTTGAGGATGGCGAAGAAGTAATCTGGTTTATTCCAGAGCTCTGATGACTACAGAGACCGGGGAGCCTGAACTCGCGATCTAAATTCTTAAATCAACACACTTTTACATTCCACTTTGCTGTGGTTCCTTCACCTAGAACTTCTTATTGCGTATTGTCGCTAAAGATAGGAAAATAACAGCATACTTAACGATACTGAAAGATCTTCGATTAGCCTTCGCCGTCTTCCCTCCTTTCCCAACATGCCTATAACATAACTTTCTCTATCTCTTCCTCCCCTAAAACCTTCTTCAGCATTTCCTTGAGAATCTCGGGTTTATGGGTCTCAGTGTGGTCGACCTAGAGTTGTCGAGACGAAGGGCTAACTTAGATTGGTATTGGGCGTGGGAGAGATAGATGGATTGAATAGAGGGCTCGCATTATGGTTAAGGTGAGGTGGAAAGTCCTTCGGGGTATCGAAGGTTGCCCAGCGGGTGCATTCGGCTTTTGATTCATTTATCTTTATCTAATTCGAGTTAGTCCATGCTTTGGGGGGCATTGAGTGGAGGAAGAGTGATTTAGAGAGTTAGATAGGAAGGAAAGAAAGGGGACCAGTACTTTTGATATTAATATGCGGATTATTCCCAACCTCCTTCATTATTCCTCCCCAGAACACAGGTATATATTCCTTCTCGACATTCGCAAACATAGGTTCACTCTATTTTCTCATTGTCATCCCTAGTCTCTCCCAATCTCACTCAACTCGGCTTAATCAAGCTCCAAAGCATCAAAGCAAGGGGTGAAAAGGAAAGGGAAACACACCCGCAGAATGCAGCAAGCTTCATAAGCAAATGGAGACACCGCATCAACAACATCCAATGTTGTGTTCTTTATTGGGCCTGCCATTGTTCCAATTCAACTGCGGAAAATGCTGATTGTAAAAAGCTCCCTTTTTGGGATAGAGGCCATTGGAAAGGCCCGGCCCAGAAAAGGCGAGGTATTTAAGGTACAGGGTCGTCAATGCGGGGTGAAAAGTATATCTTCAAGAATGCCCTTTTGGAAGCTTGGCATTTTCTTCCGTTCTGGCCCAAATATCAGGAATCCTCAAGTAAGAAATAAATCCTCTTCGTCATCATTACAATACAGTACCAATCTCATAGGCTACCATAAAGTTTAAGGTAAGTCCATAGGCTAGCTCGTATTCCAGACTCCGGTGTGACATTCCTCAAAAAGGATACGAGAAGATCGGCAATACGACTATTTCTAGAAAAAATTTCATGCGTGATTGATCACCTGTTGCGGTGACACATGCGATGATTTGATTGATTTGAAATGGGAGATAGAAAAACGGAGAGGATATAAGGTGCATGGCATTCCCTCTTTCTTAAGAGGCATCACTCCAAATTCCAATCTGAATCACAAATCATCTCACAAAATGTTCTCTATTATCCCCCTCCTCCTCATCACCCTCCTCTCTCTCTCACACGCACTACCTCTCACATCCTCCTTCTCAACCTCTTCCTCACTCTCACTATTCACAATCACCCTCTCAACACCATCTCTCCCATCTCTCCCCTTAATTGCTATCCCCTCCTCTTCATCCACAACCAGCACAACCTATTCCCTGATCTTCCCACCCTCCTCATTCGATTTCCTACCCGGCACACCCGCATATGTAAACACCACTTCTACGGAATTGGTTTTCTTCACTCCTTTCCCTTCTTATACTGCTTTTGTGCGTACCTCTTTTCCCTTCCCTTCTTCCCTTCTCTCTTCTCTCCTTTCCCTTTTCCCAAGCATATGCATCTTCACTCCCCCAAAACACTTCCCACCCACCTCCTCCTTTCGCCCAGATTTAACCCCCTCCTTCCCGGCACACAGCAATCAGTAGGCGATGACTACGGAATTTCCGTCCCCATAACCGCCATCTTCCCTTTCGCCCCTTCCTCCTCCTCTACACCAACCCCCCGAACAGGCTTCTCCTTAGTAACCGCCTCGTCAACAACCTACCTGATCGCCCAACTCGATTCCGCAGAAGAATCATATTTTGCCTGTAACACCACTCTTTCAGGGGTAGAAGTGTTGGAATTGAAATGGGGAGTTTTTAATTCTAATGGAAGTGCGCCTTTTGGATGTGTGCCTGGGAGGTTGGTTGTTGATTATTTGTAAGGATGAAAAATGGGAAGGAAGGACGGAAAGAAAGAAGGGAAGGATTTTCAAGTCTACAGGAGAGCAGGAGGGATGAGGAAGAAGGGTGGGGACATGGAGTAGACATCTGGGGATTGTTGTTTTGATGTATGTTCGTGTTAGGGGGGAAACTGTATCAATATCAAAGGAAGACGAATTTTACTGAAATAATAATCTAATCATGCTTATTGTTTTTGCTTTCGCTCTAGGGGTATCATAGGTTTAAGTTAATGTAACAATCTGTGCGCCCTCTGTAAAAAATACCATCAACTCCGTCTTATCCCGCTCAAAGCAAGCAAAACCCTGTACCAAACTCCTTGATTCCCACATCTACAAACACAGTCTTGTTTCATTCCTACGTCAAAATGCCTACTCAGTCTTCTTATGACCAATCTTGACAGCTTTCATACTGGGAAGCGCGTTGTCTTTACCAGGCTTCCGTCCACATTCTATAACAAGCATCCGCGTAAAATCAGGACTCGTCCAGTAGCTACTATGTGCGCTTATCATGCTGAGATACTGAATCTCAAGCGGGCCACCACCAGAACACATGAAGTAATCAATCTGACCATTGTCATTTAGTAGACTGAACTTCTTCTCCGCAATCTCTTCGGCCGTAAAATCATGCACATCCATCTCCACAGTCGAGGGAAGACGTGCGATACCTGGCTTTGCTAGTTGCCCAACAGGAAGATCCGCTGTTTTGACACCTGGAGTAATCGATTTCATGGCATTTCCAAGCCTCTCAAATATTCCAGTACTAGCGCTAGGTACCTGAGCATCCTTGAGGCCTGCTGCCCATTGTGGATCAACAGTAGCGTTGAGGCGATATGCAATGGGGTCGTTGTAGTTCATGACATTGTAAATGTTATCAACCGCCAAACATCCAAAGGTGCCTGCATACCCCGCCACACATTTACCTGTATCAGCAAATGGCTCAGTACCACTTTTGTTCCGGTCCTTTCTCGGCAGCAATTTTCCCTTCTCAAGAAGGAGGAAAAATCCAGCCGGACTACCAGCGAAGAAAAGATTTGTAGTGTTGAAATCAAAATGCTTGGTGTTTATCTTCTTTCCTTGAATGTCAGGATTTGGGGCGTGAGTAGGCTGCTTACTCAATACTTCAAGAGCCATCACACTTCCGAGGGAGTGGGCAATGATGTGAACACGACCGTACTTCTCAAAATCAGGATTGTTCTGGCACCAGAGCTTGTAGACACGATTAGCCTCAGCGACGACAGCGCAGATCATCTTAGGCTTGTGGTGTGACATGTAGAACGGAATGTCAAGCATGACATCGGATATGATACTTCGAATTGCCGGGATTGACTTCATAGTGATATCCTTGAGAGAGAAATCACTACTTTGATCATTGTTTGGCCCTTCATCAAAGGAGATGTTCGATCGCCAGTTGACAGGAAGTATCATCATGCCGCCATTATCTTCGCGAAGAACATTCTGAATAACGGGATTGACCATCTCAACATTGACGGAACGACGCAAACCGTTGATAGAGTGGGTGAAGTTGAAGCTTTCCATGCTCTTAGCGAGTTCCTGGCCAATGCCGTGAATGACCAGGCATAATTCTGTGACTTTTGGACGTTGCTCTTGTGATCTACAGCCAGGGCAAGAGCTTGGATTTTTGGTATTGTCGCCAGAAGTAGGAGCATTGGATTCTGCCTTAGCAACAATTGGCGCCACTTTCAAGGGATGCAATTTGTCCCAGACTTTCCAATCAAACCCACGTACAACATGTATACCAACAGTGTTACCCTTTCTGATCTTTGCTAAGGGCCTCCGGCCATAGTATTCAGAAGGCTGAAGATTCGGCTTCAAAATGAACGCATTCTCGGCATCTTTGTAGATGACTTGGGAATTCGGATATTTCTTAGATACGGTTGTAGTGTTAGATAGTTTACTATCAGACTTCTCGTCGGGTACTGTGCCTTCTGCGGCAGCCTCACCAGTGAAACATCTAGCAGCGCAGTGGGGATCAGAAGGTAGAATTTGGTGTTTATGAGGTTCATCTTCCTTAGGCCAAAGGCGATGGGCAATCTTCTCCTCACCTGCGGCACCGACCTCAATGGCACTGTTGAGCTCATCTCTCCAAGTTCTAGACCAAGGCTTAAGCTCCCTGTATCCCGTCTCCAACTGATTAGCAACAGCTGGCTCAACAGGAAGCATGGTATCCTTGTAAAACCAAGTACCCCGAGTCACAGGAGCTTCGTCATGAACAGGAGTCCAGTAAATTGGCGTCATTTGTAATTCCGGCATGCAAACTTGGTGCAGTCGAGAGACTCCAACAGGAACGAATATGTCATATTTTGGATTCTTTTGCGCGTTACAGCCATGGACTTGAAATTCTTCGGTAGAATCCCGCTCGTGCTTTTTAGACGCTTTTGGATCATTGTTGGTAAACGTTGTGGGTGATTGGTCTTGCATGCTTCCCCTACGTGATGGTAATTTCAAAAACGGCTGTCCAGTCATGCCAGTTTCTCCTCCCTGGGCAGTAGAGTTTGTGGAGCCAGAGACTACGGTGGGTGTAACAGATCTAAATTTTCCAGCCCTTTCGGCCTTCTTGCTTTCCGAACGTATCGATCCAGAGTCAGTAGACTGTTTTTCTATACTACTACCCGGATTCAGAGAACTGGCTGCCTTTTTACTGGTAGGATATAGGAGACCACGTTCGTCTACACCATCTACTTGTGCCTCTGCAGCACCCTGATTTGGTGAGCTGTGCTTAGTTGCCTTGCCTTTTGCACGCTTGCTACCCTTTGAATTCTGTGAATCTGGGGTTTGATCTGCCGATGTTGGATCTTGTGGGACATCATTTGATTGATAGCATTGAGGTTCGCAGATATCTGCTTCCGATCTTGACTGTGGTCTAAAGTCGTGATCTATATCTATGCAACTGTCTATGCAACTTGTGTCCTTTTGGTTGTTTTGTTCTGCATCCTCTGCTAGACCGGTCTCTTCAGACGCTGTCGCACCACCCTTGTCCGGTTTATGGTGTTTGGAAGACTTTGTTTTGGACTTTTCGGATGACTTTGCATCGCTAGAGGCTGGAGACTCAAGGCTCGATTCTTGGTTATTCGAAATATTTGTCTTCCCTTGCTCAGTTGCTATCGAGTCAGTCGTTTGGATATTTTCGATGGGTTTTGGGTCCCTAGGAGCTGCAGAAGGTAGGCCTGACTGTTCGCCATTTGTAGCCCTCGCCATTTGCTTATGGTCTCCAACTTTGAGATTCTGGACAAACTTCGCAGTACGAGACTGCGTGAATGGAGCAACGTATTTGAACTTAGGCGGCGAACCACCTTCGCCCGTAGAGCCCGTAGTATCTCCAGTTCTCCCAGACACTTTTGCGCCTCCATCAAAGTCATGCTTCCCGGTCAGTTTGTTTGATGATCTAGCCTTATTATGATTCTTTTGATCTTTGGCAGAGCATAGATTGGACCAAGTCGCTTCAAGAGCTTCATTATCGACTGCCGCGAAAGGACGGAGGGGATGTTTGATAGTCTTGGAATCCGAGCCGCTGGATGCTGGTACTGCAGATAAGACATCATCGATGTGGTGGGGAGATGTATAGAAGTATTGTGGTTTGAGATATGGCATCTCGTCGTAGGTGCTCGAAGACGAAAAGGTAACCTTTCGTGCGAGGTGGCATTCAGGGCCGTAGGTGTGGGTTGTTTGAGACATTATGTGCTGCAATAGTGTTCAGTCTCGATCGACACTTGAATGTTCATTCATCCTCTACCTACTATTATAAATGTAGAAGCTGAATTAAAAGATGATACGTCGGCAACACCCCTCTGCCCAGCAGAGTTGGTTGCTCTAAAAGCGATCGTGAAAGGGAACGGGAAAGTAGTAATGATTTGGTGAGTGATGGATCTTTCGACGAGGCACAGAGAATTTGAAGGGAAGGATGATAATGTTGCGGAGATTTAGTGAAAAGGTTGAGAAGGTAGACATAAACAAAAGAGGTCGCTGCCTATCCAGCAGCAGAATAGTTTCCGAGGTAGGTACTTAGTAGTAGTGGGTAGTTGTTGATACTCCTGGAAGTAGTTCAGCTCTTTCTTTTTGGAGATGACGTTGCTTCTGCAGGGGGGTTCAAGCGAGGGACAGAAGGACATCCCCCCCTTTCCAACAAAGACATTTATTATTATATTTATGATGACTCGTGGGGCTTTTCCTTTTCAATTTATATTGTACTAAAGTCACAGTCACAATAAAACAAAGTAGAGTATTTTTACAATATTATTTTTCTACTACTAATACACAGCTAAGCAAGCAATTAGCAGAAAGAAGCTTTGCCCTCTTTGCCTGCGCAGAACTTATGTAACAAGTTCTACAAACAGCCCAGCAAATGAAATGTGAAATTAATTTTCTTCATCTCTCTCATGAAGACAGCAAGTCGGGGAACGCAAAGTAAGGAGTCATGTCTATGAATCAGAATACAAAAAGTAATATCCACCTGCAAAAACCGCCGGAATGGCAACGAGTATGATGACGAATAGCTAAGCATGATTAAGAATAAACTCAATCGAGTACATGAAGCAATATTCATCGCTTAAGGCCATCGAAATGGGGAGCACGGCGAATAGCTGGCAAGAAGAAGGGGAAAAAGTTGTCAGAATAAAAGAAATCAAGATCCGTTGAAAAAGTCCCGAAACATGTTGAATTGCTCAGGTTTGCAGATCGGAAAGGCCGCTGAATATCGAAATATGAATGATGCAAGACTTCGTGCAGTCTTAGCCGGTGTTGAGGTCCTGGAATAGATGCTAAGCTGTCTGCACAGAAAGTTGGATTGTCATCAGCCGAAGCGTTACTTGAATACCTAAAAATCTTCATCAAATTACTAGTCAGAGAAGAGGTCCATGACGCCATGAGTAGCTTCTCCAGAAATGGGTTGGTTCGGAATGGAGTATAAGCCGTTGGATGTACTTCCGCCTCTAGATATGTTATTTTGGGTGGAAAGGGAATTAGCGCTACCGTAAGCGGTTCCGCCAGAGAGGTTATTTTGGTTCGGAACAAGGTTCAAGCCGCCAGATATACCTCCTCCAAGCAAGTCAGTTTGATCAAGATAGCCATCTGGAACAAGCTTTAAGCCGCCATATAGGTCTCCTCTAGAAACATTGTTTTGCCGATTAGCTGGGAGATTCCATTCTTTCGTAAAGCCTAAGTCGGATTGAACAGCTTCCTCGGCTTGCTTATCCTCGATTTTCTTTTCGAGATATATGCGAAGGTTCTGGATTCGTTGCATCATGTCACCTCCGGTGCCAAGAAGTTCAAGAAGCCTCTCTATGTCAATCAAGAGCTTCCTTAAGACCATGTCGGGAGAACAAAATGTCTTGCGGATCAGAACCTTAGCAACGCTTTCCCAGGTATTGAGCATTGTCATAATTCGGAATTCATCGCTAGCTAGCGGGCCGAAAAATCTCAACCTGGTGAGATTGTGGCCAACCAGCCGACGCTGAAGGTCCAGTGGATACAAGAACTCTTTAATCTCCGGTTGCCCCTTACTCTTCCACATCTCATCGACCTTTTTGATACTATTAATCGTAACTCGACCTTCGCAAAACTCGGTCATCAGGAATCGGTTAGCATTGTAATGGAACATCATTTCTACTTCACAGATCATTGTAGCTTGCTCGAATTGTCCAATGGAGATAGTCAGCAATTTGCCTCTAATAGACTTGCCATTCTCGTAAACCAAGCCCGGCAAATCTGGGTTCTCGGCCTGCTTTCTGTCAGTCGCAATACTTCTTAGTTGCGCAACGCAAAACACTTACGAAGTCTTCTAAAAGTCCCTTCAGCTTGCCCATCATTCCAACCTTCTTTGGTTGGTTTGCCTCCTCCTTAGCAGTAGCCTCTTTTAATTTTTTCAACCTCGGGCTCAATATTTCTTTTGGCGACTCTCCTAGCCAACCCTTCTTACCAAAGAGTTTTTTCATTGGAGACCGACTTCGCTTTGGTGGGCTAGCTGCACGATCAGACGGTTCATATTCCTCGGCAATTGGTGAGTGGCTGAGCCATCCATTCTTGCCGAACATTTTTTTCATAGGAGATCTCGTTCGTCTTCTAGGTGAAGTCGCACGATGAGTAGCACGTGCGGATGAGCGACAATCAGTAAACACATCTTGCTCTGCAACGGGGTCGACAAGAGTTCTTGTGGGCGAGGAAGCATATGAAGCTGACTGTCTGGCATGGGAGGATCCCTCGGGATGAACAGTGGACTGACTCCGGACGGGAGAATGGTGACGAGGGTCGTTGGATGTGGAGAACTGACCGTTGCCGTACTCGTCGCTGGAAGAAGTAGGGCGAAGGTATTGCTTTTGTGTAGCCTGGTCTATTGGCGATTGACCATCTTGTGCGGTGCGCCCTCGAATCATTTGTATTTCCTCACGGCCTGGCTGCCAGTTGATTTGAATAGTCTCATAGCAGCCATCGTTAGAGCCAACTTCATCATCTTGCGCAATAAGTGGAGAAGAACCACGTTTGTGAAGAACTTTCTTCGAGTTCGGAGCTACTAGGCCAGAATCCATATCAAGCAGTGGACTAGACATGTGCAATGAGCGAGAGTTCTTGGTGTGAGATGGATGAATACTCATGGCGGTTTCAGCTTGAACAATGAAATCGGTGAAAGTGGTATCTCTAGGATTTGTCTGCGGAGTCTCCGGCTCAAATTCATACGGGTGCCTGCCAATGGCACGACTGAATGAAGAGCTATCTTATGTTAGAAGACGCATGATTTAAATATTGGAAGAGGACTTACGGTTGATTTGCCATCCTCCTAAAACTCGAATTAGGAGCAATTGCGGCTGTTTTAGGTGGATTCAGGTTGATAAAATTACCCATGATGCCAGAGAGGTTGTCGTTGCTCGCGGTGTATGAGCGTTCAATTGCTGAAACGGTTGATGGGGTTGAGGTCTCGATAGGCGCGTCAGTGACACGAAAAGTACAGGTATCAATGTTGTTAGAGAAATGAACTCGAAAGTCATGTGCGGTGCGAGGGGAGAAGTTTTGGCGCATCGACGAAGTTCGTGGAGGGAAAACAGTAGATTCCGTGGGTTGTTCTGCGTGAATGGTATCCTCGTTCCTACACTGTGCACCTTGCTTTAGATTGCCGCGTTGACTTAAGTCTTTACAAATATGTAAAGGCTTGGGGACGGAATCTTGATATCCAAATGGCTTGCCTCGAGATGAATCGGAGATGCGATTTGGCTCTAGGTTCTGGTGACGTTGGTGATGATGACCTTGTTTACGATCCATTATTGTGGTTGAAGAAATAGATCTCAAGCGCTGCCTCTTTGAATTCGGGAAGTGAATGTTATTAGTATTGTGTGTATTGTGTGTATTGTAGATAGACAATTGAGGTGACAAACGATATTTTTCATTATCGTCTGGGTTTTGTAGGCTAGAATGAAAACAAAAATCAATGTCATCAGAGAAACTGATATTGTCCGAGGAACTGAGCGGGCTTTGTATGCTAGAATAAAAATCCAAATCAATATCGTCAGAGGGACCGTCGAAATTGTATTTGGCAATCCCTTTGCCTTTGGCTTTCCTCCCATTTGCAGCCTTCTGCTTAGCGAGCTCTTCAGTGGCGTTGCCAGTATAAACTGAAGAGGACAGAAGAAGTAATGATGGAGAATTGTCAGTGATGTTCGTGTCTACTGGATCTGGCTTGCCAGTTGTGGATGTGGATGTAGATGTCGATGTGGAAGTTGATGTAGGTGTGTATGTAGTACTGGGTAATAGCATCAAAGGGTCTTCATTCTCCTTGTTCATGTGTGCTTCCTGAGCAGCACTTGAAGAACCTTCTCCATTGTCAGTCACATATTTCTGATCTATGCTGTCCCTGAATACTAAGGTTCCCACTTTACAGTTTATAATTTCTTTCGACCAGTACACTTCAGATGGTTCCGGAGATGGACACGAAATGGGCTCAGCTCTCTCCATAGCGAAGCTCGAACGTGCAGAGAATATGGTATGCTCAGAGTTCTCCTTCACAACAAGAGTCTCCTCCCTAGACTGCGACGACTGCACTGATAGTAATGACTCTGCTTTTGGAGAAGGCTTAAGTAGTCCGAATGGTTCTAAAATTCCCAGTGGTCGTTGTCTTTTAGGAATCGATGACCCGGCTTGCACTGGAGCTTGGAATCCTACATCTTCTTCCATTTGCTTTTCTTCACCCCCGTCGATCGCCCTGGGCATCTCTTCCAGAGTCTTATCTAACCCGAAGCTGAAACTAAGCCTCAATGAATTTCTAACATGTTGGAACAGACTTTGCACGCTGTATATAGATAGTGACCTCACAGACGCTGGCGGGCTGGCGAGACTATATGGTTCTGACACTCGGGGAGGCTGGTTCCAGGTAAAATCCAAGCCACCGTCAAAAAACAATCCGGGTGTAGCAGGACCTTCGTACTTTTGCAAGAAACGTTTCACAGTTTCTAGTTGCACCTGATCAAGTTCAGATCCATCTACTTCCATATTGCCCAGCTGTTCAACTCGAGTTTTTACTTCTGCCAACGCTGCGTCACACAGTTTTTGGCATTTAATCCTGCAAACATCATCCACAGTTGGTTGCATATGCGTCGAAGTCAAAAGAAAATCTGGCAGCATATCCCCTGGAGATACCAACCCAAATTTTCGGGCGAAACTGCCACTTGGTATTGGACTACCCTTAGGGAAGGAAACATTCGGAATGCTTGACAGATTTCGTGGGGTTGGCAAGCTCAAGTTAGAAGCACGGGAAGCTGCGCTCAAACTAGGTCTCCTGAGACCAATTCCAACCTCCTCGATATTAGCACTGGAAGCTCTGCTCAAACTAGTCCTGAGACTGTTTCCTATGTCCTCAATATTTGATTTCCCTGCTTGGAGAGTTGCCAGAGCTGTTTTTCTCAGGGAGGCTATGCTCCTATTTCTCGTATGCCTCGGTCGCTCTCTTTCCTTTAATGACGATGAGATCAGCTCTGTTTCGCGTTCTTTGCATTGTGCGTCGAGGGGCAAGTCTTGGCTGGTTCGAGGTACTAATTTATGGGTCTTCGGGTCTATGATGAGTTCTCTCGTCGAAATCTTAATGCCACCACCCCCAAAATCCCGATCCCATAGATTAGTATGAAATTCCTTGGCCTTTGGAGACGACCACAACGTGGGGGACTTTCCACCGGTTGAAAGATAAACGCTATGTTCGATTCGCCAAATTGGTTGATGAGCGATTAAGCTAGGACTGTAGTTCGAGGACCTCGAAGCGCGACTTAGTGGGTGTGCATAGGGAATAGGTAGCCCCTGTCTCTGTGCTTCCTCGTTGCGATATATCATCAGTTTAGTAGTTGGGAGGACTGGTGATACAATTGTAGAAGTATGAGGGACGTGTGGAAGAGTCAGATTCTCCTATGATGCATTAGATTCCAATCATTTAATTGCACGGATATTTATCTCACCATTCTTCGAGAATGGTCACATTTCCATCTCTGATATACAGATTCTGGAAATGGTGGAGGAGACTCGCATTCGATTAGCTCCTCGAGTACGCCGAAGGCCAAATCAACATTCTCGTCTCCAAAGAATTGTTGCAACTGCGGATGCATTATCCTCAAGCCGTCTGCGTAACTATAGTTTCTTGGGATAAACGCCAAAGCGCGCGTGAGCACAAAACGGCACCCTTTCGTTAAGTTAGCTTCTATTGAAAATTGACAAGCTTGGTTGAATACGTACTCTCTTCGCTCCATCCTGCTCGAGAAAGATTTTGAGGTCCAGAAGGCTTTGGAGCATCGTCAATATCAACTGGGAGGGTGAAGTTGCCTAGGACCGGATGCATTGTATATCGATTCTTTTCCCTTATGTGCTCATCAGGGAGCCTAATAATGGTCATTTTGGTGGTGTGATCGCATGCGATGCGACCACACCCTTAAATCGACTGCTTTCCTTCCAATAAATACAGAGTAGTTGGCAGTCTTTAGTATTTTCAAGAGAGAGGTCTAAGAGGGAAGTATGACAAAGAAGAACAACCTTGTGAAACGGAAGCCTACAGTAAGTTGGGATGGTACAAGATTGAAGAGGTCGAGTCGAGTCAGAGGAAAATTGAAAGTGGACTCCGACAGAGAGGCCAGAAGAAGACGCGCTGCGTTAGCTTCGAGATTCCTGTTGAGGTCGAAGCCTAAAATGCACACGAGAACCGGAGCTTGGAGGGAAAGAAGTGGGAGGGATGGACCTCCAAGTATGCTTGTTGGGAAGGAAAACAGCTTTGGAAGCGTGTGTAAGAGTGAAAGATTCCCGCAGTTGGCAGTTCTTCAATATATGTTAAGCGACTCTAGCATCACAGGAATGGCAACCGAGCCTCAGTCACCACCCGCTCCCCATCGCCGCTATCTCCGCAGGGCAGGAAAAGGAACAGGAAACAAAGATATCTGGAAAGTACTGAAGATCCGTGTGCATGCAAGAAGGCTTTGAAGACCAAGAGCCTTTAGATCTCTGGTCTATTACGACGCGAAAGATCCAGGGGTTCAAGCTCTTCTCGAAGAACTATCATAGGTTTCTTTCTTGCTCTAGCGCTGGACGATTTGCGGCTCTCCATCTGCGTCAAAATACTTATTATCATTGCAGCTTGTCAATTACACAGGATGAATGTCGATTTTCGCAGGCATGTCGGTGCGGGAGCCGAATCTTGGTCAAGCATTGATCGAACTTGAATAGTACATAGCAGCAGAGAAAGTAGCACAAGTCCACGAAGAGTCGAGATCATATCGGCGGCAGAGATGGCAATCCTCATGGTTCAGGCGCGGTACGAGCAAAATACACAGAAATAAGTCGGAAATACAGTTTGCAAAACGAATTACTTCCACCCAAAATGAGTTTTTTACTTCGCATTTGGTGGAAAATAATGCAGCTATGCAAGAAGCACCTGCTCCGATTCGATCTCTCCAGGCAATAGCGATTGAAGTGTCCAAAGCAATCCTATATCCCCGGATAGATAGCTCTCATCTCGTGGACAACTAACAGAACCCTCCTGCTGGCGCTAGTCATGTCCAACTTTAACCCTTACCCCCAAGCCTAAAGAATTCAAGCTATACATAGAAGACAGCGCTGGAAAGCCAGGTGCTTCTATCATAGATGAAGTTCTCGTGGATGCAACCACGCCGTCCATGTCTTCGGCCAATACATGCTGTATCTATATAGATAGAGCAGAGAATATCTATTAGGGCAAGAAATAAGGGTTAAGGTATGAGACATCAAACCTATTTGGAATGCCTGCAGAGCTTGTATGTTAGCTAACATAATCTAGAAGGGGATGCGATTTACCAAGCCGGAGCTCTGCATTTTTTGGCTTTATCTTTCAATCCAAACGGTGTTGCCTTCGAGGCCGAGACTCTATGCCGGAAACCACAAGCGTTGTTTTCCAGACGTATCAAATCTCCTCCTCAGAACATCCTTCCGATGCTCAATAGGCCTTGTGATGAACTCTGCATGCACGCCCAACCTTTCCAAGATGTCGTCAAAAGGCCGCTAGGAAGGGCAGAGCCTCTACTGATCCGTGCACCGCTGTTCGCCTCTAGCCACACCTACCTATCCATCCCGCGATCTAAAGCCGGTCTAATATGACAACTCTTTTGATCGATCTTCCCCGCATCTTGCAATACAGCATTGTTGCCGCTGACTCCTTCCGGTCTCGTCTAGCAGAGCGGAATTGCAATATGGCAGATAATGATGGCACTGGCGAAAGTGTCCCGGAGTCTATTCCAATGTTTGCTCTTCTACTGTACTTATACTTCTAATATCTCTCTAGAAATACACACAACTTATCCTTCTCGATTGGCTGCTCTCATTCATCTATTCATCTATCTTATCCCTGTTCTAATAGTACAGTGAACATCTGCCAATAATGGAAAAGAACATGACCCCCCATGGAGTCCTTGGAAGCTCCAAGTGTTTTGCGGACAAATACGACATTGTTATCATTGGCGCAGGACCTGTTGGCCTTTTACTCTCAACCTGCCTAGCTCGATGGGGATACAAGATTAAACACATTGACAATCGCGCTGAACCTACAAAGACTGGTCGTGCTGATGGAATTCAACCTAGATCTCTAGATCTCCTACGAAACATGGGGTTGAAGCCTGCTATCATGGCAAACGAACCTGCGAAAGTCTACGAAGTTGCGTTCTGGGATCCGAGTCAGAGTGGAAAAGGGATACAGAGAACCGGAACGTGGGCAAGCTGTCCTAGTTTCATCGATGCCCGGTATCCTTTTACCACACTTCTACACCAAGGAATGATTGAACGAGTATTCATCGCAGATTTGGACAAGCATGGTGTCACCATACAGAGACCCTGGACAATCAAGGGATTCAAGACAGACGAGAAGAGCGATCCAGAATATCCAGTGGAGGTTGATTTGGAAAATGTTCAGGGAGGGGTAAAAGAGAAAGTACGAGCCAAATATCTCTTCAGTGGGGAGGGTGCACGTTCATTTATCCGGGATCAATTGAAAATTAGTATTAAGCACCTAGATCCAATTGCTCATGTTTGGGGCGTGATGGACGGTGTTGTGAAGACTGATTTCCCGGACATTAAGGTAGTTTTTCGCTAGTCGTATTATTGGGCTCTCAGCTAACTGAATTACTGTGTAGATGAAATGTACTATACACTCTGAACATGGTTCAATTATGGTTATTCCTCGAGAAAACAACCTCGTCCGACTTTATATCCAGATAGCTTCTTCGACCGACAAGGATTGGAATCCTCGGAAAACAGCAACTGAGGAGGAAGTTCAGAACTCCGCTATACGCATATTCCAACCTTATAAAATTGAGTGGGAACGAGTTGAGTGGTATTCTGTTTATCCAATTGGCCAGGGTATTGCAGATAAGTATACTCTAGACCATAGGGTATTCATGGGCGGTGATGCATGCCATACTCATAGCGTAAGGCTCTTTCAAAAAGAGATTTATTTAGATACTGACCGAAACCCTCTAGCCAAAAGCCGGACAGGGAATGAACACAGCATTTCTAGATGCTCAAAATCTAGCTTGGAAGATTCATCATGTCGAATCTGGCTTCGCCGATAGATCTCTTCTTCATTCGTACGAATCCGAACGGAAGCTCATTGCTGAGAATCTCCTCAATTTCGATGCCAAATATGCTGCACTTTTCTCCCAAAGACCACCTGCTGCTAAGGATATCGCAGCAGCAACAGCACAAGGACCTAGCGAGAATTCTAGCGAAGAAGAAAATCTGTTTATTAAGACATTTAAGGAGTCATGTGAGTTCACGAGCGGTTATGGGGTTGCTTATAATCCCAACTCTTTAAATTGGTCACCATCGCACCCTGCAAAGTCCAGTATTATCAATCCCAACGGCAACAAACTTCGTACAGGCCGAATCCTCATCAATTCCAACGTCACCCGAGTTGTTGATGCTAACGTCGTTCATCTCGAACAAGAGATACCAGTCAATGGCTCTTTCAGAATATACATCTTCGCCGGCAATCCAAGCTCAACCAGCCAAGCTCTTCAAGATTTCGCACACAATCTCACCAAGAAAAATACATTTTTTTCATCCTATCTACGACCAGATATCGATAACGTTTCATACCACGAACGACACAATCCCCATAGCTATTTCTTCACATTCTGCACCATATTCGCTAGCAAAAGAAGCAATGTCGAGATTTCCCGAGATGTACCATCTATTCTAGCTAGATACAATGACCATGTTTACGCAGATGATATTTGGGATCAGAGAGTACCGGATGCTAAAGCTGCAGCTCATACGAAAATGGGTCTAGATGAAGAAAAAGGAGGGATTATTGTGGTGAGACCGGACGGATACGTGGGGATTGTGGTCAGTCTGGTGGAGGGAAATGGGACGGTGGATGCGCTGAATCAGTATTTTGGTGCATTTTGTACAAAGACGTTTGGGGAGACAAGGGCACAGTTGTAGATTTTGGATAGGAGGGCTTTGGGTAAGGGGTGAGAGTTTTCAGAAGATTTTTGTACAGCGGAGATATCATTGAGATGTTTTGAAATGATTAATATCACTCAATTGACTTATACTAAGTCGTATTCATTCTGGATTGAAAGGTAATGTATAGTATATGTTGGCACAGCCGGGTATTGCTAGATGGATATCCACTAGGGTGAAAACACCGAACAGAGTTGATTCTCTGTAAGTGCTATTGAACTGATTGTACTCTGGGTAAGAAGAGAGAGAAGCTATTTATATAAAGAGTTGTCATGGTGGCGTAACCAGCATTCCAGTGTTGGCATATTGTAGACATCCATCTTATTACCGGTTATCTCAACAGTATAAGCTAATTCCCAACGAGCTTTCTACACCTCGAGTCCTCTTCGTCCTTCATCCTCCAATATGAACACTGGTAGGTTGGTAGACACTCAAATTAAGAAATGAAAGAGTTGATGTCATTTTGAAAAAGGCCTTCCAAGCTTTACTCATTAGTTGTGAAAAGAATCTGTGAATAAAAATATTGGTAAATAGCGATACCTCAGGGTAATATTGATAATAATATACTTATCTTCAAGTTGATGCTTTACCTTTGCCTCATTGTTAATTTACTCCACTACATAAGACGAAAAACCTTAAATTTAGGAGAGAAGCGCATCACTTTGTCTCACCCCAAAGGAGCCGCATTAAGCTTCATCCCTAGCTATTTCCCGTGTTCTTTTGACATCGAATCTAGACTTCTTTCAAACTTTCGACTCTCCACTCTTTCATCATTCCCAGCATAAAGGAATCCCCCGGACAACTACACGCACGCTGATCCTATTTCGATTGAAACCTCTCGATGTTCATTCAAGATCCTAAGAACTCTTGTTGCGACAATTTGAAATGTCAAGACCACGACTAAAGCGGAAAGCATCCCAAGATTTAACAAGGAACTCTGTCGCAATATTGCAAGTACGTGGCTATGCGGTTTTCGTCTTTGTCGTATTCTAATGTGATAACAGCCAATTCACCTTCCTTCCACAATGTGCAACATAATTATAACTCTGGCATACGGGGCATTTTCCTGGTGCCAGAGCTTACTTCCTTCAAATAAAGGCGATATTTTGAGTAATAGTGAGCATGCGATTCGTGCGCAAAAGGATGTGATAGCTAAAGAACCTCTCTAGATTCTTCTAACGATTTGCCAACGGCTGCAGCAGACAGAGAACCTGCTTCATCACACGCGATCTATACATACATGAGCACCGGAACCGCTGATGGTAGGAAGTAAATTGTGTTTGGTGTGGACCATGGCTAAATCATAGTCCTAGTTTCGGGAGATGGATACATACAACGCGCGGGTCCTGGGGAAGAAGCTGGGGCAATAATGTTGAAGCGCCAAAGAACACTACCTCGGAAGCATAGGCGATTGAAGCATGACCTAGACTATACTCGATATAAGACAGAGGAGGATCGAAAAAAAGCCTATGATGACTATTTTAGACCTCCCGATCCATTTGAGCCGTGCCAAGTGCCATCGCCTTCTCCATCTCCTCCGCCACCAGAGCTACCAGAACAACTTCATTCTCCTCCACTACAACCTACTCCAAATGACCCAGGCAGAAAGGGGCTGGGTTTAGATGAGGCACTAAAAGACCTTGACTTCAAACCTAGGCCGGAAGGTAATGACCAACTCACTCCGTCAGCAGCAGCATTGAAGAAGCTTGAAGAGCAGGCCAAAGAACGTGAGCGCAAAAAAGAAGAACTAGCTCGAGAGGTTCTACGGAAGCAAAAAGAAGCTGCAGCTCTTGCCAGGAAGGAACGCCGTTTCACTCGCCGAGACCCAACAAATCCCCTGATCAAACCATTGAGCGAGTCCTGGAAGAAGAAAATCCGCGATGCTAGGGAAAAAGGCAGGAGGACCGGTGCTCCTTTGGTCACGGCGCTTAACCGCACCGAACTGCATGAACATGATTTCGGGACTGTATTGAGACCAGCAGAATGGCTTAACGATGAGATCATTAACTCATATCTTGACTGGGTCAATGAAGCAGTCAATGAAGCTGCTAATGACGAGGCTGTAGCCCTTAAAGAGGCTAAATCTACAGTTCCAAAATACATTGTACACAACAGCTTCTTCTATACCTCCCTTGCAGCAAGAGGACCGAGCAGTACCCAAGGTCCGATGAGGAGACAGAAAGCACCGGGGAAATCTATGATGGAAGTGGAGTGTATTTTCATACCGATTAACTCGGGGAGTCATTGGACGCTGATGGTTGTTCGACCCACTGCAAAGATAATCGAGTATATTGATAGTATGTGGTCACCTGGGCACCGCTACATCGCTGACATACGCAAATGGCTTGAGCTTCAACTAGGTGATAGCTATATCGAAAGCGAATGGAAGGTAGTGGCGGGGAAAAATGTGTCTACAAGGCAACATAACAGTTACGACTGCGGCGTCTTTGTCTGCACCAATGCTCTCTGTATTGCATTAGGTCTTAAGACTACGTGTTATGCGGAAGCAGATCTGCATGTTCAGCGGGAGAATATCGCTGCTGTTTTACTTAATAGGGGGTTTCATGGGGATTTTGCGTGGGATCGACTAGGCTAATGGGATGGGATGGGATGGGACGGACGATTTGGCGTTTGGATTGAAGAGCTGCATAGATACCCAGTGCCAGTGGCCATTTTTTCAGTCGTTTGAGGAGTTGGGGAATATATGCTTGAGCATAAAATCAGGTATTAGGGACATAGGTGTCCCATCAGGCTGCCTACCGCTTGTTAAAGAATAAAGATAATTATAATTCATCGTGAGCTTTAGTGAAAAGTAAAAAGGGGGTGAGAATAGAATCTGGTGAACCGAGATGTCAGACCCCACAATCGACATCAGCCTCAACAGAAGACCAACAGCCATCAATTCCACTACTACAAAGCTCTCGATTGCCTTTGCATACATTCATGATCGTCCGACAGAAGCTTGACGACTGATGTGCAGGAGGATTTATCCGCAGTAAAAGGGCTATGGCCAAGAAAGCGCGGCAAAGGATAAGCTATGGTGAGCTACTTCCCCCACCTCCAGTCACCAGGAGATTCTACAGGTCTGCCGTTGCTCATACTTGCTCTTTCTGCGCAGTCTTACCCCTCGCGAACTCGCCAGGAGGCCATCGATTAGGTGTCAACGGTCTAGCTGTCGACAGCGAGCAATCAATCCTGTAAGCGCATACTCCACCCCTCTACAATCGTGAAAGATCCGGTAAACCTGACAGCTCTGAAGATACTCAGGAGGTAGAGACGGCGCCATCTGCGCATGGGATCTTAACCTCGACCTTCAAAGCAAGACATCGCCTGAAAACCCATTTGAATCCCCCGAGGACGCTCCTCCCGCAGCCAAACCCTTAAAGACCACTTTCCGCGCCCAGACGCAGGCACATACACATTGGGTCAATGATATCGTGTTAGCATGGAATAATCAAGCATTGGTTTCGGCATCCTCGGATCTCACGGTCAGAGTATGGCTTCCCTTCTCGAATGTGACTGAGGCTCCGCAGACCATTGGCCAACATGCGGATTATGTTAAGTGCTTAGCTACCCCGGGCCCAAATGCGGATTGGGTTGCATCTGGGGGTTTGGATCGTCGGATTTGTCTCTGGGATCTGAGTGGTGCGGGGAAGAAACTTGAAATAGAAGTTGGGGATGAGGAAAAGAGCGAGAAGGGATCTGTGTATGCTCTCAGTGTGAGTCGTACGATACTTGCCAGTGGAGGACCGGAATCAATTGTTAGACTATGGGATCCGAGAAGTGGGAAGAGAGTCACGAAGTTTGTGGGTCATACGGACAATATCAGAGATATTTTGATTAACGAGACTGGGGATACGATTATGACTGCTAGTTCGGATCAGACGGTTAAGGTGTGGAGTGTAACGGCTGGAAGGTGTATGCATACTTTGACCATGCATAACGATAGTGTCTGGTCTCTCTTTTCTGAGGATCCACAGCTAGGGGTCTTTTACAGTGGCGATCGATCAGGATTAGTAGTTAAGACGGATGTCAGAGGGACGTTGGGTGAGATGGACGATGGTCTCTCATTGGCTGTAGCTCAAGAACATGAAGGTGTTAACAGAGTCATTGCTCGCGGAGATTACATCTGGACAGCAACATCCAGTTCTTCAATCAACCGTTGGGCAAATGTCGATACAGGGGCTGAGATTCAACTTCCAGAAGTGTACAGACATCACCGAGCATCGAGTGCTGCTTCTCGACCACGACAGGTATCTCCCCCTGCAGCAAACAGCCATTCAAATAAAACGATTCCTGCAAAGTCTATCTTGAGGATTTCAAATACAGCAAGCTTTCCAACAGCGGCGAGGGATACGGATTCAAATACAAATATATCGAGTTTAAGTGGGGTTCGGAAAGGGTCTGATATCATTGTAGATCCGGATTTGGGAGTTATTGTACCTATTGAGGCGTTGCCTGAAGAAACAATAGAGGGACAGCATGGTTTGGTGAAGCATAAATTGATGAACGACCGGAGGAGGGTTTTGACCTTGGATACTGCGGGTGATGTTCTGTTATGGGATTTACTGAAGGTAAATGCTAGGCAAATGAAATTATGGACATTGGCTAACATAAAACAAGTGCATACCCATTCAATCCTTTGGAAAACGTCATCTAGAAGATGTTGAACCCGAAGTCAATACAATGGAGGCTGTGGCACCTTGGTGTTCGATAGATACACGAACTGGCCGATTAGCTGTAGTTCTTGAGGAATACAATTGCTTTGATGCAGAGATGTATGCCGATGAGCTTCAATTAGAAGAATCTATCGAGTTCCGAGAAGATCAACGAAGTAAGTACTCGCCATGATACCAAGGAGTACATACTAATATAAATCCAGTCAATCTTGGAAAATGGGTACTCCGACACATATTCTCCAACCTTATTGATGAAATGATCAAACGAGACGAGGTACACCGCGATGAACTCAACAAGATCGTCAAGAAGAATATCTTAGCTCAGCGTAACGCCCCATTAACAATACAAATGCCTCCTTCACCTATGCAAAGCTGGCAAGATGCTTCAGCCACACCTCGGGGAAATGGACATTACCCTGCTCTAACTCCAGGAATAGGAATTGGCGTTGCTACACCTCATCCTCTAAATCATCTGCCCGGCGTCCCAGAAGATGGCGGCCCACTCAACAAACGTGAATCACAAGTAAGTCGGCAGTCAGCTGAGAAATCAGGGGATTACTTCTCTAGCACACCTATTACCACTGAAGCTCCACACAAGACACCTGTAACACCCGGAGCCGAATCTCACGAGACCCCCAAATCACCAACGGATGAAAAAGATGTGAATGGCAAAGATAGTAATACCCTCTTTGGCAAGAAGTTCCGCATGGGAATGTCATTTGGCAGTAAAAAGCTAGGACGATCCGCATCTACTACTGCCACAGAGAAGCCCGTTGTCGTAGACGAGAAAACTGAAGATGGCTCTGAGACTTCTGAGAATGGCGAGAAAGAGAAACTGCAAGAGAGAGAAGTGGAAGATAATTTCAATGGAGTCATGCAGAAGATTCAGATTGAATACGACAGGCTCCTACTTGAACGTCCTGAACAGCAGGTTGAAAGCGGAATCACTCCTAGTCTTCCGAACGAAACGCCTGTGCTGAAACCACCACCTATGACTACGGTGATAATTCAAGAGGAGACTTCGGGCGGGAGTGCGGATCTCTACCGTGGGACTGTAGCAACTGTCGGTGAAGATGCTATCCTTATCGGAGAACGATCTCCTATGTGGCTTGGTGATTTACTGTTACGGGTTTGTTCCCCTAACCAAGTTACCTCCAAAATCTGACAAAAGCTAATAAAAACGAAGAATAAAACCCCCCCCAAAGAACCCGTAAAAGTATCCTTCGTACTCCAACCCTGGCAAGATCTACTCCCCTCCATCGCAGGCCCAGATGGAAATTCCCGCCTCAACGCAAACCGTATGTTAAGAGTAAAGAAGATTCTGGCATATGTAGCGGAGAGAATTGAACCGGCGAGCGAGCAGCCGGATCCAGCTATTATGAAACCGGAGGATTATTTAGAGATGTTTTGTTATGATCAGGTATTTAGTTCTCTTTCTCTTTACCCTTCCACCTCCTTTCTCGTTTACATTCCGTTTGATTATAGTTGTGATGTAGTGTGATCAGGTAGATTTACTGATGAAAAATGAAATTAGAAATTACCTATCACAATGTCCCTCGCCACTCTCCGCGCACACGTCTGGAAAGGCGGCGCTGACGTGATGTTGTATTATAAGAGCAATGGGAAGAAAGTCATTCGGTATGAGAAGACGGCGCCGGAATCTGTTGCTGGCGGCGTGGCTGGTTACGCTGTTCATGCTACTTCTTCTGCTTGATGGGTCTTTTCTTGGTTGTTTTTGGACTCGTTGCTAGAGTATGATAGGGCTGAAGGAGGTTTATATAGCGAGGGGGGGGGGGATACTTGGGCATGGGAGATGGATGGAAACGATTTGAAATACGATAGCTTGGATTTTTGGGAGGATATTGGTTCAATTGATTATTGAATATACCTTTGCTAAGTAGGCGGGTGGAGACAAAGATTTTTGTTCAGTCATGAATTCAACCAGGCAGTCTTTGAATGAGATCTTCATGAATAGGACGCTAGTCCTACTGTTCTTCTTTTCTTGCCCTTTTCCTCTTACTTGATGATGGTATACGTAGTAGAACGGCTTTTAAAAAAGTGGATGCATGTTCAAGCATGACTTTGATGGGTTAGATATGAATTCGAGTTCAAGAGTCAATAGAGCCGGCCTGAACATAGAGGAAAGATTTTTATTTACGTGCTAGTAAGATTTTATAATATTCATAAGCAGGATTTTAACGATATTATAGTATATGAGAGAGAAAGAGAGAATAATATCATCAGATATACCTTATAGCTAGCTCGTATGAATAACCACTGCAAATTCTTAACTTAGAGGTAGACAAGGCTCGTAGAATCCATACGATGGGCAGGCTCAGTCTCAGCTCAAGCGTAATCTACAGAGATTGTTATTGATATATGTGGGCAGAAGACCAACCATCTTGATACGCAAATTCCTATAAGTGAGGGGGAATAATACGAACATAAAAGTACGAAGCATAATGAACTAATAATCCGAGAAGAGTCTTAAATCCTATAAGTCTGTAATTTGTAGTTCTGTGAGCTTGACAGTTTCCTAGTAATCTTGCCTCTTCACATTTTTATTAGAATTTAGTATGCTCAATTCATTGTGTGATGCTATTATGAGTTTTCATATCTTCTCTTCCTCAACCTTGATCTCTCTTCTATCTATTTTATATGGCCATAATCTTGTGCATCTAGTTCTATTATATGAAAATATTAGTTTATCTTCTGCGGACGTGGGAAGAACGAGAGGGCAGGGTAGAGGCAAGAGGGAAAGAAGGAGAGAAAAGGAAATTACCGATCATGATAACGATATCCAGGTAGATGATACATAGCGAGAATGTCTTTATCCAAGATTATTGCATACTAGCTGGCCATTATAGTTTATATATTCATCTATATCCTCCATTCTCTTCCCCAGCTACATTTCCACATTAAAAGAATCAGAAAAAGAGAGTAAAGGAAAATATATTAGTAGGAAATATATTACTCATAACCTCGCCATGCGTTGTAGCAAGACAAAGATACTGTACTCCATAAACAACATCTATAGCCATCCGGCACAAACGGCATGATGCTATGAAATCGCCTCTGTATATATATTGGGCAAGTAAATGTATATTCTTCTTTGTGTAGGGGGGGGCTGTGCAGGGAAATTGATACCATGAAATCGCATAACACATATAGAAGGCGTATAGCGGAGATATTTATAGATAGATGAACACAGCGATATCTAGAAAGCTACTGTCTCTCCACCGCCTAGATGGTAAAGTTGTAGAGGGCTTGATGTGCAACTTTTAATATGACAAATACTGCTCACTGGAGTATGATAGGACGGTTATATACATGGAGAAAGACAATTGACGGCTAGTCATCTACATCGAGAGTGAGAATATGTGATCGAGCAAGAAACAATTTGAAAGATGTGAGAGGCCGGACTAATCAGCCAAAGGAGAACACTCTCGAGCTGGTGTCAAAAAAAGAGTTGTAGTTGGTAAAAGAGAAATTGTAATTTTTGTCTACAATTCCTAGTATCAATTCAGCACCTTCCCATCCGCCACTGATTTCCGATATCCTCCGATTCCATTGCCCCTAAACCATTATTCCCAAACCACTACTGGTCCAAAGAAGAGACGGTAGGGTCCCAACAACAAGGCGAATACTCATTCAGCTCTAAAGTTTTCATATCCTCACCCGTAAGCTCAAACTCGTAAACATCCGCATTCTCCTCAATCCTCTTGGGCGTCACACTTTTCGGCAAAGGCACATAACCCTTCTGCAAACTCCATCTAATCAAGATCTGTGCTGGCGTCTTTCCATACTTCTGGGCAAGAGTTTTCAGAAGTGGGGAATCAAGACGTTCTCCACGAACTAGAGGAGAGTAAGCTTCCACAACTACTCCACGTGCCTTACACCAATCAACGATATCCTGACGTGGAAGCCAAGGGTGGATCTCCCACTGTCCAACACTGATAATGCCGGCTTTCCCCTCTCCCCTCTCCTGCTCAATCTCCTTCATGTATTCCTCCATCTCATTGAGATGATGAACACCATAATTACTGATACCCAAAGAGCGGATTTTGCCTTCCTCTTGGGCTTCTACCAAAGCGAGCCAAGCTCCTTTTCGACCATCGCGACCGCCGTATGGAGCATGGATGAGCATGAGGTCTATGTAGGAAAGACCACTTTCTTGCAGGGTCTTCTCGATTTGGGATTTGGTGTTCTCGTAAGAGAGATTGCGCGAGGGGATTTTAGAGGTGAAGAAGAGCTCGGAGCGAGGAACGGGGAATTTTCTCACTGCGGCGCCTGAGGGACCTTCGTTGCGATATAGTGCTGCGGAATCGACCTATGTTGTGTTAGTTTGAGCAGTCGTAGAGAGGGTTTGGGAATCAGTTCTGGTCACTTGACTATTTTGAGCTCACAGCATGATTGTAACAGGCACATTCGTATTTGGAATTTCCAGATGTTCATTGAAAAAACGTATGATAGCTACTCACATGTCGATACCCGACTTCAAAAGCATGAGTTACCACTTTCTCCGTGATATCCGCAGGCCTATTATCTTTTAGTAACATGAACATAACTTCAATTAAAAGCCACCTACGTTTGGTAGACTCCGTATCCTAATACGGGGATATCATAGCCCGAGTTCAGATGCAGCTTTGAGTTGATAGTAAGAGCCATTGTTTTACTAGTGATAAAGACTTCCTTGGGTTGAGAAAGAAGGGTTGGATTGACTTTTTGAAGAAGATGGTATGGAGAATAGGAGAATTTACGGCAAAGGCTCCTCCTTATATACACCATTACGTTTAGATAATCATCCAAACTACAGCGTTTATCTCCGAAGGATTTCCAATATGGAAGCAAAAGGACGACAATTGATAATCAACTCTTGTGTTACGGAACAAGTATCATATCTCCGAAGTCACTACCCGTAGATATTGTTGCTCTCATGTTCTAATAGCCATGTTCGGATATCAGCGAGAAGTCGATAGGAAGCGGGGATCTCATCAACCTATTCTAGCTTAGCACTCCTAATTATATCCTCCACTCTATCAGACTATTCTATGTCTAATTCCACACTTCCTTGAAGTAGAGACCCACGAACAGACCGAAAACATTTTCGAAATGCCCTCACTAAAACAATAACGACTACGCTAAAAATCTGCAGGACGACAAGATGCGTCTTATTAAGCAGAATATCATCGAGCGAGATGGTTCCGGTACCATTACTCTATTCCCAGAAGAGCCCGAAGACATGGTACGCTTACCCCTCTCCCCCACCTTCCCTTCTCACAAAGTAACCCCCTCCTCCTAGTGGCATGCCTACAACCTCATCGTCGCCGGGGACCTCATTCGCGCATCTGCTGTACGAAAAGTCGTCACCGAAACCGCAACAGGAAGCACCCAATCCTCGCGCGTGCACACCACTCTCACCATCCGCGTCACATCCGTAGATTTCGATCCTCAAGCGGGACAACTCCACGTCAGCGGGCAAGTAGCTGAAGAAAACGCTACTGTGCGGATGGGCGCCTACCATACCTTAGATCTAGAATTGAAGCGGAATTTTACACTGGAGAAGAGCGAAGGATGGGATTCGGTCAGTCTGCAGGTCGTGAGGGATGCACTGAAGGAGGATAAAGAGGGCACGGTTCCGGCGGTCGTGATGCAAGAGGGGATGGCGAATATTTGTCTGATTACGGAGCATCAGACGATTTTCAAGCAGAGGGTCGAGACGGGCATACCGAGAAAGAGGGTTGGGAAAGCGAGTGATCATGATAAAGGTCTTTCGAGATTCTACCAAACTACTCTCGAAACTCTGATACGACATGTCGATATCACGCAACCGCGACCGCTTCTACTAGCAAGTCCAGGATTTACGGCTGCCGGGTTTCAGAAGTATATTATTGATGAAGCGACGAGGACGGGGAATAAAGCTATATTGGCAAATAAGAAGAATTTTATTGTGATTCATTCGAGTTCGGGACATTTACATAGTCTGAATGAAGTTCTGAAATCCCCGGAAGTCCTTGCCAAACTCTCAAACACGAAATATGCTCGCGAGACAAGGTTTATGGAAGATTTTATGACTTTACTGCGGAAAGACGATGGGAGAGCGTGGTATGGGCCGTCGGAAGTGGAGAAAGCGGTGGAAAAAGGAGCTGTGGGGAGAGGAGGGGGCGTGTTGTTGATTAGTAATGCGTTATTCAGGAGTCAGGAGATCGGAGTGAGGAAGAGATGGGTGACATTGGTGGATAAAGTGAGAGAGGAAGGCGGAGAGGTGAGGGTGTTGAGTAGTGACCATGAGAGTGGAAAGAGGTTAGAAGGATTAGGTGGAATTGCGGCGATTTTGACGTTTCCTTTAGAAGACATAGATGAAGGTGGTGAAGAAGATGGTGAAGAAGATGGTGAAGAAGATGGTACGGAATTATGACTAAATTGAGGATTTGGCAAAGCTATATGGGTTGGTACTTCTCAGGGGTTCGAAGGGGAAGGATGTTCTGATAGGAGAGAAAAGGCGTCATATTCTCGACTATGGAGAGAGAGACGGATAGAAGAGTCGAGCAGACTTTGGTTGATATCGGAGTGTTGAAGTCTGCACGGGTAAAAGTATTCCTCCTCTAAGGAGGAAGCGGAGAAGTTGGCAGGTGGAGATGAATTCTTTACTGAAATAGGGTTTGCTTCGAAGTAAGTCTTGTGTAGTGTTATGCTACTTGAGGAATCAAGCTGTGAAGCTTTCCTGCCAGAATTATCTCGAACCAAAGCTTCCCTTGTTCAGAATTACTAATTTCAGCTATCATATCATATCCATGGGTGCCCTTCTGCACTTCTCGTTATTTTATTTATACGAAAGCTAGTGGAATTAATGCTCATGGCAGGTCTACAAAGGATTATATGCAAATGACTTTATTTCTGAATATCTTCAATTGCAAAAAAGGCGTAAGCAGTCGAGTGAAAAATAGTGTGCAAGCAGGTGGTGATGCTGTAGGCAAAATAACAGTTGAATCGGGGGGAGGGGTAGTATTAATGATGAGTTTGGTATTTCCCCTATATGCTTAGTTTAGCAGAGATAGTCTAAAAGACCCATACTATACAAATCTTACATCCCAACGCCATTAATATGCACATTCCTTCTCCTATTTTCATATTCTCTTCTCTCCAGCCAGCGAATTATAGGCCCACTGATAACTCCCTAAAAAGATTGCCCCTCCAGCACTTATCCACAGCACCCTGGGTCCAATTCCAGAAAAGAAAGCCCTAGGGCCACTCTCCCTCAAAATTTCCTTCAGCAACGGCACCATCGCCGTCTTCTCCTTCGCCAACATCATCCTCGTCTTCAACACATCCAACGGCGTCGTCACCCCTGCAGCAATAGCCCCTGATGCACTCCCAAACAGTCCACTTTCCCATGCACTTATTCCCTCCTTGCCTGACTTCCGTCTCCTGTATTCTTTCATGCTTTCCCAGAGCGGGAATTGGATCACTGTAAATGGCACTTCCCGCATTATTGTCACTGTCCATCCTCTATACATTTCTCTCCAAACACCCGTAATCCCTATCGACTTCCGTACTCCCAAAATAGCTCTTAAAGCTCCGAGAGAAGACCCAAATTGTCCAGCTTGTGCTCGTTGTTTAACAACTTCAGTAGGCACCCTTACTGCGCACGCCGCTACCTCCCCTAAACTCGCAGCAGCCATATGTTCGATCGGAGCCTCCCATTCTCCCGTTTTCCCCTCCGTGATATTCTTCGCTTCCCTCCTAGCAGACAGAAAGGATTTCGTGGATTCATAAGTGCAGAAGAATAAAGCTGCACTGGGAGCAGAACCAACGATAGCGGATCCTACACCACGGTAGATTCCTGTAAATCCACCAGAGGCGAAGAAGCCAGAAGAGGATTGCAGTCGCGTTTTGAGCGTGTCGAGGGGATAGAGGCTAAGGTCGACGGTGGTTCCTGCGAGGGCTCCTGCGAAGAGTGAGGAGGTGAAGGTGGGTTGCGTGGTCATTTTGAAGGTCGTTTGGGGGGAGGGGAAGATGGTTGGGTATTGATATGGATATTTGATGCTATCCTATTGAATTGGCCGAAGCCAACATGAGAATTGAAGATGCATGGTTGAGTTTGTTTTTTTCATGGAAGCTTTTGAAATGACAAGGACGAGGTTGAAGCTTTCTCGTCTAAATTTTATTTCGACAACTTTGTCAGCCTTGCATACAGATTTAGGAGAAAAATGAAATATAGATTGAGCTCAACTCTGAGCAAGGTATCGACGCTTGCTCGTCCAATATCTGTGGCGGAGTTCGTGGGTGCTCTTTTTTCGAAGAAATGTTTTTCGCCATCTTACTACGGCCCAAGGGACGAGATAAGAATGGGTAACTACAAATCGAGACGACAAAGTTCGAGAGAAATGCTAATTTGATGGTTTAGGTCTGGCAGTGAGTGGTGGAGTCGACTCGATGGCATTGGCAGCCTTATGCGCTCATCTTCAGCATTCTCCGCAATACTTTCAAGATCGAGAAATTGAAAGCATTTCCTTTCGAGCTTTGGTCGTAGATCATGGGGTCAGAAAGGACAGTCGTCTTGAAGCAGAATCTGTGTCCAGAGTACTAGAAGACCTAGGGATCCGTACACAAGTGCTGAAGATCGATTGGGCTGGTCAAGAAAACCCTGGAAGTCTACCAAACTTCGAGACTATAGCCCGGAAAGCTCGTTTTCGGGCCTTGGGGAGAGCATGTCGAGATTCGGGAATGAATGCGTTGCTTGTTGCTCATCACCAAGATGACCAAGCAGAGACCGTCTTGATGAGGCTTCTAGCTGGTCAGCGGTCGAGTGGTCTTGCTGGAATAAAAAGCTCTTCCGAATTACCAGAATGTCATGGCATATACGGCGTTCATGAAAGTGGGGGCCTCCACGAGGATGCCGACAAATGGTATCCCCAGCTCACTTCCAAACAGAAGTCTATCCGACAGAGTCTCAAACGCGAAAGCGGCGGAGTCAGAATATATAGACCATTTCTGAATTTTGGCAAAGATCGGTTGATAGCTACATGTGAGGCTGAAAAAATTCCCTGGTTTGAAGATCATACAAACCGTGATCCAACTGTCACAAAGCGGAATGCTATAAGATATATGTATAAGTCTTTCGCTATACCAGCTGCTCTTACGAAACCCGCTCTTCTCAAATTGGCTGAGCAACGACTTGCAAGAGACGATGAGGAGCGCAGGGTAGCAGAGGAGAGATTGGCAGAATGTAACATCAAGAATTTGGATACTCGATCGGGGACTTTGACACTTCGGTTTCCGGATCTTACAGAACTTGAAAAGGGGGTTGGAGTCGTTGCAGCCCACATCCTCCGTCGAGTCATAATGCTAGTAACACCAAGGGAGAAGGTAGATCTACGCTCCTTACACGGTGCCGTGGAGCGTGTCTTCCCAGAACTCTTTGGTGAAAAGACTCTGCCTCCGGTAAGTTTCACGGTTTCAAACTTACAATTCAAACCTTTTCCGTCTACATCTCGTTCAAGAGAGGAACAAAAACCAGAGTGGCTTATATCCCGGCAACAATACACAACCATAACTTTACCATCTATGCAACTCAGTATTCTACCTAATACAATTCTCCCTTGGACGCTCTACGACAGCCGCTACTGGTTTAAGATCCAAAACCTGCATCCCACGTCCACCTTAATTCTTAGGCCATTCCGTGAGGGTGGAAGCGACCCCGCACCTTTCAAGGAGGTGTTTGGGAAACATGTTTTAAATGACTTGTTGCGGGATATTGCCCCAGGGAATGTGAGATGGACATTACCAGCACTTGTGTTGAAAGAAGGAAGTGGGAAGAAAAGGGTAGTGGCATTGCCAACATTAGGCATTTCTTTACCGGAAATCGAAGGGGTGGTAATGTGGAAGGTGCGATATAAGAAAGTGGACTTAGAGGGGTTCGGGGTGCCGCTGAGGAAGGTTAAGCATAGTTCGACGAGGACTGTCGAGTCAAAAACATGAACAAAATGTACCGGATAGCCCGTAAGAGCTAGCACCAGTACATCAGGCCCTCGGAGACCCAATTTCAATTTGGCACAACTTTAAAGAAGGCCCTCGACGTCTGAAACAGTCTGGAGTTCAAGTATTTTGGGCCATGGGAACTCAAAGTTTAGTCTTGGGAAGTGTTTTATTTTGAATGTCCCAGATACATTCAAATTCATCACTCGAGACTTCTTAGAAGTCAACATAGAGAGCTCCACCTACCAAGTTCCATCTATCAATATTCTACCCTATGATATTGGATTCACTTTTATCCATATCCTTATTCACTTCACTACGGGAAAAAGCTAAAGAAGCTAGCTTAAAACTCCCTACAGCGGAAATTATCCAACAAAAAGAGCTAGTTCGATGGTTAGGAATTTGGTTTGATTCGAATCTTGCATACAGCTATCCGGATTGGCCAAGCTAAAGTAGCCTTCCTTAGAATGGGCCGCGCTAGGCTGCGCAATGGGTAACCTGTGGGTATTAATTCTCGCTTGAATTTTATATGGACAATTGAAGATAATAATGCGATCAATACTATTGGTAGATTTTATAAGTTTTTAATTTTACTCCTTAAATCTTTTAAATTCAGGGGAGGCATGGGCCCGTGGTACCCATTGGGGGCCAAATTGTGCAGCCTACAGAATAGCTAGACTAGCCAATATTGAGAAAGGCCTGACCCCCTTCTCAATGCGGCAGCTCTACCTAGCTTGTATTTCTAGTATATCCGACCACGGATCCCCTATATGGTGGAGAGGCCGATAACAATTAAAAAAAACCCCTTCAAAACCTACAAAAGCTAGCCCTAATAAAGATTTTAGGTGTTTTTTTTTTTTTAAAAACAGCACCCATAATCCCTATAGAACTAGAAGCAGTTCACAACCTCCAGTAGTTCAGCTTAATCATAGTCTCGAAGATGCTCTTAAAATGGCCCCCTAACCATCATATTCCAACCCCTTTCAACGAAGTTATAGGCCCCCAAGCCTACTAAATCCGAAAATCGTTAGCTTCTATAGATAAACTAGAGGGCCTATAACCAATACAACATTACTACTTCCCTCCTTGGAACTCAACAACCCCTTGTTCGGTTGTTAGTAGCCCACAAGCAACACCTAAATTAACTAGGCTCGAATGCATTTTATTCAGATGCATCCTACCTACCAAGCAAGAAATCTAAAGGGATCGGAATATGCCTAGCTGCATTTAAGCCAAATAGCTTGCTTAAACCTAGCTACCAAGCTATAGCAAATCTAGGTGGTTTCCAACTAAGTCTACAATGGCTCCCTGGAAGGAATTGCCTTAGCAACCGAATATGCTAGCAGAATAGCTAGACAAGGCCCAAACTTCACTATTTATGCAGATGATGAAGAACAATCGAACACGGATGCTGAGAAAGAATCAAAAGGCACTTGCCAAGGATACATACGAAGACCAGAATGGGGATGGGTGTGCATGATTCAGTTTCCCTCACCTCCAGCACCACCCATAAACCTCACAGCAGCCTCCACAATTCCTCCCACCACATGCACCTCCTCTGCTGTTCTTGGCGTATAAACCATCAAATACTCGCTCGGCATCAGAGTCCCCGCGAGCGTCATCCTCTCCCCCCATCCCTTCTGAATAACCTCCTTACAATCAGCTGGACCCAGCACGGCATGCATTGAATAAACTTGCACTTTGCCTGCCATATGCACATGCGCTATCTCGCGTTTAGTTCTGGCGGCTATAGAGTGCGGGGTGCGTACTCCATCTGCGATAAGGAGTGCATCGCCGAGCTTTTCGAGGGCAGAGGTGCGCATCACGACGTGGCTTGAGTTTCGGGAGACGATCTTGGAGAGTGTTCCTTGCAGGAGCTATATTGGCAAGTAAGAATTCAAAGATTGCTTCCATCTTATCTTCGTCACTGTCTGGTGACATACCACATGTATATCTTCCCCACCCAGCTGGTCCGTCTGTCTATGGGGGACAACCCATCTTCCCTTCTCGGGTCTTGGCCCCTCCCTTTCCGGTAAAGGCCCTTTCAAAAATGATTTCGCGCCGTGAGGGCCGCATTTGGCGATTTCTTTAGGGTCGTCATAGACTGCCGTATCATACGGTTCGCATTTGAACAGTCGGAGAAAGTATTGCAGGAATAGATAGCCGAATACATTTGCCGGAAGAGCATTTTCTTTATATTCCAGCCAGCTGTGATAGTCTTCGAGAAACGTAGGGGCCATTCTGAGAAAATTGGGACCCAGGCACTTGAAGGAAGGAGGGAATGTGATGGTGGAGGAATCGCGTTTGTACATTCCTCGGTATTGCTAGGATATGAATCCTTCAATTGACAAGCGAGCTTCACTTGAAAACACTTGCCCGGATATGGATATTATTATTATTATTATTATTCCTTTTAACGTTCTGTGTAAGTCGAAGACCATAGTACGAAAGTCCAGGACCTAACTATTGTTACACCGCCTTCAGGCGGCAGAATAAAGAGGTTGAGACTTTCAACTAGCTCCTGTAAAAATCTTGATGTTACCATCTTATTCTAATCCTGTGTAATCCTTTTCTTTTACAATCCCCATATAGTTAGTAATGATAACTACTCATTCATATGCTTCCAAAGTATTTCAATTGGATTGAAATCCGGTGAATAAGGAGGCCAGTTAATCCCTATAACTGCAAGAGTTGCAGGAAGCTCTTTTATTAGTTTATCGACATGGCGAGGAGCATTATCTCGCATAAATTCAAGCTTTTGTTCCATGCCTTATAAGCCAGTAATATCATAGAGATATTAAGCTATTACTGGTCATGTATGCTCTCGATATGTTGCTCCGCTAATTGTTCCCCATTCCTTCTCCCGACACATCTACCCCTTTTTTGAGTAAAATGGGGACGGAAGCCACGCTTCCTCAGGCATGAAACTAAGCACAACCACAGTCTGAAAAAAAATACTTTCTCAAGGCTAGCTTTGATGAGCGAAGCATGCTTAAGTCGTTTAGACACTTAGGGTCGGAGAAGAGTCAAATTGAATGATTCAAAGAAAGTTAGACATTCCAAATTCGATTGTTTGCTGAAGAGTATGAGACTTCAAGTTCGAGACTTCGAATCCCTTCACGTGGTGGATTCCTGATTTTTTGAATCGAAGACCCGATCCGAGTTGAAGGTAGGCTGGACTTGTGGGGGTGATGTAGAAGGAGGAAATGATTTACAAACAGCGGATGATTCGGAATAGACCATAGGAGAGAGAAGCAATTTTCAAATCACAAATGATTCCAAAGAGGAGAGATATCCTCGAAACCCATCCTCCATTCTACGTACCCAACTAAGCATCATACCCTATCAAATCACAAAACACCTCATCCGAAAAATATCCCAACTTTCATTTAATCATATCCTATCGCCGTCAGTGACAATCCCACCCACCTAAATAACAGTGATCAGTCCATGGCCACATCTCAAGTAAGCTCTTTTCTCCCCCTTATTTCCAAAAAGGGATCAAACAATGCTGTTTTCGACGCCTGCCCCGAATCCATCGATCCCATGATATGTTATCCCTCAATCCCGTCCTCCCATTCGAGTCCTGTGTCGTGTGATGAAAGAAAGGAGAGATAAATCGTTCCAGGATCGGAGAAGAGGTGTACGAATAAACGGAGTCACGATGCCATTTGCTGGTGAATCAATCACATATGATGGCTACCTGAGCCACTTCGTACCCCAAAATCCCCAGGAAGAGAGGTCCACGCCGAGGAAAGACATAAGAATGGGGATTGCTAGATGTCGATAGAAGAAATAATGTGCAGAAAAAAAGAAGGTTCGTATCAGTCATCTCTCGTATCTCGTAAATCATCAGGCCCCGGGGAAGAGGCGCCAAGGCTCCACACCCTCATCGAGCATAAGGTTTATTCATAGCCGCGACCTCCCTTGCAATCTCTGGCCATTCCAGTTCCCTCTTAAACCCCACATTCCCATTGGCGCCTCTCAAATGCTCTTCCCACTTCAGGAGTTCATACGAGAAGCGGAGATGAGGCTGGATAATGACGTTCAATCGTCGGGCACGCACGAAACAGTACGCTCGTGGGAAGGAGAGGCCCATGGAACGCATCACTTCGGCGATGCAGATGGTTGCGCTGCGAGAGACCCCGACGCGGCAGTGGACCAGGGTGGCGGTTTTGCGGGCCCGGCCTTGATCTAGATGCAGATGTGAGTAAGATCATTGAGTGATCAGGGGGGGGGGGGGACGTACCGATGAACTCCAAACATCTCTGGAATTCCGATGTTAAAGGATCTACCCCGTTATCTTGTACCCTTTCAATCACCAACACATTCTTTTCTTCCCATTGCTCGATTTCGCCTTCCCGCCATGTGGCGGTTTCGCCCACACTGAGGATCTGTCCGATGCCCATCCGTCGCAGCAGGTCTGGATTATTAGCATGTCCCAAGTTTCCCAGGTACATGTAATCCGTGACGCGAGAGGGCAGACTCCCATCCATGGTTTTAATCCAGTCGGGTTCCACGGTTGCGAGATCGGTGATGTGGGAGAGGCTCTTGTCTTGATGGACGGGTGATGCGGAGAGTAACCGCGGGGCGATCGTGGTCAAGAGAACCACATCGGACGGATAAGCAAAGAAGTTGCGACCCCTAGAAACGTGGAGGTCCAGCCATGCCGTGGGAACGGGAAGCCCAGTCGCGTAGGTGTAATACGCTAACGCACAGAGGGTGGATTCGGTGTATCCATCCGTGCAATGAATCAAGATCTTCCATTCGCGGATTTGGGTCTCTTCCGTCGTCACGGGAGAATCTCCATCCACATCCCGTTCCGGTGCAATCCCATGGGAAAGGGTGTAAAGCCACTTGCACACCTCCAGGATGCCGTCTGCCTCGCTGTGCGACCATGTAGGGGGCATGATGCTCCCCGAAGAAGGAAATTCGAGGTAGAGCGGGTGCGCCGCGTGGGGCGTGGTTCTCCCCTCCGCAATTGCTTGCAGAGCGTGTGGGTTCAATCGTCCTACGTCGCTGCACTCGATCAGGATGTCAAACGGGGCAGGTGCATCACGCACTGCGGGATCGACGGTCGAATCTGGGGTCGGTCCGAGCCAAACATTGTGATGGATTTCCGAGGCTTTGGTCATGGCACACATCTCCACTCGTTCCTGGTGAAAGAAGTCCATGATGTTGCCCGTCAGTTGACCCTGAGAATCCACGGCGACGATTTCGGGATGTCTCGTTTCGAAGTCGCTGAAGGGGCTTCCGCAGACAAAGGTATTGTATTGCGGAAGATCGTGTCCTTGATCCACATGTGCCTCCCGCCACCCTTGCTGGGCAGCGGCCACATCCCTCGCCACTTGCTGCACCGAGATCCCCTCGTCTCCATATACAATGATATCCGAAACCATGGCCGATTTCGCCGCTTGGATTTGGAAATTGCGGACGGAGAAGCCCTCTCGGGGGTCGATGTCTTTGAATTCGGCGCCCACGCCCAGGTGCAGGAATTCGTCCGGGGCAATGGCCCCCTTCAGCCGCGAACGACTCAGATCCCCCCCGGCCTTGACGATGGTGATGCCGCGAAGGCATTTGGGGGTCCTTCGGAGGCTCCGGCGCTTTCGAATGAAGAAGGCCTGCTGGATATGATTGCACGGGTGCAGGCCATGGAACCATGGGAAGACCTGGGTCGGGTCGGGTAGCGGTTGTCCGGCCAAGTGATCCAAGGCGGCTGCCACGCCGGCGGCATCAATTTCATACACCGTGGCGGACCCCAGAAAACGAGACTTGTAATGGTGTGGGGGATGGAGGAGCGAGCGCGGCTGCACGGAGATTTCCTTGGTGGGGGGCGATTGGGGAGGGGTATCTGGCTTCTGCGAGGGGGCTGGACCTGGCGGGCAGATGGGCAGATGTTTGTTTGGGATGGGAATGGGACATGCTGCTGAGGCATTGAACGTTTCGAGGCTCAGAACGGGCGACAATGGATGTGGGGAAGAGGATCGTGTGTGCGGGATGGGCGACGGGCGAGGGGGGGCCATTGTCGCCATGATGTTGAATGATGGCGTCGCCGTGCGTGCCCACGGGGGTGGAATATATATTTGCGCGGGCCCGTCTGTCAAGAGCGGGGTGGAGAGCGGGGTCTTCTGCCCACGAGCGAGTGGTGAGGAGTGTAAGAAGCTGCGAATTCGAGGTGTATCCAGATGGTAGGATATGGGGGGGTGGCTCGCTCAATGGCAGACTGCTGTTGTCAGTGCATGCAACGGCCGGGGGGGGAGGGGAGATGGAAGCAGCATCTCACCACGCACGAGGGAGGGCATTCAGATGAGAGGAGGCGGGCGTTCTGTTCTGTTTCCGTCGTCCGTTCTCCGTTCTTCGGGTTGTGTGTGAAGCGCCTTATCGCGGGCACCGAGACCAGGAAGAAGCGAGCAGGCGTTCCGAATCAGGGAAGGCTACATTCACAGAGATGAATGCTCGTCGCGTTTCATGGAAGGAGGAGCGACGATGTCAATGGTGGTGGAGGTGGTGAGGGTGAGGGTGAAGTCGAAGGAGAGGAGATTCCCCTTCGCTCGCAAATATGTGGGAAGGGGGGGTGGGTGGGTGTACGCAGCGCCGAATACAGCAGCGCAGCAGTCCGCACAGTTTGGGGGGAGTGAACAGCGCCATAGGGGAGGAGAATGAGCAGGCTTCAGGGAGCAAAGGCCTGCTGGCATCTGGGCAGCGAGCAGAACAAGTCTGTCCCCGGTGTGGACAAGGATGACCAGGATGGGCCAGGATCATCCCGGATCGTCCAGCATCATCCAGCATCATCCCTCCACTCACCTCTTCGCGGTTGATAACGGTCGACTTGTCCTCTATCGCGCACAGACGCACCGGCAGAAACAGGCGAATAGCCATGCCTCGGATCCCTGCTAGTCTTGCCTTGGCTGCTTCTATTCCTGGCCCCTTCCCCGTCCATTCCTGGCCCCTCCCTGGTCCCTTCCTCCAGCGTCACTTCATCGGTGGCCACTCACAACCCCCCAAATAAGCATGGAAGAAAGCTCCAAGAATCCGTACCCAAGTGCCAACCGCTCTTGCTGGTGACGGGGGAGAGAAGAGAAGAGAAGGGAAGGGAGGGTGCAGAAAGAATGTTCCATGTTTGGGACGAATGTGTGTGCGGCGAGGAGGGAAGCAATGGCACATGTCGAACCACAGCCTCCGCAGTTAGGCGCAAGCAATGCAGCCTTGTACGCCCTCCCGCCCAATGGCCCGGAGGATGACAGAGTACAGACGAGGAGGAGGAGGGACAAAAGTCGATTCAAAATAAGCCGACCACCTCGAACATATTCGACATTCAAACCATTCATGCGGCACAGCCGATGGATTCAGTCACTCCAATGGGGAACGGAAACCCCGATCTTGGTCACGGCCGCATGCAGAGCAGTGCATGTCATCTTTCCTTATCTATTGGATGCGACAACACGATCCGCATTCCTACTCACCGGTGCAATGTGTTCCTATAAGGCATGGCAAATCTCGGCCGCTTTGCCGAGTCAAGAGATATGAACACTCACGTGTTCGGTCAGTGGAAATTCTATTTGCTTGCACTTTTCGCCCTACCGCGAGGACCGCGATTCTTTCGTTGCCAAGTCATAATTGATTTGATTGCTTGTTTCACTAGACTGTTTCTTTGTATTTATGTCCAAAAGAGTGTGGCGGGCATGTCCTCGACCGGGCTATCTGGAATGTCCTGATCCGGCAGTTAGGCCGCAATCGTGACGTTCAGTCGCTGAAAGCCCCCTTGGCGAGCAACTTCTTGCTGCAGAGCCACCACTACCGATTCTCCAAGTCAGCGTTGCCAGATCTGTAGCGAACAAAGACGAGGGAGTGATATGAGGACGTGTCAAGAATCTTGGAAGCATTCAACCTTTCAACGTCTCGGTGCTCGGGACCCAAGGTAGGAATTGATCACTCACTTCGCTTCTGATCACCCATCGGATCAGCACTCTCGCCCTCGAACGTCCATGCCAAATAGTCATTCGTGTAGTTTGGCTGGAAATCCTCCTCCAAAACACCCAATCGCTTTCCATACTGAGTGACTTTCTCCCAGTCACGCTGCACATTCTTCAAATCCTTGGAGAAATAAGCGTATGAGCGCTCGAAGATCTTCCGGTTGACAGGAGAAGCCATCTCGGGCTTCATGTCGATATATGTCGTGTATGCTTCGTCCGGAGAAGCGAGCACATGGTCGGTTGCACGCTTGACAGCTTTCATGAATTTCCGGATTTTATCGGCATCCTCAGCCATGAAGGCATCGTTTGCTTTTCTCCATCAGCTTGGTCCAATGATGCCAGTGCCGGCTGGGAGAGGGACATACCGATGTAGAGGATAGAACAGAAGCAGCAGCAACCCAATTCGGCCAATTCATCAATCCTCAACATCTGCACATCCGATCTAGGACGTCCCTGCCCCGCTAACCACTCTTCCAATTCAACCATCTGAACATTCTCGAGTCCAATGCCGGCATCGATACTTCCTTCGATGATGGCCTTGGAGACGTTCATTCCGCAGCGGACAGCCTCGTAGTCGGTCGGTTGCATGCCGTAGTATTTGGTGAGTTCATCGATTTGGATCTATTCCGAGAATTAACTCAATTTCCCATTTCTCTATTGATTACTCCCAAAGACATGCCTTCCCAAATTCCCCCACATACCCAATCTTTTTCTCCTTCAAACTCCGAAAATCAGTCGTAATTCCACTCTCCTTCAAATACACCACTCCCGTGAACGGTTCATCGAGGAGGGATCCAATAGAAGTCACTGGGAAGCCTCGAGCCTTCGCTGCGAGGGTGTGGATCATGGCTTTGAAGCCCATGTCGATTTTACCCGTACCGATGATTTCGGTCACGTCTGTGATGACTTTGGTCAGCTTGAATTGCAGGGGATGGGAGAAGAGAGGGACGTACCAGAAGGGTCATTCGGCTCCAACAATGCAACTTTGATGCCTTCATGGGCGAAATAGCCTAGTTTCTGAGCGAGGTAGACTGGGGCATGGTATGGGGTCGCACGCCTACAGTATATTTAGCAAGCATACCCTCCAATTCCTCCCAATCTTCCAACCACCTTCAATGTCCGAAGACGGAGGAAGCATCCACACCTACCAATTCATCAAAAACGTAATCTTATCCGTAGACATCTTTCCTTCTTTTTCACGGCTGCTAGAATAAGGGTTAGGGGTGTGGACGACAGGGGAGGGGGAAGCATGTCCTTTCGCAAGAATTATCTTGATCAAGTTCGGTGGTAACGGTATAATCTCAGACCCATCCTTTCTTTCTTCTTCTCTCCTTTCCACGCATGGGGTGGAGGAGAGAGAACACAGAAAGAATGGAACACCCGTCATGCTTTACGTCTGCACGTTACCTTGATACTATTTGATGGCAGATGATTCATTACGATTGAGGAGGGCGCTTGTGTTGGTTGAGACATACTGCTCTTCCGTTTTCCTTTCCGGGGTAATCTGGTCGGAAATAACAGTACTTGTTGTGTGGATCGTGCTTGATTCAAGGAAGGTAAATTGAGTTAAGGTTCTTAGATAAGAGAGGGACTGGGAAGCTTTATGAGGAACAGCTATATACCCGGAACTCTCGGTCCAAGCTGCCAGCCCCACCAAGTGAGGGGTTGTTGACGAGTCAAAATAAGGAGAGATATGATTGCGGCTAAAGGCAAGATGTCGGGCTAAAAGAGGAGATCCGCGGTTAGTCTCGGATGCGGGAATGGAAAGGAGAGTTAGCTGCCGTGAAGAGGATAGGGGCTCATCGCTTCTAGATCCTTATATAGGGCCAGGATTTCAATGTCAATTTCAGATGAAAGGCAGAGGTGGATTATCAAGAATTGTGTCTCTGCTGCCAGATCTTGAATCACGAGAGAGAGTCTATTTCGATGAGGTGGGTGATTGAAAAGGCTGAATCACTCAAATGTCGTGGGATGGGCTAAATATGAAAACTGGGATGGCGAGATGGGCTAATTTGAAATACTGCTTATTTAAACTCTACCCAAGAAAACGGTTTGGTTTTAGTATATATGTTTCAGAATACAGATCCCTCCTTATTACGAGCCAAATCTGTAGTCTCTCTCATTCCTTGGAATCTTACTGACCCGTTCTAGAATCCCTTCCGTTCTAGCTAATTGTCAACTCATACCTTCGTGAATTCAACTTCACCTTGTCTCCAAGCCAATCCTCTTCCTTATCCTCCCCAAAATCCTCTCTAATCTATTATTCTCTCTCCTGTCTTCCCCACCTCGAGCACGTACTTCCTGCCTGGCTTTATGCTCTTCCAATCCCCTCTTCCTAAACCCTCCTGGCAAAAGAAGCCACAGTGCTAGAATAACCACCAGGAGAGCTAGTGCAATGGGTTGAAGAACCCAGACACCTTTCGCTTCTGCTATCGCCCCCACGGCGAATGGGAATATCGCCGCTCCTGCCGTTTGTTGTTAGCGTCAGCCCCTCCTGTCAACAACGGAAACAGCTTACCCCCTCCTCCAAAAGCAGCAGAGAATCCAATAGCGCTGACATGCAACCTCTGCGGCAACAATTTCGTAGCCACCACAATACCAGCCGGAAACATAGGGCCTAAAAAGAACCCCAACCAAGCGGCGAAAATCGAACTGCTAACAAAACTTGGAATCAACCAGAAGCACAACTCCAATGCCATACAAGCGAGCAAATAAGCTGTGATGGCCACTTTCTCTCCTATCTTCCCCGTCACGAATCCAAGGATCATTCGGCCGAAGGTGAGACCTAGCCAAAAGCCAGTGGCTACGAGACCTGAATTAAATGGTGTGCCATCTCGGACGCGGAGCATGAAGGTTACAAGCCAGCCACCGAGAGAGACTTCGACGCCAACGTAGGAGAGAAGGAATAATGAGCAGATCCAGGTGATGGGGTTACGGAGAGCTTCCTTGATACTTGATCCCCCTCCTCTGGAGGAATCAGTTGGTGTTGTGGTGCGGTGAACAGCGCCAGTTGCATGGCGGAAGGTGACTGGGAGTACAAGGAGTTCCAGACAGGCGAGGCTGAGCTGGGGTTGTTAGAGGTGGTCGATAGAATAGAGAGGGAAACGTACCATAAGGTAATAGAAGTAATACCATTCGAGATGACCTTTTGTTACCATAGCTGTTGATATTAGAGGTCCCACTGGTGATTCGTCAGTATTGCTTGGTGAAGAACGAGGAGAATGTCTCATGTCAACGCAGACATTGGGGAAGCCGTTGTTCTTAAATGCTCCCCTACCTGTAGAGATCCAACCCCTATACTCTAGCGATTCAAAAATTACTCACTAGCGGCACCTAGCCCATAAGCAGCATGCAAGAATCCTAACATTTCATTCGCATTCTCCATATTCCCAATCCAAGCATTCCATGCGCCATCTTCCAAGCCAGCTCCAAAACCACCGAGCACAAGGATGAAAGGCAATACAGGGTACGGGGGGTGGTTGCACGTCACCACGAACGCAATAATTTTGGCTGTTGGCGCAACTATCATTGTTTTCATGTGAATTTCGGCATAGCGAGAAGGGGAGAATACTTACCGATCGCAACACCAAGTTGTCCGAATCGGTGGTGGATCCTGTCGTTCATGAAGGCAGCCGCTGTTGAGGGTTAGGTAGTTAGCCGTCCTGTCCCAGAGAGCAGTAGAAACGAGTCCAATAAGGCTTTCATGAGGAGCCTTTAAATCATCCGAGTGCAAAATCCGACCCCAAGGTCTGCTCACCAGTATATCCCACGAAAGTAGTTAGAAATCCTAATGATACTACAGTGTAGTTCAAATTGTAGTATATCTCGAGCTTTGTTCAGAGACAATTAATTGATGAAGAGGGTCGGGAGGATTTGAGGCTCACGTATGGAATCAAGGCCTAAAAAGGAATTAGCTTGGAACCTAGACGATAACATCAAGCTGGCTTACTCCGTAGGAGGAATCATTAAACCCTATGAATCCACGTCGTCAGGAATGGCTTTGAGGGGTCATATGGAGCAAACTTACCCATATTTATAAAGCTAAATAACGTCGCCAGATAGCGATAGATATTTATCCTCGGGTGGTTCCATCGTTGTAAAGCGGGACTCTCATTCTGTCCCTCTGCTTCGGCTTTGGCTTCGGTGGCAGGAGACTGCTGTTTCTCGCCATCTTCAATCGAAGAGCACACGGCGCTATCTTTGGGCGTCTCACCGTCTAAGACTTCGGCTTTCTGAGTTAAGGAGGAGGTCATGATGTACTGATACTTTAGCAGACATATCAGGAACGATATGATTGAAAGATCCTGTGCTTATTCTGCGAAACCGATAACTTAAGAGTAAACTACTTCTCCGGGGCATTTGAGCGAAAATCGGAGATTTTACGTCGTTTTTAGTAGGGAGAGAGATGTGGAAAAGGGTTTTCCTGATTTCGAAAGCGACAGCGACCACTCCTAGGGCGAGAAAGTGCGTCTCCGATCCCTTCTTACAGTCCTCCAAGGATTGTGGTGCGCTGGAATGGAAAAGACTTTGAGTGAGAGATTCTGAACTCGGCCGTCATGAGCAACATTGCATCTCTCCTCTGAGACAGACGAGAACTCGAAAGCGGGGATCCCTCGATCAATTGATGTTAGATCTGACAGAACTCATGTTAACATTGAAAGGTGTACCCGAGGTTCCGCCACACGGCCCGATCTTCCAGTGTAGAGAAGTTCGCATTATGGCGAACATATGCTTCTGGATGTATTAACACGAGTCTCAATGACTTGATCATGACTAAGTCGCTCAAGTTAAACACTACAAGAGGGAAAAGTATATCAAGTAGAGAGAGAAATATATGGAAATCCGTTGCTGATATGATTTATTTTCGATGTTTCTATTGTGATTTATATATTCATTCCCCTTCACAGTTCTGGGGCTGGATATTCCTGTTCCGGTCTCTCATTGGCTCTTCCCCATGCAGGCAAGTGAGGCAAGAAGGTTTCTGGATACTCGTATCAAGCGTCCTCCTCACATATTGCTTATGCTATTCAAATACCTCTTTGTTCGCGCCGCCTTGCCGGTAAGATGTGCAACAAAAGAATACTTTAAGAGTTGAGTAGAGCTTGTCATACCGAGAAAGCTTTCTGCCTCAACTCTTCAACCAATCTTTCAAGATAGAACCCTCGAGTATCAGCTGGCAAGTTATCAAATGATCTCACGATCTTAGTAATATCTTGTCTGCCCTTCTCATACGCCTGTAGATCTCGATTTCCATAGACATCCTTTCCGGCAGCGTAGCCTGTTTGTAAATTGCGGAAAAAGACGTTCACAGCTATGCTCATCCCTGAAATTGGTGAAGCGGTGTGGAGCCATAAAGAGGGTAGGAAAAGAGCATCACCTGGATTCAGGAGAACTTCGTGAGGATGTGTCAGAGGAAATCTTTTCTCTTCAAGTCCTTCGAAAGCATTAATATCTGAGCTTGAAGCGCCAGGTGCGAAATCAAAATGCTTCACATCCAAAGGCGGGAAAAGCAGGAGCCTTTTTGACCCTCGGATCTGGCAGTATATGTTGGCCATTACATCATAGTGAAGCCACATATTTACGGGCCCTGAGATCCGGAGAGGAGAGCTATGAGCGTTTGCCGGGATAAAGGCTAGCTCAGGCGGTAGTCGAAAGTCATCTGAAATAGAGGGGAAGTCTTTTGCAATATCCGCTGGAACTTCTGAAGCTCTCTCGGCAGACAAAGACCGCAGATATAGCTTGCCACCACTCTCAACCTGGTCTAGAAAGTCACCAAATTTCTTTGTCACGTAGGCAAAATTCTTGGCTTTGAAGCTCATGTTCTCTGAAGAGGAGTCATGAACGATAATCTGGTATCATTAGCGTCTAATGAACACCGAGAGCCGAAAGCTTACCTCTCGATCTTCGCCAATTTTCTGCTTGAGATAGTCGACTGTCCAGTCCTTAACACATGATCCAAGATCGAGTCCTTCGAGGACGACAGGTTTCGCTGCCTTGAGAACTTGATCAAACCGCTCCGAGGATGTCAGTTTGACACGAGGGATCGCAATCAAGCATTGATTGATGATGAGGTCTCTGTTTGGTAGATTAGTGATAAAGCCTGGTTCCAATGTGTGGAGATATTTCCAGCAGTCTTTTGGAGATAAAGGCCCAGGAGATGTTTCATTTTTACTACTAATCGTGTAGCAGCCTCTGTTCCAATATGTTCCACTGTCATAAGAATTAGTAATCTTTGATTCAGCTGGTGTTGGTATAGATATCAAGGCCTTTCATGGAGAGACATTGGCTCAGTAACCCAACCCTTGATTCGTGAATTAGTATTATACTCACAATGAAAAGCACACCCCTCCGCCACCCATGATGACCACCTGGTCTCCCGTAGAAATAGCTGACACCCCTATAAGTAGGGATCTTGTGTTTTGAGAATGATTGGTAGATGAGACACTTCGGGCCACAAATTCTCCCTTATCATAAACGCATATTTCGGTTGCCTTTGTCAAAATTCCATCCTTCACAATTCCACCTACTACAAAAATATCCCCTTGATGGATTACAGTGCTTGCGCCAAAACGAGCAACCATGCCATCGTTTCTACAAGGTGCTGCGCATTTGTTGAAGACCAGTTTCGGAACCTAGTGCAATGTCAGAAACCAAATGATTCAATGGTGAGACTTAGGACTGAGATACTTACCTTCTTAAAGCAATTCTGCAGATTCCAAATCCAGACATCTTCACTTAAAACTCCGCTCGTAGTCATTCCTCCAGCGAGCAGACCGGATTTTGTAAGTGATATATCTGTAGACCCAGATACCGGAAACATGGCAAGTGTAGGACCGTAGGTAGCAGTTGGTTTTTCTAGACTGACGGTACAACTAACCCATCCAAACCGCCGGCTCCAGATAAGATAGTCTTCAACCATAGTTCGAGAATCGCTTCTACCTGCAACTACCAAGACATAACCGTTGCCTAAGGCTACGGCGGCATGGCGGTATCGAGGCTTAGGCAGATCATCAACTCGTTCCCAGATATTAAGCCACTTATGATAGAACCAGCAGTCTTCCAAAGCCTTACTTGGCGATGTTCTACCACCAACCAGCAATGAGCCTTCGTCTCCTAAATCTGTAATTGTATGACACATTCGGCTCAAGGGACCAATTTGAGGGCCTTCTATTTGTAAATGAACATCGCCGAGCCTTTCGGTGGTGTAAATATCACAAGAATTCATCCGGGTGTTTAGGCCCATCCCAGCAAAATTCCCAATTCGATCCTGGGTTCGATCTGGACTTTTCAGAGACAGTGCTGCTGAAAATCGTCGTTGGCCTTGAGACTTGGGGTATGCGGAATACAATTCTTCAAATTGAAGTGTAGGGTGTACATCCAGTTTTTGGGGAAGAGAAATTGACGGATATGCTTCATCTCCTACCATGTTGGATGCTGCTAGAAGAAAATAGTGAGTTCCGAACAGCGCAAACTCTTCCCATTCGTCAAATTCCTCAATGCTGTCTAAGGCAATTCTCTCTAGTGGGCTTAGAAAATCGGAAGAACCCCACAACTCCCACAAATTTCGCACCGAAACTGACTTCCAACTGAAAAGAACGGAATTAGCATATCTCCGATTGTGAAATGCTCTCCTCGTAAGCGTAGGACAACATCCTTGGTAAAAAAGAAGTAATATATTAGGAGACGTGAAACAAAAATTATTCCGGAAACCCCCTCTGTTCAGCTCGGATAAGCTAGCGGGAGGGAGATTGTCGGAGTGAGCATACTTATAGAAGAAGAGCAATTCTGGCATGATTCTGGCAGCAAGGAGGACTGGATACTAGGGCTGGAATAAACAAGGTTTAGGAAGGCACTTACCCACGTTCTTCGAAACGGCTTCTTTGGCTTGCGGTTGTAGGATATCTTCTGACTGATCCCAATGGCGTCTGAAGCTTATCAAAATGTGCCATCATTGTTTGTGCGAAGGGATGCAGTTCTCCATCTGGAAGAAGTTGTTCAAGGAGGCAAAACCGAGCTATTTATGGTCAGCCTAGTTCAATATCATACATTGCAGCGGAATTGTACCTTCTGGCAATGAACCTATCCATCTGATCAAGGCGTCTGCAGACTCAACGTCTATATATGTTATGGAAACTTCGGCTGTGAATAGAATGATGCAATTCTGAATATCGATGATCTCTGCCAGTGAGCGCTCTAGATTTGGAAGGTCCCTCAAATCACAACCTAATTGGAAGTACTGGTCACTCTGAAGCAAAACATCTCCATCATCATGGGATTCCATATTAGTGAGCATGTAGTTGAGCTCCTTAGTATCCAACACAACACTCTTCTTTCTCAGGATCAACTCTCGATAGTCAATATCGACAAACCTTACATTCGTGCAAACCTCTGGATACCTTGACATGCATTGCCAAGGAAGCGGATCACTAGACACATAGTTAGTCTATATAGATTTTGAAGTTGGAAGCCTTCTCATACTCACTACCCACAGCCTAGATTTATGACAACCTTTGGCTTCGTTGATGGTTGTTTCAGGAATTGTTGAACTACAAAGTCAATTGCTTTCATTCGCAACCACTATTGAAAGTTAGCATTAAGGGTATCTCAAGAAATCGAAGACATGGTATTTTAACTCACATATCCTCGATTAATTAATGGCGATCTTCGTTGAGGCTTTTGAACAAAATATCTGAAGAAGTGAGGTTCATGTGGAAAGTAAATTCTCTCCACGCTACGCTTGCTCACGATACTGCTGTTGTTTGTCTATTTAGAAATCAGCGGGTTGGAACTTGGTTTCTAGGGAGTGCGTGTGTTTTAAGATTTATTCCACAAAGGTTTTACATAAAATAAAAGGCTTGAATAGGTCCTATTGTGATGGCATGTTGCACATAGGAGGGGCAAAAGGAGGGGAAAGGGTGAAAAAAACTTACACCCATAATCGACTCATCTTGGTGAGACTTCGACTTACTTGGGACTCTGAAGACTGCCCTATCTTTCTTCATCGTAAAAATTGGTAATATAAAGGATTTATATTGCTTGAAGTTATTTGATATTAGCTGCAAGCAGAATCATTTTCTTTTTCACATTCTGTTTAGGTTAGGGCATCAATTTAAGCTAGTGGTCCGTGAGGATGTGTAGCTCCGAGTCCGAGAGGTGGGTGCGGGGCACCGGGGCTTTGGAGCTTCTTTTTCGCAACATCAACATCAATACCAACACCAACACCAACGCCAACACCATCTCCGACTCTTAACTATCCTAGACATCGACAGCTGCAGATGATCTATTCACCAATGCTTTTACAAGCTTGTTCTTCAAATCTATTCACAGCTTTTCTATCAAAGTCTAGGTGACCATTATCGACGCTCTATTCCGAAGAGCCAAGTATTTCAATTTCACTACGACTTACGAATCACTAACTATCGTCGTACCATATGATTCTGGTCCTTATTACGGCCGGCCTGAGCTTGCTTTTGTAGGATCAAAAGACCTTTCTAAATTTATTGTCGCGCAGATCTTGCGGCACCTTTCCCCATACCATGGCCATGAATTTTGTGACCTTTAACCAGGACTACAGCTGCCTGGCAGTTGGTAAGTTCAATTATCCTCGCGTCCCCCTCTTCGCCGCCGACTGCTCATCACATCATAGGAACGTCCAGAGGCTTCCGGATTTACCATACAGACCCATTCGCAAAGATTTTTACGGGCGATGATGGAAACGTTGCCATTATCGAAATGCTTTTCTCAACATCCCTTGTAGCCCTCATACTATCTCCTCGGCATCTGGTTATTAAGAATACAAAGGTAATATATACTTTATCCCTGGGTTAATTCCCAAAGAACTTGCATTTTCGCTAGCATAGCAAACACTCATGATACCTGCAGAGATCCTCAATAATATGCGAGCTCACATTCCCCTCCGCGGTACTTGCTGTACGACTGAACCGAAAACGGCTTGCAGTAATTTTAGAGGAGGAAATATATCTCTATGACATATCAAACATGACGCTACTATATACCATACCCACTTCCCCGAACCCGAGTGCCATCTGCGCACTTTCGCCCTCCTCAGAGAACTGTTATATTGCATATCCATTGCCAAAACCCCGGGAGGACACAGGAGACAAAAGACCTGCGCATGCACCACCACTGTCAGCATATGTTGCACCAACTTCTGGAGAAGTTCTCATCTTCGATACTATTACTTTAAAGGCTGTGAATGTTGTGGAAGCGCATCGGGCACCGCTATCTTGCATTGCCCTTAATAGCGATGGGACGCTCCTTGCAACTGCCTCGGAGACAGGGACCATCATCAGAGTATTTTCTCTTCCAGCGGGGTCTAAATTATACCAATTCCGAAGAGGCACATATCCATCCACAATTTATAGCATGTCTTTTAATCTGAGCTCAACCCTGCTATGTGTCTCTTCTACCACGGACACTGTGCATATCTTTCGTTTGGGAGGCCCTGTGGTTCTACCTGACTCACCGAGGTCATTGAACGACAGATGGAGCCGCTCCAGAAGCTATGACAGTGGTGCTGAATCCCCTACAACTGGAACTTCACCCGGAAGTGAGATGGCGGATGTGCCTGCGATGGCTAACAAACCTAGCGGTACATTTGGAAGTATGATTCGAAGATCATCCCAGATGATGGGAAAGAGTGTGGCCGGAGTCGTAGGAGGCTATCTACCACAGGCAGTGACAGAAATGTGGGAACCGACAAGAGACTTTGCATTTATCAGGTTGCCAAAAAGTGGCATGGGTGTGAACTCAAGGGGTGGCCCAACTCGAAGTGTCGTGGCCATGAGCAGCAGTAGCCCGCAGGTAATGGTGGTTACCAGTGATGGAGGATTTTATATCTTCAGTATTGATATGGAGAATGGAGGCGAAGGCGTTCTTGTGAAGCAATATTCGTAAGTCATAGATATTACTCTATCACGGCCACTTAGCTAACTTTGGCAGTGTTCTCGAAGGCGATGATAAGCTTGAATCAAGCACCGACTAGAACTTCTGAGAGACTATATGACTACATGGAATATGGGGAAAGGGCATCTAAATCTGGGCTTAATTCAAAGTCAATTAACTCATCCCAATCAACTTGCTGAGGGTTATATGTGGGCTAGAAGCCCATCCAAACCCAAATCCTTAGGTATAGTATGTAATGTCGTTCACTAGCTATTTTGCCACTTTTATGGCCACAATATTACCACTGCTCACGCTCTCCACTGCTCTCACCATCTTCAAGCAATTGGAGCTATTTAGGGTATTTTTAGGCTTAGAAATATGAATTTTTAGATTTAATACTAAGTAGGGCCTCCTGACATCAATTACAGCCTAACAGCGCTTCCACCAGCTCTAATAGAAGAGACGAGGGCACAAGGGTTGCAGGGGAGATTTAGAGCTTTGAGTGAGACGCGGACCTGGAGAGCGAATAGAGCGTTTGAGAATATGGAGATGGCGAAGAGGGCTATTGAGGCGAGGAGGAAGGGGAGTCTCTAGAGGAAGTGTTTGCAGAGCAGAGGAGGGAGTTGGAGGAGGTTAAGGGACCTAGGAGACGTGTAAAGTAGAGAAAGAAAGGGGGAGTATATTAGTTAGATGATAATGAGAATTAGGTTGTTTAAAGGGAGGAAATAGGAACTGCGGGGCTGGAGGTAGAGGACAGACCTACATTGATAGGGATAAGTGAAGATAAGATTGGGGATGGTATATTTGACATGTAGAAAGAGAGAGGGAATTAATTGCATTTGCACTTGAGCAAGGATGGTTCGGTTGTTCGAGCTTGGCTGCGTCGAAGACTTTGTACGCCTTCAAATATGGCCAACTCGGTTTCGCGGGTAGGTTTTCTTCTGCTGCTATTGGCGCCACAGCGTTATCGATGAGTCTTTTTATATGATCTGGATCCATTATTGCCGGGAGACGCCACAGGTTGGGAGGTTGCGATCAGGGCACGGCGATGGCGGGTAGTCGGTGGTCAGCAGAAATCGTTGGTGACAGTGTAGAATAGCTGGCGCAAGTTCGCAGAGTTCTTTTCGATGGATGAAAAGGAAGGTTATGAAGAAGGTTGTTAGGAGAGTCGGGTTATTATCCAGTAGTATCAGGTTGTGATTCACCATCACAATATCTACTGATTCATAGGCACATTATAAGGAGAGTCGGGTTATGATTCAGAAAAGAAATGACGAGGAAAAAAGACACATGTCCATATACACTTACTGGCGTTTTGTTGCATTCATTGAGCGACTTTTCCTTGATCTTCCTCTTTGACCATCAAAATTTCTAGCAGCATTTAACAGGTGGAAGGCGTCCAATTTCTTTTTAGCAACTATCGAACATCAACTACAATACCAATGATTTTACGGCCACTACAATGAATCACAATTTCAGATGTTTGACTAGCAAGGTAGAGCTAAACGGAATCCTTACTCTTTCACCTTCTGAATCATTTCCTACGTAGCGGTCACCGAGCAGGTCGCCGACTCCTGCAGGAGGAATCTGCATCAATGAAGTGAAACGAATCAATTTCTAACGGATCAGGTACCTGTCAAGAGTTGAATTATCTATTATCTATAGAAATCACAACGTGCTCTTTGTGAACTACCCGAACACTTAAAATTCGGCTCTTTCAATCTTTTGTTTCCCTTTTGGAAACAAATGATTGCAATGGTTACTATTGCTATCAAGCAGATCTGAACTTTTTGCGCAACATATACAATGGGTAATTTCAGGGGCAAAGTCTACTTCGCCGAGATTGCTCACAAAGGGCGATCAAATCAAAATGCCTTTGTCCTCTTGGATACGGGGACTAGGTTGAGTGCTTGCATGAACTTCTGGAAAGATTCCGTGCATAGTAAGCTGCACGAGGTGAGATAACTTCCCCGGCCTCTATGGCTCATCTGTGCTAGAGACGAGAGTTCTAATTTGAGGAACTGCCGCGAAAACCTGACTCGAATGTCGGTGCAAGCGGTCTGCAACGGAAGATTTAACTTTATGATAGCTTTATAGCTAAAGATGATGTTGGTGACTCGGTGCTAGGTTCAAGATCTTTTCAGCATGGTTTCTGCCTTTCGAGCAAATCGAAACCAAAATGACATTTATTGTCCGGTTCGAAGCTTTTGATCAATCTCATCCTTCGATTTACTTCCTACGTCTGACAGAATCTAGATTGATCCATTTCATTCCCCGCTCGTCTTGTCTGAGATATTTCTGTAACAGACCAACATGGCACCAAAAACGGCAGCCCCACGCTTCGGAACCCTCCCGAAAGACCTCCTATCTTGAGCATTGATGTCCGATAGCTACTCTACCATTATAGCCAGGGTTCAGGAATTGGGCTGGCGCGAAATGCGGGTCCCAAGTGGGAAATTCAGGGTAGTTTTGATTGCATCATTAATTCTGATATCAGTCGTCCGAGTTGGACCAGATGTTGGGAGATTGGATTATTAAGGACATGGACTTAAGCTATTGTTGATTGAGATTGGACGATTTTGAGTCTCACCTCCCCTGAGCCTTAAAAGTAAGCCTTCTGTTTGACCGCCGACAGGGCTGCTTCTAAGCGCCGGCTACAGAGAAAAACGAAAGAGAGAAAAACGTGCGGTCAGGCATTCTGACAGGGGCAGAAAGCGGTTGGGTCGTTTGCTCATTCAACAGGAGGCCGAAGGAATAGATGGACAAATTCCCCAGTCAAACTCCATATACCCCGTGATACATACCGACGATGATGATGATGGGGCCAAGGGCATTGTCGTGCTTTGGATTTCTTCTTTTCAGGATCAATTTGCAGACAGAAATAACCTCGTATGGCCCGTGGGTCAATTAGAGTTGAAAAGGAGCAAAAATCATCATGCTACCGATCGGCTGTGCCTCTGGGAAGGATAGATCGGTGGAGAAAGCCTCGACAATATTCCGCAGATCTGATTTTGAGCGCCAATATCGATGCTCCACCGCGCGCCTTTTCATGAGCTTCATCTTCATTTTCATGCCATTTCCCAAGTAGCAGAGGCCATCCTAGTCAAGCTATATGATAGCTAGTCAACCCTGGCAAACCCGTTCGATATTCATATTTTGCTGACTCTCCTACTCTGTTACTCTCTCTCTCTCCTATTCCTAGGTACTTAACCTAAGTCACCGATGTCCTACAAGGCGAACGATCGACGTCGTCTAAATATAAGACTCGGAGGAGCCAATGCAACTAAATGCTGCAAAAATAGGCGAAGCACATCACATCAAATCAATCTACTCTGGACCTCTCCCCACCATCGGGAAAAACCAGAAGGGAGTCAAAGACCGAACTATATTTAATTTTCTTAGTGGTCCTGAGTAAGATTGGGATTATTGCGGAGCCAGAACACACCGACTTTGACTGTACATTCGCTACCAGACTAACATTATTCAAATGAGTGATGAATGATGAATGACACTCTGCATTTGTCACTTTTCTTGCGCTCTTGATGGATCTATAAAAAGGATCTGATGCTGGTGTCATGACCACCCCCAGATTCCTTCCCAAGGCCGAGGCTGTGCAGGGCTGTCAGTGATAGGATCGATTAAGCCAAATGATGGATTAGCAGGAGGAGTGACCGAGGCCAGCGCCAACAACAATCCATTCAGGCTTTGAAGGGCTTTGACTCCGCATGTTGTAGGCTGGCTTATATACAACAATAGCAACGGTACACCGCAGGGTTGGGAAGGACGAGCGCTGTGGAGTCAGCCCAGTTCACCTGACCGATATTGGTTTATCATCGCAACTTAGCTTTCGCAGCTCCATGGCTAGCTTCAGCTTCAGGGCTTCTCGTCCGGCCGCTCATTTCTGGCATTTCCGTTCGTTGATCTCGCCAAACCAATCACCCATATTTATCCCCCCTGGCCTGATCACCCATCCACGCTGCACCGACCTAGCACTGCACTCCACTTGGTCCAGTTCACCTCAAATCCATCATCCATCCTAGCCAGGCAGGGCACCTTCGAAATACGCAAATCAGCTACGAGTTCCTTGGAGAAAATCCAACAGGTCCCCGGTCACCTGCTCATTCCAGCCTCAAGAGAGGAGAGCCGTATGAGACGGTACGACGGCCAATGCAGTCCGGAATTGTCAGGTCTAGACAAGTGTGGGAAAGGCTTTGGATTGGGAAAGAGCATGGGTCTATCAAATCACGAAACACCTGTTGATGGCCCCCCTGCAAAACGGGTGCTCCTTTTCTGTTATCCGTACCTTGGTGTCGGATCTCGAGATGAAAGTAAATCTACCAGGGGGCCCCCCTCCTCGTCCAAGCTCCTATGCACTGCCGTTCCCTACCCTTGTCACTTAACTGTTGGTTTGACATTACACCCGATCCATATGTTTATACATCTTTATTTGAGAGGAACCCCTCGAACTCCTCGAGGCAGACTGGTATTTCATATGCTCATCGCCCTCACCCACCCTCCCCCCACCACTTCCTTCAGAATCCCTCTTTACTCATGAGCTAACTCGATCCGCGCGCGAGCAAATTCTATTATTATTCTCTTGATAGCAGTAGCATCATCGTCAACGGCTTCAGGCTTTCATCCATACCCAGCATTGTTCTTGCTTCGCTCGTTGCCGCACATGTCCGTATATCCATCAGGCTCCCAATAGTAAAAGTCCAACCCAAAATATCACGAAAGCAAGCTTAGGCCCCCAAACTCCTTGGGGTCATTGCTTCTTGCTCCTGTCGCACTCTTTCCTCCCTCCCTAGGCCTATTCCTGTCAAAATGGAGTTAACCCCTCAATCCACACGCTCACCAACGCCGCCCTTCATTTATAACACAAACCCTCAGCCACTCTTTGAATATCCTTCTCCTGCCCAAAGCGACTCCAGATACAAATCGACGGATTCTCTTCAAGGCTTAGGGCTCTATTCATGTCCAGCCCCAGGATCAACAATGGAGAATGAAGGAGCGGAGCCACACATTCAGTCACCATCCACTGTCACAAACTCTTGGGCAAACACCACTTTACCACCACAGCACCAACAGCGTCGCAACACAGCTCGATCGAATCGATCAACACCAAATATACTCTCATCGGAATACGATCCTTTCGCCCCATATAATCCCAACGTGACAAGTTCTTATAGTCAAACTATATATTCCACGCAAGCGCCAGAAGCTCAGACTCTTCCAACATTACCCCTTCCATCTAGCAGCACCTCCCAACGGTCATCACTTTCCTCTGCTCCCCCTTCTGAGATCTACACCCAAGCAGGATCCATCCATTCCTACACTCCACGCATTAAAATGGAGGACCATCCTGACTACCCCTCCGGTAGCGAGTCTATGATGATGAGCTCCCCACAGCAAGGCCACAGTCTCCTTGTTACCTCCACCAGCACTTACCCTGGTACTCTTGAGGCAAGTTATTACCATGACCAGTCACCGATGGGAGGATGGCCAAAGGTTGAATATGCATCCAATGCAGACTTGCCTCCTTTCTCAACATTATCCATCCCCAACTACGAAAGACGGATAGAAGGAGGTCCATCTCCTCAGGATCTCCGACGATCTGGCGGGGGGGTAGCACGGACGAGACAACCTCGAAAGCTCACCACCAAAGAAGATGCCAATTTTCAATGCAATGTCAAGGGTTGTGGCAAACTGTTTGGCCGTAGTTATAATTACAAAGCCCATATGGAGACTCACGATGCTGCTCGAGAATATCCATTTCCATGCCCTCTGGAAAACTGTATCAAGAAGTTTGTCCGAAAGACGGACCTTCAACGTCATCACCAGAGTGTGCATATGAAGCAGAGGAATCATCGTTGCGACTATTGTAGCCGATTCTTTGCTCGGAAAGACACTCTCAGAAGGTAAGTTCTTACGCTTTTCCCAGTTAGTTAGCATCTGCTTTATTCTAACAAATTTCAAAGACATATGGAAGACGGCTGCGCCAAACGCTTTGATATAGGCTCTGTAGAGTTCCCGCCCGAGTATAGACCTCAAAGCTACGGCCCCGCAGACCAAACGATGATGAAGATGTCCTCGGCACCTCTCACAGAAACCCTTTCTCGACACCCATCCTACAGCTCCTCAGCTCACTATTCGACCCCACCGGGAAGTTCACACAGCCATGGCCAACAAAGTCCTCTCACGTCAGCCCCTGGCCCATTTATGGACCGCCAGCAACAGCATGAATACATGACTTCCTCGAACGATCAGAATCAAAATGCTGTTTGGGGCAGTTGATTTGTCTAAAAATCGGAAACAGGAGGCTGATGGTAGCGGAAGGAGAGGTGTAGAGGTTTCATTTGTAATCTGATGAACTTTTTCTTTTTCAAATATTTTCCTTTTTTTTTTTTTTTTTTTTTTCAATTCTTACAAACCAAATTTTTTTCCCGCAAACCCTCGGGCGTGCAGAAGCCCCTCAGCGATCAGCATGTAGGAGCTGCCCGTAAGCAGCCAACGGCAGCACTATTTCATGCAGCAAGAGATCTTTTGGGACGATTATGGATTACGGGAAAAAAAAAATTTCAGTCTCGATTTGGGGGGCCGGCAAATGCTGACGAGAGAGAAGAAATGGGATGAGACGAGACGAAACGAGATGAAATTCCATTCTCTTACACGACTGAAAGTTCGAATGCGAATATGCGATAAGCGCCTGGTATGTCAGATTTAGGAGGACAACTTCTCGGGATTCTCGGAGTATCAGGGCTGTTTCAATGTACGTGTGGTTTTGTATGTCAATGTATGTGTATGATGATATATATGTTTTATGTTTGAAGATTGGGCCCAAGGCAATTTGAAAGACAACAGGGGCATTTCCGACCTGTGGTGGTTGGGGAGGGTGTTCTATGGCGCTGGATATTCTTTTACTACTTTCCTCTGTCATTATACCCTCGTTAGCATGGATTGGGATGGAGCTTTGGAAAGCATGGCAAGGCAAGGCAGCATAAGTACATGGGAATGGAATAATTGTATCTGGATATTTTTGACCGGTTGCAAGGGTCGGTTTGGTTGGCAACTTTTTTGAAAGGTGGAAATACCTCCTAAAACTGTTTTATTAGGATGGGGGATGGACTTTTCTTTTTTTTAACTTTTTTTAACTATATCACAAAAGATTTAGATGCTTGTTCATTCGCTTGACCCCCTTCAGGTCGCAATTTTGCGCTGACTTGGGCCATTTTACAAGTGCGTTTTTTTGGAGGTGACTAACCGGTCAATTGCCGTCGAGCATTCCCCTTTTTGGCAATTCACGATGGGTCCAATCAAGAGTGGAGATGGCAGTGAGTGAGTAGAGTCAGGCCAACATGACAATTCTGCAAGGGTCGCTGTTGTTTTCTGCGCGCTAGGGGAGGGGATGGGATGGGATGGAGTCAGGGGTTATTTTCGTTAAATTAGAACAGGACAGAGATAGAAATAAATGGTACGATTGTAATGATATCACTCAGAAATTGCCCAGAGAGATGGCAATTGATGCGTACTAGGATCAGCCTAGAAGGGAAAGGAAGATGCAGTGTGGTCACAGTGCTGTGTTAGCGATGGATGTTTTCCTGCAGCGTCTATACAGTAGCGCTGCACTCAAGACCTTGTCCGCCCCGCTGCGTGTAAGAAAGGGCTATTGTTCCTCCGTACGTTGTCTTGGGAGCAGGCCGGCAGAGTATCATTGACCGTCCTGAATTCAGTTCTTCTTGCTGCAAGCTAATTGCGAAGTATGGAAATAGCAACATGAAAATATGGGGAGAGCAAGATGAAGGGGCGGGGGAACGATGATTTGCTCTATCGTAAGCGGTTTAGGGACTAGTTCAGTCTGTGTTTTTACAAGGGAAAGTACGTAAAATCCCTTGCACGCCAGAGTTGGGATGGATGGCAGCGGGTTACGGTAGGGAAAGCGTCCCACTTCTTTTGAGCAGGGAGGGAGGTTGAAGGGTTGAGCACCGGATTGGCACGTTGTGACAAGAGAACCGTCCAGGATTAGAATCTTTGGGAAACAGATTCATGCAGCGATCGATTTGTCATTTCGAGAATGCTACTTGCTGCCAGTGGCTTTGTGCGGCTGCCTCTGGTGCTGAGAGGGCTGACTAGTGGCGGAAGGGGAACTAAATCGGCCAACACCAACTTCGTACGAGACTCGTTCTGGACGGAATCTCCTGGAGGTTGGCCCGCTGGGGCTGGGAGAGGCGGATGGTTGGCTGGTGGAGTCGTGAGGATGCACATCCCCGTTGGACATCACAACAAGCTCTATTCTGCGTTTAAATTAGGCGCCCGCGGGTTTCATGGGGGGCAGCTAAGGCAAGGGGGAAATAATGGGAGGGTACAGGGCGGAGACTTCTCGTCGTGGGCGTCCCTTGGATGTACATGATGCACATGCTTTGAGGTTACATCCTCCCTCGTTTTGCCGGCCCTGTGGCAGCCAAAACCCTCCAGGTGGGTTGCAAACTGTCCACGACCACGGTTGCCGTGTATCCCCTATGTACCAAAACATGGTGGCGGGGGATTCAGAAATAGAATTGTTCAAGAAGGGATCAGGAAGCTTCTGAAACCTCATGGATGAATCGAAGGCGGGAGAGTTGCAGAGTTGCGAGTTGCAGAGTTGCAGGAATGGGGGCCCTATCCGACCAGCTGGTTTTGTGCAACCGCGGCTACAGCATGGAGAAGCGGAGAAGACATGGACAGGATAGGAAGAATACGGGGCAAATGCCGTCCGTGTGGCGTTGAAGGTCTTGTCTTAGCCGCACGGGCAGGTCTTCAATGATAGGTCTCATATGAAGATATAATTTCACGGGGACATGGCTAAGATTGAGGTTGAGATTGGGCTGAACCTCCTCGCACTTGTTACGTATAGGTAGGGTAGCCATGGACAGGGCAGAAGTGGGGAAATGGTTATACTTACGAAGGATAGGTATGTAAGTATGTAATGTAATGGAGGTAAATGTAGGTAGGGTAGGTGGTATAAGGAGGTGTAGGGATTATACGGGGGGAGTAGACGTTCGGTGAAGACCCCCCCCCTTCTGCACGCTGATTGGCCGTATCGTTTAGTCAGCTTTTCAGCCGTCGTAATATATCCTCTAGCTTTTCATGTTATAATTATACCTTATATCAGCTTCCACCTCAACTTTGCACTCCCTTTCCATTTCCAGCTTAGATACGATCCCGAGCCAACACCCTTGCCTTGGTCGTTGGAATGCACGTCTTCTCCTCTCCCCTGCCCCAAAAACGTTGTCAAGTCACATCTAGCCACCGAAGCATGATAAGCATGATCTATCTCTATCTAGCTACGGTACGACTTCTTCTACGAGATAACCGCATCAACCAAACAACTCAACCCACTCTTCATTACCATGCAGCTTCCTAAAAGCGCCTTGCAGCTCCGCTATCAATCAACAACCGTCCGGCACACACCCTAGAATCTGGGTTCATCTCATTCATTCATCCCAACTCACTTCCAAAATCGATGCATCGGCGGAAAAATCCCCCGGCGGTTGAATTCCTCGGTTTTCTAAGAATACCTACTGATCCCCCTTCTACTTAGCAGCAACCGCTTCCAATTGCGTACACTATCCTAGCCTGTCATCCGTCACCTGTCATGTCCATGATGCTCGCCTTACCTGTTCCTATCGTTCGCCTCCGCGCTGCTACCTTGGTGGCGTCGCGTCTTGCGGCAAAGGCGAATACAACTCACCCCGTCCTCAGGATTCAAGATCGATTGAAGGAGGCAGTTTCCAGTTTCGGACCCCATCCTCAGCCGCCAACGACTCTGTGACATGTTCCACCGCATGTTTGTGATTGTCTAATACAGCACGGTGTACGTAAAACATGGCAACCTTCAATGCTTCACGGTCTGCTGGACATTTTGACATCAAAGGTGGTTTATGGATATGAGACTCTTGCATGAGATTTATCCTGGCTATTGGAGGCAGGGCTTGCAGGGGCACATCTTGCGCTGGATTCAAAACTACTCAGCAGCCCCTTTTGGAGTATCCACCCAACATTGCTATGGAATCCCCCAGACACACAACATCCTGAGTCTTACAGCGTCCCGTTCCGCAAGGCACAGGCATGCACAGACTTGAAGAATCGCCTCGGGAGGATGTTCCCGGGTATGCCAGATCTTGTCTGGTGTTCAGCACAAAGAATTGGATAGCAAAACAGTAAGACTGGTGACAGACTCCATTCCGATTAAATCTTCCAGTCCAATCTTGTTGAGCAATGCTCACAAGATTGCCTTTCTCGTAAAAGGATTCTTCCAGGTATGGTTGTTTCCTTATCTATCGTTGATCGTGCGAGACCAAAATTACGAACTGTGCCTCGCCACAGGGCTGCTTCTCTACTATGCCACGCCGTCCCCAGAAAGAGCTGCTGACACCCGAGGCCACAATCCAGAGTTCCCCTGTCCCTCGTGGCAAATCCACGTAAGGAAGACTCCCTTCATTCAGCACCGAGCGGGATTTAGCGTTAATGTCCGGTGACTGCTACTCCCACCATCTGGCCATTATACGACACCGAGCTTTTCTAGTGGACTGGCCCAAAAGCCGGGGGCGAACCTGCAAGCGTTTTCCTAACGCTTCAGCTGCCTTAGGTGGCGTAATTTTGATTCTCCCCATACCGTCATAAGTTGGCAAGTCTCATTGTTTTGGTAAAAAATTTGCGCCAATGCGTAATATCAACCCCAGACGTACCGCAATTAGTGGGACTATGCCGCTCAGATGACCCTTCTCGCCACCAACATAGGCGACTCGCCAACGGCTTTGCAGAAAACGGCCTGTAGCGAGACCCGTCTCGCCCCCAACTAGGAACTCCTGGTTCTCATGTGCCTTCATTCGAGCTTCTGCAGATCACCTCTTTTGTGCCCGCAGCTGGTTCGTGAACCCGCCGTTCCGAGACACTTCCTCCAATCCCGTGGGGAAGTTGATGCTTTGAAGCTATGTTTACAACTATTTACTGCAGTGGATATGCTCCATCCATTCACGTTTACAGGGCCCTGCTCCCATGACCTAGGGTTTTATAGGTTGGGATTTGCTGTTGATCCTTCAACAACACTGAGACCTTGCGGTTTTCGATATGCAACAAAAGCTTCCCTGTTGAATGTTGTGATAACAAACTTATCCTGCATGAAAATGTTTCAGCCTCGACAGCTAGCTGCTATTTCACTTCATTTCTCTTGTCTAAACCATGCAGGACGGTGGAAGTTGTAAATCATCATCTGGCAACCCAAATGACCCTAGGGTTAAAGTGCCTGCATGTTCTAGATGCCTATATCAAAAAATAGATGTAGAGACAGCAAGGTTCTACGGGAGACTTCTCAAAGCATCAAGGGGACCAATTTACAGAAGCAGAAAATCTCAAAGACGGGTCGTAAGATGAGGTAGGCGACAGTGGACGCAACCTTTCTCAGCCCTGATAGTAAGCAGCCCAGTGGTTAAGTACCATTTTTGTTTCCAGCGCTATGGCGGCAACCAACAATTGGCTACCAGTGCGAGTGCGAGTCCATCCTGTAAAGTAGCAGCTCAAATTCAACATGAGCACTCACTTAACAGCCTTCTCAAATTATCGTTCTATCCTTCTGTTCTAGATCGTGTCGTTATTTCTACGGATCACACGGATCAATTCATTTACCTCTGTTGATCCAGATTCGGAAATGATGCGAGGTAGTCGTTATCTACAGTTGTGGGCATCTGCCTCTCGGAGTATCTCCTTTAGTTCGGAGTCAAATGCCTCTCGTGCGAGCGAGCAATGGTCCCACTCCCTCCGCTACACCATTAAGCTGTCAGTCAATCCCGCTACAAGTCTAGGATCTACTCGATCGAGAAGACATACACTCTAGGCGAAACACGAAGACCCTCAATAGCGTTGAAGCTTCGGTTCAAGCCACTTTCATCGCTCAAATAGGAACCTAGTTACCCTGTTACAATCTAGAACTTGCGAGACGATGAGCATTCTTCACTCCTTCGTCTCTCGGAAGACTTTCCGTCCTCTTTCGAAAGCCTGCACACACGATTCTATAAAGTATTATGATGCGGAGGAATCCGAAAGGAAGACTAGGCTACTGTTTCCTCAATTTGAATATCAGGCATCCCGCTGAGTGCCTCTCTGTTTTGGAAAAACGTGAAAGCTGACCTCTCCATATAGGCTTCGCACCTATCTAGCCAGCGAACGGCTGGTAGGTGCCATCTAGCTGCTGTAAAAGATCACTTGATCAAATGCTTTCGAATCAGTCTTCGGAACTTCAACCCCAGGCTTATAAAAGCTCTTCTCAAAAGAAACCAGGAAGTGCGACGGCAAGCGCTAAGCATCAGAGCAGTACAACAGGGAGAGGGGGCAATCGAGACTTCAGAACAGCAGAGATCGCGAAGTAAGACTTCTTACTGAGTTCTTTCTCGAAGCTGGTCTATTGAGCTGGATTGACGAACTTGTTACTGCCCTCTGTCTTTCTCTTGTTGTCTTATTTTGTCATTTCGTTCCTTATCATGGTCGGCGGAGCACGAATCACTCGTTCAAATTTGCACGAGCGTGGAAGCTAGCTCTGGCTTCTGCAATCTCTGGGTTAGTCCACCGGTTTTCTTTGCTCTCAGGAAGAGGATATAACCTCCTTGAAAGTTTAAGCGAAGATTCGTAATTGCAACCAAAAAATTTCCATTCACTCATTCATTCTCATCCTCCAAACTTGATTTCACAGCGTTGACGACTAAGAGCTCTTTCATCGAGCATCTACTTGTTTTTCGCCACTTTTATCTATCTTAATGATCGAACCATTCTCTATATTCAAGTGGTATATATCCATCCACCAACTCTTTGGGATAGACTATTACAAATGTGCAATCCAAAAAGGCAGCGCAACGATGTAATGAACCTGCCATATCCGTATGGTAGATATCGAGTTTCAAGTTTAGATTCAAAAGTTCGCCTGTAGGTATCAATTCATGAAATAAACGTCTTTTGTTCTTCATTACAATTATAGGTATCCTTTTATTAACATTTCTCACGAGCATAAATTTACAAGACCTCCCTCCTAAAATCACACCCTGACTCGAAGAACTATGTATCCACCCTCGAGTGCAGAGTAACTCTCTATCTTTCTATAAAGTCCATAGCAACCTCTATAAGCTGGCTTCCATTAATCGCTCTTGTCAAGTCTGTAATATTTTTTTATGTTTAGTGTAAGAGGAGACTACAGCTGACCTGCCTTTGATCCATTTACTTGAATGTCGACAGCAATTTGCTTCTCATTTCCGCCTCGTCTCCATTCATTTTCACTCATATTTATACGACGTCTTTTCTCTTCCATGTCAAGACAGAGTTGCTCCTATCAGTAACCGATCTATATTCGACAAACTCACATTCTTGTTTTAGCAAGACCCAGCTTACCCGTGGTGTTTTTTCGGAACCATGCGTCTTGATGTCCTGACGTTAATGGCATGTTTCTGAAGGAAATTTTTAGGGTTAGGATATCTCCTTTATCTTCCTTAGGAATAAAGCTTTAACTCCGAGACTACGGGGTGAATCTTAATGTTAAAATGGAAAGCCCGCCGAACAGCTCAAAGTGGTGCTTTCACTTAATTACACCACACACGCATAACATATAATAATTAATTATCTAAGGTAACGCTCACTTACCGAAGACATGAGGACGAGAGCCGGTGTTCGGTACATTTGTTGGATTGAAGTATATATATCTTCACCAGTACTCAGGATCGTTAACCTAGAAACACGAAATGCCCCGTGTCAACACTTTGATTTTAATATGCGAAGCGCACCGATTTTACGCATTTAAGTTTTAAAGGCTCAAGTTAAGATGGAGATTTAGAAACACTGCTATTATTTTAATTATTGTCGTATTGATTTACGATTGTCATTATCATTCATCATCTAAGTGTGAGTTTATATAGCGATGTGATTTAGTATCCATTTGAATTCACCTGATTCCGCGTGGATTGTAGAAATAATTGAGTCTAAATATTTACTCTTCCATCTTTCGGTCTTAAGTCTTTAGGCCACTAACCAATTTTTCAGATTTGAGTTTCCTTTTTTTTTTTAAAAAAAAATCATTCTCCCTCTTCAACTGCTCTCCCTTTGAATTATTACACTTCTCACAGGCGCTTCTACTCCTTGTACCTCCAGTCTACCTATCCAGTCCAAAGGTAGTTAAAGCAAGTCAGGTCCTAAGTCCAATATATTCATAGTGATCAGATCCCCACTCACCTAATCATCTAGTTAAGCCGCCTTTCACATTCCAAACAGGCACTCCGTAGATGCAAACGCATACTTCTTTAACTGGAATTGAGGTCTTCCTAGGAGTGGGTCTTTGAACGCTTAGAGAGTAACTCTCTTCTGATCGAAAATTGTCCGCTGGGTCCCGAATTAGAGAGTGCTAGATGTAGATTCTTAGTTGGCAATAAATTCTTTGAATGGTCGACGAGTGATCCATCTCAGCCAAGTTCGCAGACAGACCGTCTCATTAAACTAGGGGTGACTAGAAGGGAAGGCCAAGTCGGAAGAAAATTAATTTATCAAAATCATTGACGAGCACCCAAGTCTAAGAAAACTATCACCAACGCCCGCAAACTTCCCTTTCAGTACCCGCACATATCAGATACCCGAATCTTCCTGCTCGGCATTATACTTCATATTGTCTTCTTCATAATGGGCTGTCCAGATATCGCATCTTTCATTCAACCTAGGCAAGATTCCCGACTCATCTCATCCAATGAGACATCTAGTTTATCGGCTGATTCTATGAATTGTGCCAGGTTATGTGGCAGTGCATTAACCAGTTTTTGAGATTGAGTTTTAGTATTGATTTCGCCCGTTGAGGGGAGAGGGGATAGACGTACAGCACCAGGATTATCCATCTCAAAAGCAATGAGCAGAAACCCATTCTGTGGACAACTCGCTGTATCTCTTCTCGGAGGATTCGACAGACTCGCGTTATACCCCGAACCATTGCCCCACGGCACAGAAGATTGTTGCAGGACATAGAAATCATGTCCGTGGATGTGCATGGGGTGAGATTTATTAGTGACATGATAGGTATTATTGACAGGAATGAACATGCTTTCAATTAAGAAATAAACCCACGTCCCGCTTGGAAATCAAGGAATATAGGGGCTAGCTGGGGTGGGAAACCCGACTGGTCGATACCGTATTCTGAGATGAGTTTAACGGATGGTTCGGACCAGTTTAGATACATGGCTGCGGGATTCAAGATCCATTTGTTGAGGGTGGAATTCGGGTCATTCACATCTGGATAACCTCGCAAGGAGATGTTGAGCCAGTCTGAAGGTTCGAGATCATTGACCCGGACGCCGACGTCGAGAGGGACAACAGGGATTAGATTCGTGACGTCTATATCGAGATAATTGTAATTATCCCTATTTGATATCGGATCGTATGACGTGGTCGGTGGATCCTCTGTCGAGTTTGGGTTATATCGAATTATTCCCATCGTTGAAGTGACGTTCGAACCACAGTTTCGTGCATGAACCCAGAAGTCGGTCTGGTCTATGATATCGGCATTTGCTTTGACAATTAAGTCATATCGTTGACCTTCATTCCAGGTCAGTCTCTTATTGATAGCCCGAGAAAACAATGAAGAGATTACCGATTGCAATATTTATAGTGTCTGCCTCATAGTCTTAAATCGGAACAAAATCCATACCAATTACTGTAAATGTATGCCCTTCAATCCAGAATGTAAAGAATGTGCTAACGCCACCGTTGACAATAGAAATTTTGTAAGTGGTTCCATAGGTGAAGCCGACCTCGTAATAGCTGCCAGTACAGACCGTAGGACTGGAACAGAAATGACCATGACCTTGTAACAGATATGAACTTGGCGTAAGACCTGTAGGCAAGTCACAGGGGCCTAATTCACATAGCCAGAGCTCGAATGCGCTTGTGTGATAACAGTCAGAGAGGATCAGGGGACCTATATCTTCATCATAATTCATACTTGAGGGTCTGTTAATCTTGAGAGGCCCTATATATGGATTAGCTGGATGAATCTGCGCTCCAGCTGGGTAATTTCTTGCCAGCGAGTCCATTTGCGTCTAAGAGATAGTTAGCTTTGTTTCAATGTGATTGAAGAAGAAGCCTACATTGTAGAGAGAAATGACTATGATACCATGAGGCACCATACCTATTTTAAGCGCGAGAAAAAGGTTAGAATATCTGAAATCGCAAACGGCCGAGGATTCAAAACGAGGACTATATTCCGAAGCCCAAAACCCCCAGGTGCATTATAGTTGTTAAAACACTATCTCTCAGATAAACGGAAGTGCATGCGAGAAGACTATTTCCTACTGTGTAACTTGGAACTCATATGTAAAGTTATATCCTGGCTGGGGGTTCTATTAGTAGATGTATATAATGATTCTAGGCAACACTAACCGTTACTAGGCATTCAGTCACACTAGGAACCCCGTCCTCCCAGTTGTGGTTCAGTTGTCTTAAGCCATGCCTGTGAAATTGGGGAGTAAGCAGACGTTCTAACTAGGAGAAAGAAGGGCGTAGAAGGAAAAGGGAAAATGGACCAATGTATGCCAGTGCCGTTCTAGTCGGTGAGTTTATTAAAGACATTGACCCCTAGGATTCATACTTAGCTCCTATTGCAAAGAAATGACGAGGAATGAATACTTAATGTATCTCACCAGTTTGCCTTGAATCTTAGTATTAGAACTTACCTTATCTTTATAGATACTTGGATTTCTTCACCTCTATTATTGGACCTGGAAATTGGCCGTTGAAAACCTGTCCCAGAACTGGGTAGCCATCGGGAGCTATGATCTGATTGGTGACGACTATATCATACTGAAGAAAGCCGTCAGCAACAGGTGGGCAGATTAGAATGTTGCGAACTTGCCTCTCTCACAACACCCGTATTTGGCCAGGTCTCGTAGTAATTGGTGTTTATATTGAAATCTCCCCAGCACTGCCTGTTGTGAGGTGTGTTGCAAGCTGGGGTTGTGTTATTACCCCATAGAGAGCTGTCATATTGACCTGTGGTAAAATCAACAGGACAGAATTTCTCTTGGGCTTAAACACCTCCTAATACAAACAACACGAATGTCACAACGAAAGTAATCTTCGTCATTATCGCCGATGATGTGAGGAAATTTAGGGATATTGCAGCCATATTGTTAACTTATCCCTTTCTGCCTTACACAATCTTCCCTTATTGTGAGGCGGGACATTCTTCAATTCATACGCACAATTCTAAAAGAAGTTCTCCAGAATGATAACCGCTTAATTTAATAGGACCCAGGCCGCATTCCAGACCTAAGCACATTATTTAGAAGCTGTCGGTATGAAATTACTGAGACCCGTCTTGCTTCGGCATGCATTTCCATGTACAGCTAGAAGTCATTCGTTGCGAAGCATAGAATAAAGCCAAAGCCAAGGGAACCGCTCTGTCTCTATTGAATGGTTGGAAAGGCCGGAATCCATAGCGCTATTGTCATTGCCATTAGCTTGGAACGGGTTGATTAACTTCAAAGTTAAATGGTCATTTCTCAAGCGCCCAGAAAGTTCTGTGGATCAGGAGGATGTCTGGATAATTTCCAAATATTCTTCCCATTAGCATCAGCAACTCAAGAAACAAGACCCAACCAAGTGTTTCCCGCAAGTGGCACTCGTCTTAGAACCGGGATATCATAATGCATATATTTTAATTACAGTCCACTTTTACACCTAAGACGCCGTTGAGCAAAGCCAATCCTCTACTCCAGCAAACTAACACCATTATTCATCTTCGGATTATTCCACCCTCCCAACCGGCACCTGGGTCAATACATCAAAGGCCCCAGTTCCCACCTTCGACATCCTCCCAATTACAATCCTACTACTTGGACTACTTAAATCATCCCAATCACTTTCACTAACCGCATCTGCCAAGAAACCAACGGTCGTTTCGAAACTCATCTTCATGAAAGGACTAACGCTTCCCTTCAAACCATTTCGATTGAAAGGACTAAATCCTCCGCCTCTTGTCATGAAGTCTGCGATGAGATTCAAATGTCGGTGATCGACTGAAATAGAGTGAGATGAGAACACACCATGGAGTTCTTGTATGATCGTAGAACGGCAAGCTTCCACGCCGTAATTGCGAAGCATTGCCGCAATGTCATTGGTAGATATCGTATTTGGATTAATGAAAGCAGCGTAGTTCTGCATTGCCTGAAGATTGACACCCATGGTGCGGATAACTGGTATTTTTACAAGCATTCTAGTAACTGGGTCTTGAATGTCGGTTTCGAAGTCAGGGTCATAAGTGCATGCTCCAATCCCTGGAATGTGTTGTATGAGACAAGTTCGGAGTGCTTCTTCCACAATGGAGAGCATAAGAACTTTAGGTACATCGGCGTCATACTCGAGAGTGATGTGACACCACTCGCCTGCCTCTTCATCAAATCGGAATTTTGTGATATCCTGACAGCGCTTCATGACTTGAGCTTCGCGCTCCTCCGCCACAGCTGTGACCTGTCGACTCTGCTCACGAGACTTCTCAGATAGTTCCTCGTCGTCATCTGCTGGCTCGCGCGGGCTTCCACCGATACCCTCATCTTCTATATCATCATCTTCAGCATCGGGATTGGCTTCTCTTTGCATTTGTGCTTGGACTCTGTCGTCATCCTCGTCATTCGCAGCGTAACTAACGGCTTCTGCCCGATTAGCTCTCGCCTTGTCGTTCGTTGCATCATCATCGCCATCATCGTCAACATCATCTCCGACCTCTCTTTCAGCATTAGGTTGAGCTTCTTCAATCGTGCCGATGGATTTTCCAATCTCGGGTACTGCTGCTGTATTTGCACCTTTCTTCTCTCCCTTCTTCTTCCCAAGAGCTTTGCGAGTGAGACTTTGGAGTTTTGGGGCGAACTTTCGCTCAAGCGTGGAAAGAACCGCATCGACAGTAATGGCGTAGGTTTCAGTGTATTCCTTAGAGGGGAAGAGTTTGATGCGAACGTCATAAATCTTAGCTTGAGCATAGGCGTTCCCACGGCCAATTCGTTCTTCGACAGAAGCCGTATCTAAGACTTCGGCAAGAGACAGGATGCTGATGGCTTTGGCAAACGTCTCGCCTTCTTCGCGAGACAGCTCTGGATTAAGACGCAGCGTCATTGACGGTGTCGATATGTGGTTGCTTGCAGTCATAACAATTTCTCTCAGGCGAGGAATACCAAGTGTGACGTTCTTAGAAGAGTGACCAGCCAAATGGAAGGTGTTGAGGGTCATTTGGGTGGAAGGTTCTCCGACAGATTGGCCGGCAATGATGCCGACGGCTTCACCAGGATCAACGACAGAATTGAGATACTTCGCGACTAACACTGGCTCCAGAGCTTTGCGGATTCCAACTCCTTTCAGATGCTCTTTATCCTTAACCATTCCATCGGGATTACTCTTTAAATAGTTAGTCAAGGCATCAAAGAACTTCTCGGAAGTTGCGTATGCATATCTTCCAGGGTTGAAATCCGCCAGAACTGGGTCGGGTCCATTAAGATCGTTAGCTTTCGCATGCTTCAATGCCTTCTTCATGTGCTTCAATATGGCTTCTTTTTTGTTGAAGATGGGAATGTATCTGGGGTCGTCGTAATTCAACTGTGCAAGCTCAGAAGTGATATTTTGGAGTATGAACTTAAAGTCCGTCAAATGCATCTGTTTAGTAACATCCAACCCATCTTCTCCGTATAAGAATTGCACCATTGAGCCGTCGGAATCTCTGACAGAGGTGTCGTATTCAACTTTCAAGCCCTCCATGCCCTTGATAAGACATCGTTGTAGGTATCCGGATCTAGAAGTTTTAACGGCAGTATCAATCAAACCTTCTCTTCCAGCCATGGCGTGGAAATAATATTCCTGTGGCCGAATTCCAGTCAAGAAACGATTCACAATATAACCTCCAGCTCGAATGTTCGTCTCGAATGGCTTGAAGCATGGTAAGGTCTTTCCACTAACCATCACGGGTACTCGTCGACCTTCCAAAACCTGTTGTCCAAGATTACAAGAAATGAGGTTTGCATTGACGGCACTGCCTTTGGCTCCCGAAACAGTCATATTCTGCATTTGATTCTTGGGGAACTGTTTGACGAGACCTTTGGGCAGGCAGGCCATTGTGATAGCTGATGAGAGCTCTCCAGCTTTGAAGTTCATCATCATGTCAAGCCCTTCCTGCTTACTGTCTTCTCTCATAACATCCTCAAGTCTGTTAAGGAGCTCTAGGTTGGTGTCGGTCGGCTTCTGGTCGTGTAAGTAAACATATTTGGCGGCGACTTCTAGACCAATGTCCTGGGCCTTTTTCAAAGTCTCTCTGCGCGTTTCTTCGCCTTCACGAGTAAGGCGCAAATCATCTATTCCACAAGTAAATGCTCCCATGTGAAGGTATTTGGTGAGAAGACGGCCTAATATGCTAAGCATTTTACCAGCCACTGTAGGTCCGTAGGCTTCATGCATGGCGTGAATGAGTCCACCTCGAGTAGGTCCAATCTGCGCCTTGTCCAAAATACCAGTAATGAACTCGCTCCCTTTGAAGAACACAACCCCTTCCTCGGAATTTGGTCCCCATCGATCGGCAGGAGTTTGAGTTTTGCTAGTTAGTGCGAGCGGTCCACAATCTAGAGGAGTGATATTCTTCAAAATGGTCGTAATAACCTGTTTTCCTGTCCAACGTTGAACAGGTTTTAAGATCGCTGGAGGAATAGTCTCAATGCGTTCGCGTACAATGTGCCCGCTTTCCGGGCGGAGACAATTGTAAATGAGCTGCTGATAAGTAGCACGATCAAAGAAGGTATCTCGATTGCACAATCTTACAGATACTGAAATATGATCTTGAATGAGACCTCTGAGAGGCTTTCCGGCAGTAGCACTGAGGTATTGATGGTCAGTGTCTGCTATCTGAAGCGCTTCTGCGCGTGCTATCTCAGTCTGAGGAAAATGCATATTCATTTCGTCTCCGTCGAAGTCGGCATTATAAGTGTTGCAGTTAGCATAGTGCATCCTAATCGTCTTTTCTCCTTGCAACACTCTTGCTCTGTGACCCATTATCGAGGGCTTGTGTAGAGTAGGTTGTCGATTCATGAGTACTACATCACCGTTGGTCAAATGACGGTGGACCTTCTTATTCCGAGCACCAGTTCCACTACTGCTTGAAGATGCCAGAAGTTGGTTCGCCAATGCCAGACGCTCATCAGCAGTTTTCGTCCGCAAATTGATTACTTGCCCGTTCTCATTCTCAATTGCAGCAGCGCCTGGCCACTTGTCGACCCCATTGATGACTGCTTGCTGCATCTCTCTAAAGTTGTGACTCGTAACAGGTTCCGGATATGTCAGTTTCTTGGCGAATACTGGAGGAACCCCAATCTCGTTCGTCTCGATGTTGGGATCTGGCGAAATGACAGATCGGGCGGCGAAATTAACACGCTTTCCCATCATGTTCTTTCTGAACAATCCCTCCTTCTTCTCAAGCTTCTGCTTGATCCCGTCCTCGTTCTTCTTCCCAGCTGCTCCCTGAATAGGATTACGATCTCGATCAATCAACGAATTCACAGCATCTTGGAGTGAGCACCATGCTTCTTGAAGATCATTGTAATCTCTTTTCCGTAACGCTGGGTTGCTTGAAGCCCTGTCTGGATTTGCGATATCCTCATGAATTTGCTGCATAAGCTCACACCTTTTCAAAATGTTCTTGTAAAGACTGTTCTGTTGTGCTTCTGCAATCTCACCATCACCGGTGCGTGCTTCTGGTCGATACTTATTAGAAGGAACGAGGAGAGTCTTCAAGAAGAACATGTCTGCTGAGACCACTGGTGCCTTTTTGGTTGGGGATCGGGAATTGTAAACCAAGGACAAAATCTCCTGCTCCTTTTCGAATAACAGTGTGAGTGCAGCCATGATTTCCGTTGCATTGACGAATCTTTGTGGTAAAGAGGCGATTTTTGGTCTCGAACTTGTTTTTGGAGTAGCTATCTCTCCCATGATTACATCTCCATCCACGTCTAGAGTATCTCCGTCCCCTTCATCGTCATCCTCGTTCGACGACAAATCAATGTCAGCGATACCTTCATCAATATCTCCATTGGCCCTCTTCCTTTTCTCTCCTTCTAGCAGCTGCACCGGATTGACAACACGAAAGTTGCCTAGAGCATTCTTTGCCTTGTCCTTCATACTCAAGGATTTCTGAAAGATTTTGACATATCGATCCTTTCGGTAGGCTGGGGATATGTGGCCGCAGTTCCCACAGGTTTTGCTTGTATTGATATTTTTCATGAAAGCCTTCACAACTACCCGACGAGCTTCTGCGACTCCTTCATTCTTTTCGCGCTTCCATTCCCACGGATTTTCCTTGGCAGCCTTGATGGATTTTTTCACGAATGCATTGCGCCGCCGTATGACATTTTCATTTGGTGATTCTTCATTAGAGTCGCTAATGCCACTTGCTTCCTCCTTCTGCGAGCCCTCGATATTGTCGATCTCTTCTGCTGGGCCTAGCAGACCATGTTGAAGCAAACGGAGTTTGCACAAATATCGATTGACCTCTTTCCTCGACATTTTGAGTTGATGGCAATTAGAACATTTTGACCGAATCAACCGTAGAGTCTGGTCCATGAATGTAGGATGGTATACAGGAGCGGGAAGGTCGATATGGCCTACATGGCCGGGACAGGCAAACGAGGAGAGATTGCATGTTGTGCAGCTTATAACTGGATTAGCATAATTCTGCTCTTGATTAATTCCGACTTACTTGTTATCTCCCCATGCACCAAGAGCCGGGTCGTAGAGGCCACCTGGAACAGGATGTAAAAGGGTATCAAAAGTAACAGGATTTTGTATTCTCTTAACAGAGAGTGCTTTTATCTCTAACTCAGAAAGGAAAGAAAAGTCGACACTCGTAATTGCCGAGGGTACAGGCTGAGAGATATTCATTTTCGGTAGTATTTGAAGAACGGTTTGCGACCTAGATGTTTTCAAAGGTTTGTGCCCAGCATAGTATATAGTATGGCGGAAGTGAGCTCTACCAGAATAATTTTTTTTCCCTTATCGATCGTGAAAAAAAATCAATGCACGGACCAATTTAGGTTAGGTCCGAACTCTTCGACAAACACCCACGACTCCCATCGTCACCAACATCACCACCACCACCAGCGCCATGGATAAAGGCAAAGCCTCTCCCATTTTAGCTCCGCGGCATGACTCTGCCAGCCGTGTCGGAAAGCTAGTGTCAGCCGCGGAGAAGTTGGCATCACTAAAAGCTCGAGTCGCAGCAGCTGTGGGCAGCAGTAAAGCTAAAGGAGGTTTGAATGTTGGTCTACATCCAGTACTAGCTAGAGGAGGACTCAATGTCGATTTACATCCTGCTCTGCAAGATCTCGGACAATACAAACCTTCGAAATCAGTCGCACCAAAGTTCGCAACTAGCATCGGAAATGCTCGTCCTCAGCAAGAGAAGCCAGCGGCGAAAAGCAAGCAGATTGATCTCTCAGGCCCTTCGACGGAAGAGATACGAAATAACCCATACTTTGATATGAGTCTTGGGGGGCAGACAGCCACGCCAAAGAACAGGCATTCGAGACAATTGATTTTCAATCAGAAGGGCAAATACATTCAGCAAGCCAATGCATTACGAAGACAAGCTGCCCTCGAGGCGATGAAAAAGCGCATTGCCGAATCATCACGGAAGATTGGTATTGATGAAGATCTAGATACAGAGAAGAGTTACCTAGTGGAAGCCCCTCCGGACATTGAGTGGTGGGATGAAGGACTGGTCGGTCGCAAGAATTACGATCACATATCCGATCCGCAGGCTCTCAAAATCGATTCTGAAGACTCCATAATCACAGAATATATACAACATCCTGTCCTCCTCGAGCCACCCCAAGAGAAGAATACGCCTGCACCCAAACCTATGTTCCTAACAGCAAAAGAACAAGCCAAATTACGACGGCAGAGACGTATGGCCGAATTGAAAGAGCAGCAGGCCAAGATTAGATTAGGTCTTGTATCAGCGCCTCCACCAAAGGTCAAGAAAGGGAATCTTATGCGTGTGCTGGGTGAGGAAGCTGTTAAAGATCCAACTGCAGTCGAAGCTCGAGTAAATCGTGAAATTGCAGAACGTCATCAGAAACATGTTGAAACAAACGAGGAGAGGAAATTGACGAAGGAGCAGCGACATGAGAAGCTTGCACTGAACCAAGAGAAAGACGCTTCGAAGGGTATTCATATATTAGTCTTCAAAATCGACAATTTATCCAATGGACGACACCGTTACAGGATTGGCGTAAATGCCGAGCAACAAGCTCTTACTGGAATCTGCATCTTGCATCCGCGATTCAACTTAGTTATTGTGGAGGGTGGTGAACATAGTATTCGGCAATATCGAAAGCTTATGCTTCAACGCATTGACTGGGCTGAGACTTCGCCGACATTGGTGAAGGAGGGTCACAAGATAGAAGCAGATTGGCTTAAGGCAGAGGACGAGAGAGGAAATTTGAAGGACTTGACTTTGAACAAATGCGTGCTGGTATTTGAGGGAGAGGAGAAAGCTAGGGCGTTTAGAAAGTGGCAAAGTAAGGTTTGTGAGACGGATAGTGCTGCTAGGGAGGCTTTGCAAAGGGCAAAGATGGAGAACTTCTGGGCTTTGGCGAAGAGCATGAAATAGATGCGAATAGGCGCTACCCAAGGGACTTCTAAAGAAGACATAGCCTCTCGATTTAATTCATTTTATGATCCATGGAATTGGTTGATATCCCAATCATGTTTCATTCTGTGCTGCGAAGCTATTTTCTTTGTTTTTTGCTGCATTCTTCATCAACCCGAAATCCCTTCGTTCTCTCAATATCCACCCAACTCCATCATCGAAGCCTCAAGCTCTTCATCATCAAACCCATCCTCATCCACCCCTCCTCTACTCTCTTCGTTTCCCTCCGTAACCCCCTCCATCTTATCCCCCCCTCCCATCTGCGCTTCCCTCATCGCCCTTATCGTCTCTTCCTCTCGTTTCTCCTTGAACTTCTCCAAATCCTGCAAGCTCCACGTGCTAATCCCCTCCTGATCCCTGGGTTTAAAAGGCTGTGCCATATTCCTCAAGAACTTCTTCGCAGTCCCCACAGCCATATCCGTACTTAAATTAACTTCACTATCCAACAACGACTGATTAATCCATTTTGGCAGTTGAGATCTCTTTTTCAAGAAACGTTTGTCGGCGAGAACCATGATTCCATAATCATCTTTTCCGCGCAATACACGGCCTAAGCATTGAGCAGCATGTCTCATAGCGTCGAAAGACAAGAAGTCGTTTTCTCGGATCCGATATGTTTCTCTCAAGAATTCCAGACGGGCTTTGAGGATACGCGACTCGGTGTATTGGAATGGCACGCCAATACAAAGCACCGTACGGCCATATTGATGGTCGAAATCAATTCCTTCACTAACTTTTCCTCGCGCGACACAGAGAAGGATGGCTCCTCTGCCATTGCAGCATGCAGTACGGTAGGTTTCGAGTGCTAGAGAAGTTTCTTGTGCGTCGGGTGTTTCGACGAGGATGAGTTTGTATTTCCAGACTTCGTCGAGAATGCCCATGCCTTGCCACATGCTGATAATAGACTCCATGTACAGGTATGAAGGGAAGAAGACTACCATTCCGTCTGGTGTTAGTTTGGAGAATTCGGTGAGAAGGTTGCCGTAGTTTCGAACGACGGACGGTTCGTTGCGGACTTTAAAACCGGAGGAGATGGCCACTTGATCGGAGCCTCGAGTGACGATCATGGGCAAGAAAGAACGTCGGGCGAGAGTCATAGGGTAGGATTCTTGGACGACGGTAGTGAAATTCAACATTTTTGGGTACATTTCGAGAGGGGAGATGGTTCCCGATGTGATGATGACGGAGCAGAATCGATCGAAGACTGGTTTGATAGCGATAGCTGCGTCGAGACAGGTGAAATGAAGGACGGGGTTAGGAACTTCTGCTGTATCTGATTCGTAGGGTTCTAGAATAAGAAGGAAGCCTTTCTCATATGTAGCAACGAGGGTTGCGAATGTTGCTACTGCTTGGAGGGCTTGGTAGTCTTCGATATTCGTGAGTTCGAGGGTACGGACAAGGGAAGTTAATCTCTCAGCGCAGAATCGTAAAGGCTTCTTCTCGATGAATGTATACTCTTTGAGATGTGCAAGAAACGATGGTGGTGTCTCAGAGATGACTTGTCTAACCTTCATCCTGGTCTATCATACCGTCAGTTCGTTCTATGCATAGCTGATGGCAGCCATACCTTGAGATACTCTATAAACCTCTTGAGAAACGAAACAAAATGCTCTGCTCGTCGAATATTTCCTGGTACAGCTTCTTTTAGGAGATCATCCGGCAATGCTAGAGCATCGTCAACAACCATTCGTCATAATACGAACTTAGGACTACCTGGATTTGACATGAAAGCATCTTCTTCACGGGCTTCATCGGCATCTCTTAACCCTTCCACCAGTTTTGCATACTCATCCTTCAGTTTAGCTGAATCGCTATCTCTCATCTCGGCAATCCTAGTCTCCAGATTTTGAGCTCCGCGGGTAGCTTTTCGTAACGAATCTTCGGTGATGTCTGTACTGAGGGATTCGATACAAACGTTGTCAATGTTATGTGCTTCGTCGAAAACAACAATGCAATCCTTAGAGAGCTCTTTAGAAACACGTTCAGCGATCTTAGGATCCAGTAGATAGTGGTAAGAGTAGATGATAACGTTGCAGAAAGACATCTAAAATCCAGTCAGCAGCGTGCATTTCAAAATCTTAAGATTTACATACCATCCGCCTCGATGTGAAATAGGGGCATTGCTTGCGCTCTTCTCCATATCTCATGAGTCCGTCCAATGTCCAGACTCCATTTGGAATTAAATTGTGTGGTTCCAGAAGATCCAAATTCTGGAGGCAATCAGCTTCTTTCCTTAGCAACTTTCCGGCAGACCGACATCATGATAAATGCACACTGGAACATCTTCCCCCTTTTCCTTTTTCTCTTTCACAAAGCCAGCTGTAAGACTTCGACATCTAGCATCAACAATACTGCCACTCTTTTCTCGTTTCACAGAAGGATGAAGGCAGAGATTCTTCCGACTGGTCAAGCCCAAGCCACGGAAATCTTCTTTGTGCCCAAGCTGTTCCTCACGATACTTCATGAGAGCCTTCAATTCTGCAAGAGCCTTTTCGATTTCGGACATGGTACCTGCGACGGATTAGATTAACGATTGTTGCAGCGGTGGCGGGATGCTCACGTGAACAATATATCAGTTTGCGATGCTCTGGGTAATATTGCTGGTATGCTACGATCAGAGAGAGCAGGGAAATGGTCTTTCCTGTCCCCGAAGGCATCTCCAATACACAATGTCCGCCTGCATCGAGCGTCCCTAGAAAGAAAATGAGCAGCTAAGTTCGGGGAGGTCATAAAAGGGGATTCACTCTTGAGATCACACATGTAGCTTCATTTGGCATCTAGAATCAATAGACTATTCTATTTCTGATAGCTGGGAATGACATACGCATATTGCTCTATGGCTCCGGTCAGAAACTCGACTTTACATGGAGCTGGAAAGAAAGGGAGGCTTACCTGGATATATTCTAGGATACGGAAACAAGACCGGAAGATCACAGTATTGATGTTAGTATGGGTACGCGCCTCATTTGAGTTATCGACTTACTCAATATTGAACTTCATCTTGCCTTGATGAATATTTAGAAATGATGGTTACAAGTTCGAGGTGGACCTCTACACCCCAACTAAAAAATATATATAGGCGAATGCAAGGCTGCAGCGCCACAACACCAGGCAGAATATCCAATGACAATCTGAAGATATTAATAATAGAAAAAGCGTAAAAGAAAAGGCGTATTATAGCTAATATTGATCGGAGCCTTTACGACTTCCAAAAGGAGAAGAGTAGATTTCTCCCTTAATCTAGAATAGCTGTTTTGTTATGTACTAAATAGACTCTTCTTCATCCTGATGCACAATCCTGCGTATCCCGTTCTTTCTAGTAAAGGATAGATTTAAATGATGCCAGCAATCTTGAATGTAAAAGAGTGCTTGTTTCCAAACACTCAGCCTGCCGATTACGCAACCCGGATAGCCCTCTTAAATAATTCTTCTCTCAACGATCACTCTCCCCTCTGTCGAGTTACTTTTCCTTCCAGTGCAACGGGTTACTCTCAATCGCCCTAAATAGCTCTTCTTCCCTCCCTCAACTTTAAATCACTCTTCCTTCTGAGCTCATGCTCCTTTTGAGAATCACCCCCTCTTGTAATTTGTAACTATGCATTTTCTATTCCAGAAATTCTTTCCCTTTGGTTACTACCGTTGTAACCACACTCCTTCCTTCGGAACTCTATTCCTGCATTATAAAATTAATTTAATGATATATCATGTAATGTATAATACAACTCTCGGAAGGAGAGTAATTTTAGTAAGAGGAACGATTTCTAGGAGGCTAGTTCTTATGAAGAAAACCCCCCCACAACACCCCCCGGTTTCAAAAACAAAGTAATCCTCAAAAAAAAAAGCAGCGTTTAGAAAGGCGGGTTTTTTTAATTTCTAAAAAGAGAACTAAATGTTGGAAATAAAATACACTTTAAAAAGAAAATACCTCTTTCTTCAAAGAATCTATCACGAAGTGACTTTGAATTACCACTGCATGAAGAGAACTTGAAGAGAATTAGGGACAATAGTAGAGTAGTTACGAAGTGCCGTCATACGAAAGGCTGAATATCCTCCGTGGTATTAGTTCTTCAGGCAACGAGGTTTTGAAGACGGCAGTCATACCTTTATTAGTTCGTGAGAGAAAGGTACTTACTTATTACTACTTCAGTCTCCAAGATATTAAAAGTAAGATATCATGAATTCAACCAAGTACCCCTTGTGCTCACTTGCTCATCGTACTGAAGAGTATATCTTCGCCCAGGTCTAGGGACACTACACGAAATGGCAGTAGAGGGTGATGAACAAGAATGCGAGAAAATGAGCGAGCATGGGAGATACAGGGTTCTTTTGATGAGAGAAGCCCGCAACTTGCTATGAGATATGGCGACGCCTCTTCGACCCTAACGAAAACAGAAACGCTCGTCGACTTCCTCTTGAAGGATAGATGGCTTGACTCACCTGCGAAAAAGTGTAACCATGGAACGTATGCGGGAAAGGTTTTCCAAGAGAGCTTTATTTCCAAGGGAAATAGTTGAGAATTATCGATTGGGACTTGAAAAAACAATTCAGCAGCGCCAGGAGACGTGTTCTAGGCCTCATTTCCCTCGTTCTCTCGTTGGTGTCCCTACCCTTTCCTTATTCCCTTGTGCTCTTCTAGACTTGATATTAGATAAGGCGGAGTCATCGAGCAGGATATGTCGATCAGAAAATACCCTATATATTCTGCAGAAGAGGCGATTGGGTTTTGTGCAAGTAGGTTTGTAGGCCGTAGGTGAAGGATTGATGGATGAGATGCTCGTGTAATACCATGTTATGCAGCGGAAGCCATACACTTCTAGGCTTTGTTTTACTGCTGCACTTGGTTTATGTTTGCCGTGAGGGGGATGGAAATAAAGTTGGGTTCGCCATAGTGCTCTTCTCTCGATATCAAGCTGCTAGGCCTGCTATAGTTCCTGAATTCACCGAGACGAAGAGAACGAGTATCGAAATCAAAGTATACGGATGAAGGATTGCACAAAACTCCGTGTCAGGAAAATAGATCAACATTTGGAGAAACCGATTCTTGTATAATATGTGGAGTAAAATTAAAAGGGGATAAACCCCAACACACGTGCACGACAAAGCATATTTTATATCGATTTTACTAATGGCAAGGGTAGATTTGTCGCAGATCTCATCACATTCGAGAAAGGCAGAAGTACTGTGAAAATCATGATTCATGATCGATGCTCAGTGCCCTGTCACTGGCCGAATAATTTACATCCCTTGTAAAAAGCAATCCCAAAGTAACGCAGTATTGACTCCCCATAACCATGTAAAAACCGTCCGAACCATTATGTCTCCCCCCAGATCCATCGTCAGAGTGTCACTGGAATCACCCAAGTTCAACGCGCCCAGAGACCGGTGAACAAGACCGAGAAAGTACCATGCTGAAGGCATCGAAGGACCAACGCAAAAACTCTTTATCCGCGTTCCCCACGAAGCCTGCGGGCAAGCTGGATGTCCTGCCAATGAAGAGTTAGTAATATCGCGGGCGGTGAGAAGGAGATAGGTCTTACCTTTGACTGAATGGTGACTCTCTTTGCGTGGATGGCACAAAGATTAGTGTCCTCGAAGAGGGAGACGAGGTAAGCCTCTGAAATCCAGTTAGCAGCGAGCAAGAAGTGATAGCGATGCGGGTAACTCACCAACTGACTCTTGGAGGGCGCCGATAGCAGAAGACTGGAAGCGGAGATCGGATTTGAAGTCTTGGGCAATCTCACGGACGAGACGCTGGAAAGGGAGCTTTCGGATCAAGAGCTCGGTCGACTTCTGGTAACGACGGATCTCACGGAGAGCGACAGTTCCGGGCTTGTATCTGTGTGGCTTTTTTACACCTCCGGTAGACGGGGCAGATTTACTATCATAATGTTAGCCGCGATCCACCATAGAAGGAGCGGGTTGCTACTGACCGGGCAGCCTTGGAAGCAAGTTGCTTACGAGGAGCCTTTCCACCGGTGGATTTACCTGTTGATAATGTTAGCGAGCTACGACGGGGATGTTTTGAGGGATGATGCACGAGACGCGCCGGAGTTGAGGCTCAAAGGTGAAGCGATAACCACGATCGCGATTTCGATTGCGACCGACACGAGAGATGATTTTTGTTTTGAATTTAAAGACGGGGGTACTCACGGGCAGTTTGCTTGGTACGAGCCATTGTTGACGATGAGTGGAATGGATGTTTGATGGGGAAAGTCGACGGAGAGTTGTTGATAGAAGTGGAAATTGTTGTTGTGTCAAGATGGTTGTTGAGTTGATGGAGAAGAAAAGCGGAAGATGTGGGAGATGTGGGTTAGTTATAGGCGGCCTGCCTTGATTAGCGAGTGATTTGAATTTTTAGCGTGATTATTGAGTGCCTACGCCTCGTTCCTAGGATGACTCTAAATCAGGGCGGAAAAACATTGGAAAGTTGCAGATTGGCCAACCAATCAGATTGCAGGATCTCACGTGCATTTTTGACTGCAAGGGGTTTCAGACTGGCAAGCAAAGACAAAAGATTCAAAAGGATTCATATGAATGTATTTGAATGATTGAATAGATACATCATGCTGGGCATCTCGTTGATCCATTCATGCGCGTACATCTTTCCATTTCCTTCCCATCAACTGATTTCATGGATATAACTGAGCTAATTGATTTAATTGATTTCGATCGGTATTTCTAGAGAGAACAAACAGCTGAAACTGCATTGAGAATAAGATCTGCAGAATCAAACTCCTTTTTGCTGCTGCCGCCCGATTAATCCAGCCAATCAGATGGCAAGATCAATCGCGAAAGCGTGGAAAGTTTGTTGATTTTGCTTTGTAGCGGGCATCCGATTTGGGACTAGCTTCATTCTTAGCTCAGTGATTGCGAGCTGATCCCGAGGCGCGCTGGACTAGTTATTAAGCTCTTCTCCTTCTTTGACATCCCCCCATATTCCAACAGCAACATCATCAACATCCAGCATCTTTCGACCAAAGTCGACTCATCCATTCCCAACCAACCTTCAAATCAATAACTCAAACCTCATCATGACTGGACGTAAGTATCCCCTCCATGGCGTCGCACCTATCTATAGTGGCATTCTAACGCGTCCATCAATAGGCGGGAAAGGTGGCAAGGGCCTTGGAAAGGGTGGAGCCAAGCGTCATCGCAAAATTCTTCGTGACAATATCCAAGGTATCACAAAGCCTGCTATCAGACGTCTCGCTCGTCGTGGGGGTGTCAAGCGTATCTCAGCCAGTAAGTCTCCTCAGCATCAACCTCCCAACCCCAGCTAACACTTTCTGCAGTGATATACGAGGAAACCAGAGGGGTTCTGAAAACCTTCTTGGAGGGTGTCATCCGGTATATTCCATTTCTCCACCCCCCGCTTTTACCACTGCTAACCTCCCGTTCCAGTGACGCTGTTACCTACACAGAACACGCAAAGCGAAAGACTGTTACTTCCCTCGACGTTGTCTATGCCCTCAAACGCCAGGGTCGTACGCTTTACGGTTTCGGTGGTTAGATGGTTAGATAGTTACTTGATTTCAATGTCTTACGAATTTCTTCTTAGGAAGATGGTGCGTGCAATGGGAAATGGGTCTTTACTTTTTTTGCGGGTGTTTATTGTATCAGGTGTATAGGGTTTACCATCATGGTCGATGAGATAATTCGATCTCTCAATCACAAATATTCTTCACGGTTCTGATTTTCTCTGTGTTGAAGTGCGTTTGTTTCGGTGTCTTTTGAGTTGACGCGTTCTAATGTTTTGATTGGATCTGCTCCCGGGATCCGTCACGTGCCTGTATCAGCGAGTGTCTCGGGGTATGTCTCACGTGATATTATATGCCGCTTTTCGTTCTCACTGCTTGTCTCCTCTTTTGCTTTACCAAAAAGCCTTTTTGATCGTTATTTCCATTTTCATAAACCCGTAATCATCCTACTAAACTTCTCGGCATTCATCTATTGTAGCAAAAATAGCCTTTTTAGCCAGCCAACTTCGATCAAGAAAAGCCTGCAATCCCCCCAAGTCCATGGATGGATCACCACATAGATAATGCATTGAATCCGACATCAAGAGGAGCATATGGGGCACTCAAATAGGATGTCGTAGCAGAACATGATTGTTCGCGAATCTTGGAGATGTCAGTAGGGAGGATGTGAAGATGTACTTCGGATGATCGATTTGTTCTTTGAACAAATGTTACAAAGCGCATCATGAATCCCTTTCAACGTATCTCTGGAGACGGCCGATGGTTGATTTCCAAAGCTCACAAAAGGCCGCTTCTGGAGAATTTTCTTTGAGCTCAACAGCAAGTTCTTTATGTTTGTATTTTTGTTTGCGAATCGTGGCGTATCCCTTTTTTGCATTCATCAAAATGTCAATGGTTATAATAAACTCTCTGCTTTTCCCCCGATGTATATTCAAATCCTTTCAGCTCGATATTCACCCTACTCGCCACGACCCAAGGCGTCAAGCTTTTATTCAAAATTGTAGCTGATTGTATCCGATCCACAACCAAAGTCTCATTTAAGATGGATAATAGAGAGGAACCGCCTTTCGTGAGGTTCGCTACAGAGGAGGAAAAAACGGCTTTTATCGATGAGACTCAAAAATTAGGACATACTCCCCAAGAAGGAAAAGATGAAGCCGTCCGTCGCGAGATGGAGGAAGCTGCTCTACTTGATATTCATGTCTCGGGATGGCGTTCAATTCTCCAGGAAGAAGCAACTAGGTTGGATATTACCTATGATGAATTGCGTCATAGAAGAGATGATAATCCATGGGCGTACCACCCTCTTACTATGTATACCGCGAAAAATAATGGTATAACACCAAGGTATATATTCCACTCTTTCCCGAGAAGTCTCTAGAAAAAGAAATGTTTTAACTGTATACTTCAAAATTGCTAAATTCTTTTTCATCATTCAGAGAAGCACACAGGAGGTTTCAGGGTCTATCTGAAGCGGCAGGTCAGACTGCAGTAGAGCGATTGAAAGCGATGGAAAGCAAAGAACCATTCCTTACACGGATAACTAAAGCAACAATCAGTTCGGGGTACAACGCGAATAGGACAAATGAATTAATCCGACAGGCAGAAGGAGAGGGTATAACGCTCAGGGAGTTACTCAAAAGGATCTACAGCGGAGCACCCCCACCACCTGCCCCTCAAGTTCTCGACCATAAGAGCGAAATCGTAGATGAAAACAAGGACAAATCGGCACTCAAAGCTGAAAATGCGGAAGCAAAGGGACTTCAAGTAGACAGACTCGAAGCAGACAGACTCAAAGCAGACAGACTCAAAGCAGACAGACTCAAAGCAGAGAGAATTGAAGCAGAGAGACTTGAAGCAGAGAAACAGGCAGGAGGAGAGAAACATGCAGATGAACAAGAAAACGGAGAGCAACAGGGAAAAACTGCAGATCGACAACAACCAAAAGCCACCACCCGTAAAGTCCGTAATAAAAGGACGCCTTATCGCCCTTTTAATATCAGTATTACCGTTAATGTTAATGGGAATGGGGCTAAGGCTGGACCATGCACCGGGAACTGCTACTCTCCTACGCCTATCAGCTGTCATCCGCCAGTTGCGTGTCATCCACAGCCAGCACCTGTGAACTGTTACCCACCGGGCCATCCTAGTATTAGACTCCCAGCTGGGCACCCGCACATTAGAAGACTTCCATCCATCGACCTTATTAATCGCCCGACAGACAGCGGGGAGGTTCTTAACGAAGACCCAATCCATACAGGTCTTTCAGACGTCGTTGTTAGAAGCCCTATCCCTCCTACTTCCCCGATGTGACGACGCGATATTGATTACTAATCTTATAGTAGTTTAGATTTAAAAATTTACTAAAACTTAATTTTTTTTTAATAAATTAATAAGAAAATAAGAATAATTTTAATAATAAATAATTTAATTAATATTAAAAAATTATTTTTATTTAAAAAAAGTATAACGGGCTTGATAGAACTAACGTCCGTAAACAAAGTTTAGTATTAAACTATATAAAAGTGTTACGATCACATAAGGTTATTAGGTGGACGGAATATAAAAGTTACTTTGGGTAAGTAACTATAACGCAGAGTGTCGTAGACATACCAGTCACTTATTCAGAAGAGTTACACGTGGAACGGTGGAACGGTTACCAGAATGTCGGGATTGCATTTCCTTATTTCTCTTATATAATAAAACGAAATCTGCAATCACATTTCTTTGCTCCCTTATTCCTATAGGTGTGACAATTCAGCGTATATGCAGCTTGTGACAGTTTGCTTCCTTATTGCCTTAGGCAACCTGTCACGTGATTTAGATTGGAGGTTAATTAGCCGACACGCTAGTAATTAAGCGAGTCGGAGATATATTTAGTTGCGAGGCTTCGCCTCGTTTTATATTTTCTCTTCTCTTCTTTCTTAGCTTTAAATTCTAAGGATTAATTAAAGGCAGTTTATTATATTATCTAAAGCTTACTTAAATATAAAATATAGTTGGAGATAATATTTAATATATTCTCTTTATTTATTTCTACTTAATTAATAGTAATTTTTCTATATATAGAAAGCTTATATTAAATAGCTTTATTATAATTCTAAAAAATAGCAAAACTATCTAAAATTCTCCTTCTTTTCTTATTTCTAAATAAAGATAAAGATAAAATAATTATTATAATAACTAATAATAAGAATAATATTATTATCTTATTTATATTTTCTTTTATTTATTTCTATCATGTGGTTATACGTGGGATTACTAAGTAGGAAGCTTAGGGTTCTAGAACGTACTTACCTAATACTAAGCATAGCTAAGGACCTTGAATAATATACTAAGAGTTATGATATTAATAGTACTAAGTATTCTCGGAGTTGAAAGGGTTTAGTTATAAGGAGATTACCTAAGCTACTTAAGCTTGGGCGGAGCTTATAAAGAGTCTGGGCCCTGAGAGAGAATTATAAAAAGAGAACTCTAGCTAGTAGAAAATGGCCAGAGATTAGTTTTATATTATATTTAGTTATTTAATTAAATTAAACTTTCTAAGTATCTATAATTATTATCTATCTTTATAACCTCGTTATAAGCTAATTTCTTTACTTAAGAGATAGCTTAATAATTTATCTATTATTTAATTAAGATAATAAATTAACCTCGAATAGGACCTTTTATAAATACTTGCTAATAATTTTATAACTATACTAAAAATATGCCTAATATTATTTAAAGTAGTAATATTTAAGCTAGCTAACCTATTATAAATTCGGAACTTTTAAGATTAGAAAAAGAGCTTAAAATATAATTATAATAATATTATATTAAAAAAAAATTATAAAATAAATTTATAATATTTAAATAGTAATTATAAGAGATATAGCAATTTAATACCTTTAAATAACCTGCCTTAATAAGTTGGCAACCTTTAAATAAAGCTCTAGAACTTAATTTCTTAAATTTTAATCTTATTAAATTTAAACTTTTACTAAAGATACTAAAAAGTAAATTAGAATAGAAAAGTATTACGTGCGGGCTGTCTGTTGTCGTCGTTTGGAAACTCACGTGGTATTATTCTGAGAATAAAAGGAATAAGTTTAAAATTATAATAAAATATATTTAACTTGAAAATATAATTAAATAATATTATAAATATAAAGCTTTTATCTAATAATAAATATATATCTATATAGCCCTTTATATATCTCTATAGGAGCGGAGGAGCGAAGGCGCGAGATCTATACTTTCGTTTTATCGTTTCTTCGCGCTATTATATATAGAAGCGAAAACACAGAATTCTAATATTTTAATAACTACTTTATTGTACTAACTATATAACCGCTTTATAATAACTAATTATACTTATAATTATATATTATAATATTATATACTTATAACTATTAGGTTTATAATATTATTCTCTTTTTAATCTAATATTCGCCTTAAATTACTTAAGTAAAAATTATTTTCTAGAATTTCCTTTAGTTAAGTTATTATATTCTTGTCAATAAATTTCTATCTTCTATTAAATACTTTAAATTATAAAAAAAAAGAAAGCTTTTAATTAATCCGCAAAATAAAAAACTCTAGCATTAAAATATTATTATATTTCTTATATCTTAATTAAAATTATAAATATATTATTAATTCTTATTATAATTATAGATATTCTAAATATATTTATATTTATTCTAATTATAATATTATAATTTCGCTCGAAAATTTTTAGAACGTTAAAATTCCCTAAATTAGTAACTAAAAATCTATTAACTAATAAGAAAAAAAGCTTTAAGCCGAAAAAGAAAAAATATTATTTAAAATCCTTTAATTTTATAAGTAATAATATTTACTATATAAATATAAACTCAATATATTCTAATATAAATTTAAGTATTTAAAAGAACTTAATATTATTAAATATAAAGAAAAATAAAAAAAATAAAATAAAAAAAAAAGTCTAATTAATAAATCTATTAATATTTCCAAATATTCCTTTCTAAACCCTTTCGCTAGTCTCTTTCCTAGTTTTTCTAATTCTTTCTAGAAAATTCCTAGCCTCAAGCCTTCTCCTTAATCTTCTTAAGATAATTAACCTCTAAAGATAATATCTTTCTCAATAGAAATTCTAATATTTATTAACTTCTTTATTATAAATTATCTTTTATCTTAAATATTTTTATTTTTCTTTTTAAATATAAAATTCTAACTATATTCTATATTATCTTCTTTAAAAATATTATATAATATTTCTTTAAAATAATATTTTTTAATCTTTTCTAATATTAAAAATAACTTTCCTTATAAAATATTTAATTTAAATTATTTAGCTATTCTATTATTATTTAGTTTATATCCTAAATTATTTATAATTTAATATTTCTAATTCTAATAAATATTCTTATTAAATATCTTTTATATTATTAGCAAAATAATTTTCTAAATTCCTTTCTATAATAAATTCTTCTTAAAATATTTATTAATAATCTTATTTTTCTTATTATTATTATCTAGAATTATCTTAATTTTATATTTTAATTTTTTAACTTATTTTTTAATTAAATTATAATTATTTTTATTTATCTTAAACTCTTTTAGTTTTTTATATAATTCCTCGAAATATTTTATTATAAATTATATTATATTCTCTTATCTAATAATCTTCTTCGCAAAAATATATAAATAGCTAATTATTTTATCTTAGATAATTATAACTTTTTTAGAAGCTATTTTATATATTAATTTAAATATATTAATATAATCTATTTATATTATCTTTTATAATTTAAATTCTAAATAATATAATATTAGTAATTATTAATTATTAAGCTAAAATACTATTTAATAATATTTAATATAATTATTTAGTATTTTTTTAATTTTATTTATTAATTACTAAAACTAATAATATTTTATAATCTCTATAATTATATATTCTAATTAATATTCTATTTTTAAATATATTTTCTAAATTATTAATTCTTATAAATATATTAATAAATATATTTTATTCTTATTTTATATTAATCTATTCTTAATATTTAAAAATAATTTAATATTTAAAACTTTTTAAAATTCCTTATTATTATAATATATTAACCTAATTTAATTCTAAGAAATTCCTAATATTATTTTAATATTCTTCTTAAATTCTTTTTCTAAATCTTCTAAATTTTTTAAAAATATTAACTATTTTACTATATTTATTTCTTTATATAATATATTAATAAAAATATTATCTATATAAATATATTTATTTTCTTAAGTATTTTTATTAACTTTTTAATAATTTATAACCTATAATTGCCCTATACTAAATTTCTACAACTTAATTATCTTAGAGTTTTCCTTAAAATCTCCTTTTTATAAAGCTTTCTTTATAAAATTCTTTAATATTATAATCTTTATTTCTAATATTAAATAATTCTTTTAGTTAAAATTACCTAATCCTATTATAAAATTCTATTTATATTTCTAATTTTTAATAATATAATTATTTATAATATATTTCTTCTTAATAATATTTTTCTTAATAAGTTCTTTCTTAATTAAATCTTCTTTTTTAAATATTTTCAAGTTTATAGCTAACTTTATTATATTATTTTTTAAAACTCCTATTTTAATTTATAATTTAGTTTATTCTAATATTAAATATTTTAAAAACTTTGCCCTAATAGCTAGTTTTCCAAATATTCAACTTTCTAGATAATTTACTATTATATTCTTATTTATAAGTCTTAATATTAAATTCTAGATATAATATCCTAATATATTTTTAGAGGTTATATTAAACCTCTTATAATTATAATATAACTCTATAATATTAACCCTATAATATCTATTATAATTCTTCCTAAATTTAACCTTCCTTTTAATTTAGTTTATTAATAAATTATACTTTTTTAACTAAGATATTCCTAAAACTATTTATTTTTTATCTAATTATATTATTCTAAAGCTAATTATTTTAATATAATTATTTATAATTATCTTTATTAATATTATCTCTATTAATATAAATCCTATATTATATTATATTATTAAATTATTAAATAATATTAAATAATATAGTTTTTTAAAATTTATTATAGATAATCCTTTACTTAATATTATACTTAATATAATATAATTATTTATTATTCTAAAATCTACTAAAGCTTTAAGCCTATATATTTTTAATTATATATTAATAATTATATTATTATCTAATAATAATTTTAATTATTAATTATCTTTATTATAATAATTATTATTAAATATCTT
>QYAN01000038.1:274110-381955 GCA_003988815.1 Chlorencoelia australis | reverse complement strand
AAAATATTTATAATTATAATAAAAATTAATAATATATTTATAATTTTAATTAAGATATAAAAAATATAATAATATTTTAATATTAAAGTTTTTTATTTTGCGAATTAATTAGAAGCTTTCTTTTTTTTTATAATTTATAATATTTAATAAAGAATAAAAAATTATTAGCAAGAATATAATAGCTTAACTAAAGAATTCTAGAAAGAAATAATTTTTATTTAAGCAATTTAAAATAAATACTAAGCTAAAAAGGAAGTAATATTATAAATTTAATAGTTATAAATATATAGTATTATAATATATAATTATAAGCATAATTAATTATCATAAAGCGGTTATATAGTTAGCGCAATAGAGCGGTTACCAGAATATCGGGATTCCGCGCCTTCGCTCCTATATATAATAGCGCGAAGAAATAATAGAACGAAAGTGCAGATTTTGTGCCTTTGCTCCTCTGCTCCTATAGAGATATATAAAAGGCTATATAGATATATGCTTATTATTAAATAGAAGCTTTATACTTATAATATTATTTAATTATACTTTCAAGTTAAATATACTTTGTTATAGTCTTAAACTTATTCCTTTTATTCTCAGAATAATATCACGTGAGTCTCCAAACGACTACAACAGACAGCCTGCACGTAACAATAGCATACTAGTACTCTCTGGCATATAGTTACTAGCTTATTAGAGAGGGTAAGATTAGAATGAAGCTTTAAGTATAAGCCGAATTGTTGCTTCGTAAGTTTGTTAACTAGGGTCTGAAAGCAGTAGTAAATTGGCTTATTTGGATTCTTATCTATTACTTTTTATAGAGTTATTATATTCTAGCTTATTAAGTTCTTTTTATAATACTCTATATCTTTAAAGAAGTTATATATATAGTTATATATATTTTTAAAGTTCTTCTCTAATAAGCAACTGCTATAGTAGTAGCTTTCTGCTAATCCTTTTAGTATAATTGGAAATGCTATTATATAGCCTTTTGGTAGCAAGCCAAAGTGTTTGCAGATATTATAAAATATAATAAGTTTAAAGTTAAAGCTGTGGTTAACTTTATTATACTTCTATTTGTTTATATAAACCTTTATAACTACTACTAGTTCCTTTCTAAATATAATAGGTAAAGCATACTGTGGAGGTATAAGTGCGGGGTTAATAGGTGCTGGTATTTATACTGGATTAGTAATAGGGGGTTGTTATGTGTTATTATTTGGCGTTACTACTTATTATTATATAAGTTGCTGGGCTTGATGTGCTTATAGGAGCTGTTAAAGGTTCTGCCTAGCTTATAAGGTTTGTTGCACTAGTTGCTGAGCTTGCTGGTTTACTGGCTGAGGTATGGGTGGTAAGGGAGCTGGATTAATGATATAGATAGGTGCTATTGGTGCTTTATAAATTAGTAGCTAAATTATAAGACTTATTATAAATTCTATTTGATTTAAATTTAGCCTTTATCAAAGTATTATAGTATTTATTAATATTTTGCTAAGGATTAAAGCTAGCTTTTTATTTATCTATTTATATATTTCCTCTTATTTAACAACTTTAATAAGAGCTGCTAATAGGGTTATATTCTTATTATTTTAAGTAATATAGATACCTCTTTAAAGGAAATATATATGCAACTATAATCTTATTAATATTTATAGCTTTTTAAAGATATCTTTATTAAATGTGTTAAATTCCTCCTATATTAGTATTTATAGTTTTTCATCCCTAAAGTTATATATTTCATAAATATAGATTTTCATGGCAATATACTTTTCTAGCTTTTCCTTAGTTGCTATAGCCGTATCGATGCCGTACTCATGCCTCTGGATCTTTTCGGCCCAATTCTTACTTATTTCAATACTCATAATATTGAAAACTTCGAAAAAGAGAGTAAAAATGAGGGGTAAACTAAAGTAGGATAAAAATCTGGTTCTGAGATTTGCAAATCTTAGTCGAATGGTTTAATCTATAGTTTTGATTCTGGTTACCCTTCTATTCTAAGAAGGATAGAATGCCTTTATAGTACTCTAAGGAATGCGTACGCCCTTGCTAGGGTTTGTTGCATTCTTAAATATATAGGAGGCATTCTCTAACTACTGAATTCTAGTGGCCATTACATTCTATTGGATATTGCATTCCAGACATTATTGGTACCAACACTTAGCATATGAATTATTTTTTATAGCTACAAGGAAAAGGTGAAACATAGAAGAGACATATGATTCACTTCGAGTTCAGTTTTGCGTTAGAATAGCAATGCGAGTTAAGTTATATAAGATAACTATTCTCCTCAAACTTGGAAGACATGGTTCACTATTATTATTCCTTTGCCAGGTATGGCCGTCCTAGTTGGGAGTTAACCCATAATTATCTAACACCTCGGCTTCTAATAAAAATCATTTACCACCTAAAGTTGGAATCGATTCTGGGCTTGGCTGTCTAGTACTCAGCAAGCGGAATGGGTAGGCATGACAACGAATACACGGGTCTAAATTGGCAACAGAAAGTAGAAATTGTATAATTGTTGATTAGATATGCAGGCAGGATATAGCCACAACAATTATGGGAAATAAAATTGTGAAAAATAACTGGGACGCATGTTCAGCCTAAAATTGAGTAAAATAAGATTGTAGAAGGGAAGAAGCTTGATGAGGTTGTTCTCATATCTATAAGTATAATGCCATAAGAAGCTATTGATAGTGACATATAGACTGGACTTCACTTGATTTCAACAACTTAAGGCATCTAAGCATACGACTCTTCTGGTCACCAAGACTAAAGTTACGGCATTTAATTGTCGAATGAGGTTACAACAACCGAGAGTCATGAATCAATAGTGAAAATATGCAGCAGCAGTAGAATTTCACCTTCAATTCTTTCACTAGCGTTAGCGTCCGTAGTCTTGGTATATAATACTCGCCCATTACTTAAGATACGCAAACCATATTAAATTACTAGCTTCAGCCAAGTATTATTAGATATTTTCTTGCGAATGAAGATCTCTTATTGAGGATTAGATTAGGTCAATTTTCACTTAACGTTAGATACATATGATCTAATGTTTAGTATCCGCAATCAGTGGGCTTTCGAAAACGCTTTTCTGGCAACGGCAGGCACACCTTGATCGTTGTCAAAATATCAAGTCAACACCGTCAATATTATTCTTCATATTTAATGCCCTGCCAAGGATCTAAAGGTGACAGAGCTATTTGCGTATTGGCCGTCCCGTGATGCTTTTATTCTAGATTGAGAGAACGGAGCCTTAGTAATAGGTTACATTATATATAGTATAATGCATGCATTCGTCAATTAAAACGAAATGATTAAGTAGTTGGATTGAATTTCTTTATTTCTCTCGTATATCACGAAAGGAAGTGTGTATAATTCAACGAGTGCGGGATTGAATCCACCTCAACTGTGACCTCTCTAAGCCCCTCCTACGGAAAATTGAACGTCATTGAACTATCAAAACGTTCTCACGAGATTCTGTAATAAGCAATACTAAAACGACAAAGAGCTCTATAGTATGGTAGAGCCTTTGGTCTTATGATATGTACCGACTGGCAGTTCCAATATCCAAAATTTATACTTCATCTTCATTCAGTGGTAGAGGAGAATCCCTTGTCTATTCGTGCTCTAGCCATTTCATTCTGTCGCCCTGCAGCATCGAGGCCTCATGTGAATGTAGTTGAAAACATCCGAAGGATTTCTTGCGAGAGACCAACTGCGCCTTAATAATAATATATAAGCTTGGATATATTACTAGTGGATATCTCTGGTTAATTTTATGGCAAACACGTCCACAATCTTTGGGTTTACCTTTCCTTATGACAAAAGACTTTATACTCAACACTGGTGGATCTATTTTATTGAAAAGTCTTTGATTCATCCGGCATATATTTGAACTCTACTTTCGTTGTGTCCCCCAGAGTTTCATGTCAATGTTGCAAGGAAAATATGAAACAGGTACGGCATTCATTGTATGCGAAGGCTCACAAAGGTGAATGAGAAGTAAATACTTGCCTAGCACTTCCTAGGAGTATAAAATGATCGTCAAGATGGGATCAAGGCCAACCAGTATGAGACCGTCGGTTTCATCGGCACTATTAAGGAAACAGGGCAATGCATGCATAGTAATAGGTTCTCTTCGTCCCGCTAGCTGATTAATCTGCAATCTACCAAACTTCGGGGTTTAAAATTAAGTTATACTATCAATAGAACCGTTGTTGCTGCTCGATTTTGAATTTCCCGTTTCCATTTTGCTTCTCGCCGACAGCGGTTTTACAATCATTGTTATCTGAAACTAATCGTTATTCAAGATACTGGAATAACTCAGGATCTTTCGGTTCTATTTGCATGAGAAGCATCAACTCTTCCTGGTTGTAATCAATGCAGATCCGAGTTGGTATGCATGCTAGGTGGGTCGAGTTTTGAAAGTCAAAGCGGCGTAACAACTCGAAGAAGCTATTCCAATTATAATTATTATCTATTTAAAGTCCTGTAGGTGATATAGCTATTTAGAAACAACAGGCAGTCATAATCAGTTTCTTCCACGAATATGTGGGCGCTCTTAGCTTTCAATGCGAAAAACTTCCTCGCGCTTTTCGGTGCCCTATGGATTTTAGAATATTAGAGTTCATAAAGCGTTGCAATGACGACAAATATTCTTACACATCTTGCGCAGGCAACAGGATCAAATATAATTTCATCCTAATTTAGTTCTTGAATCGAATATTGGCAGATCGTTCCATGAATTCTCGATCGTTCTGAAGAGTTGTCATTCCAGTTTAATTTGTATACCCTAGCCTTCGAATGCAAGATCTTGAAATAAAAGTAGTTTGAGATGCCTGAAAATGACAGTTCGCTTCCCTTTTCTGCGCGAGCCTCTTCTGAGGAAAGAAATTGTCTTGAGAAAAGGTATGAGTTGCAAAACCCTAATGGTCAGAGGCTGATCAGATTGCTGTATTGAAATTCCCAGCCTCATCCTCTCACCCCCCCCAAAAAAGTCAATCTGCTTCTATCCCAAGCAATTTCGGAGCCTCACATGGCAAGAGCGACAATAATAATCCACAATCGATAATATGCCTGCAGCGAAAGATTCGCCATTAACTCACCAACCCACCATCACTTGGAGTAGAGGCGGGGGTTAATCCAATTCCCTATAGAGTATAGCTAGCCGTGATCTTTGAATCTTGGGAATACAAATATGGCCCTATCATACCCAATGTGTGGCCAAAAACCGAAGTGATCCCCTTCGCGGACTGTGGTGTATCATCTCCACCCTCTTATAAATATCAGATCAAGAAGTGAGAAATGCCTCATCTACTCAAACTTTTGAAGCTAGCATGTCTCCATACATAAGTTTATTTGGAAGTAGGCTCTATACTCGTACATAAATTCTTGACTTGGCATACCTACTGACGGCAATGTATGTGGCTCGCATAAAGCACTAGCTCTTTCTACCCAACAATTCTCTACCCCTGCGCACATAATAAGGGTTCAGGGAAAAATAAAAGTGAGAACAGCCCAGTAAAGCAGATATCGGACAAAGGGCTAGTTTCGAAGAAAGGATGTTTCCGTATACTAATTTAACAACTCGAATATTCGTTTCTGTATTGTCTCCTTATTGGAGATACTAAGTTAAAAGTCGTATTATGCTTAGTTACTTAGATTTTATACTCATAACTTTTAATATGTTTTAGATATATTATGTATACTTGATCGCGAATGATATTTTCCACCTATTTGAACTCTTAGGCAGGGAAACTCTTTGTGCAATACCTTAAAATTTACGCGCTGGGAGTTGCACGTGATTTAATAGTTGTTTGCCTAGCTTATATATATATATCACAGTAACTAATTGTCGCTTAAAATAAATCAAATGGTATATCGTATTGATCGACTACGTCTACACTCTTGGTGTACTGGTAGTGCGCTCCTTTGCCGATAACCTGGTGGAGTCCAATCCTCCCCGAATTATACCTTAGGTCCCTGTCCGCTATATACTCAATATTGCAGAATATTGTAAGAGGTTGGAAATCCTTAGCTGTGCTTAAAATTTTGCTTTTTTGGAGTTGATATTTTTTTTTTCTCGATCGGCTAAATCTAGAATTAAGCGAATGAAATACAGCTAGAAAGTATAGGAAAACATTTAAAAAAAAATTTTCATGAAATGACTATTATAAAAATGAGGCTCTATGGGCTTCTTAATGGCAAAGATTCATTTGGCAAGAACTTCTTTTCAAGCAGGAGCTGTCTGGCCTCGCCTTTGGGCTATGGGGAAAGTTCGTTCCCTCTCATGAGAACAAATATGCCAACGATGAGGAGCAACTAATTCAATGACAACATCATCGCCACAACACTTTAGTAATTAAAAGAGGGATATTATTACCCAATTAATTATTCTCAGTGAACGGCATCTTTCAGAAACATACGCGGGACCCCATAATCGTTCGATCTCGCCCTTCTTTAGACCAACTCATGCGCTCTAAAAATTGTGCGTAGCGCCTCGATGTATACCGGAGAAAGCTCGGGCTTAAATACCTAGCGAGCCATGTCTACCTTTGAGGCTCATTGACTCTGGACCATGATTCACAAGATTTACGCAAGTTAAATTCCGCTCCTGAAAGAGTTAAGAACCTTTGGAAAAGAAGTATATAAGCAGTCCTAAGAAAATAAAGAAAAGAAAATAAAAAGTAAAAAGGATAAGGCTATGGGAGTATAAAATTATTTAACCTATGAGAGATCTTATCGTTTTAGCTTCAAAAAAAAAAAAAAAAGAATAGACAACAAAAATCAGGTCAAGGCGTTAATGCATACACCTTCCTTCATCGCCCCTTTGCATCATAGACTGACGCCGAGTTTAAGTTTCTAGGCGCAGAGCGGATTTTCACCCTAAGGATGAATCTCCTGGATCTCATCTGGGACCATGAGCTTATCAAATAACTTCTGACTTCCCTTGAATCCTCATTTCAGTTCCTGCTCCTTTTTCTTACAGCTCTTTCCTTGTCGGACTAGGAGCCTAGATCCTAAGGTGTATTTTAATCTTATGCCGATAGAGTTACAACTTGCAGCTACTTCATCCCTTCTCTTCATCAATTCCTTGCTTGAATCATCCCACTGAAAAAGATGGTAGAACTATGAGAAATATAAATATCCCACAAAGTAGTTGATAGATTTCCCCAAAACAACCTTCAGTGAGAATTTACGGCCAAGAGAATTCTAATGGATGGCAAATAACGTGGTCAAGAGGAAGACACTCAAAGGCTTCATTTTCTACCAAGCTTCAACCCGAAACCCCGAACCGCGGGCTTTCCCCTCGAGTTGCTAACGCGCAAAGATTAATCGGAATGACAACAAAAGTTAAACCCGAGCAAATATCTATATATCCAGTACACATGTCCTCAAAACAACGACTAATCATACCGAAGGCATGCCGCCCGCCAATTCCTAGGCCTTCCACAGGAAAGCTATAAAACGTTTATGAAATCTAGAAAGCCCCACTTTGCATGCTTTTTATATAGTTACCTGAATGAGAACTTTATAGTTTCGGCCTCGGTTGGGAAGTTGTCAAAAGCTAGTGAATGGGGGTGCTGAATCAACCAGATGCGCTATTCAATTTCAGCTTCGATCAATCAACCGGATCATCTTACCCTTAGAACTATGGAGGAGAAGTATTTATACACGATCTCTAGACTCCTGAATAGCATCCAAAAATAATTAACCGTAGAAATGAACAGGGATCAAGTTCAGCAGAGATTTACTTACATCCCCCTATATCTATATGTATTATCTTGTGTGATTAAACTCAAAAGATCAACCATACTCTACAAAAATAACAACAATTACCAACTAAGAAAAGAATGACAACATAACTCTACTTCGGGATAAATGATAATGCTAATAGAGGTGCTTGACAACAAATTTGAGAGCCTGGACTTCACATACGCCACCGCGACATCAAGTGAGCTCGTAAAACTCTGAGATTTTCAATATCTTGTTTATGACGAGATAGATGCAAAGAACATGCTGAACGGCTACATAGTGATAGAAGGGTTCATTACCTGAAAATGGAGAGAATGATTCAGTTATAGTGGTTCAAATCATCTGACAACTACGCCATCTAGCTAACCTTTCAACAGAACATTTCCGCTGTGTTTTGAAATCTCTGCTTTCAGGCTCCTTCCGTGCCTCTTCGCCCCGCTCTCTCCCCAATTAGCACTTGGAAGGAGGAATTGCAGCTGCAAAGGCAATTCTTTGCTCATTCCCTCACACACTCAGTCTCTCCATCTCTCTCATAACCACAACTTCACAATTTAACTATTTCAATACCCCCATCTGCACTTCGAATAGACCTAGCTATCAATTCCACAATGGACCCAACCCTACTGAAAAGGGCGAGAGGAGAGCGAGGACGTAAGGATCGTCCTAGTCGTCAACGAAGGTTTGATAGAACCCAAAACAAATGGGTTTAAGTTGGACCTCCTCTAGTAAGAAACCCTACCTCATTATCACTTTCAACAATTGCTCATTATATTCGTAGCTCGGCGTCAGTTCGTAGTCTGGCTTGGTAACACGAGCTGTGCAGAACCACGTCAGATGAAACTCTAGCAGGCATCTCTTCTCTCGTTATCATACGGAAACTTAAGGGACTTCCAACTAGAAATCTCTCTTGACCGTGTGACGATTCAGAGCTTAAAAGAGCATTAACTGATGGTTATCTCGATGATCTGAATGATGCTAAACTAAGTGATGAAAGTCTGCCTGACTAATAGCTTACAGAGCACCAACACTCATAGATGACAACGAAAAGAAAATACTTATCTAAGTACTGCCTTCGATCATAACTTGTCAACGGTTCCAGAGTTCGTGCTAAAAAAAGAAGCACGTCAAATAATCTAAGGATTTGATTTATTGAGACTAATAGCGGTACTTTTTAGACCTTTTCAAGTGCCCTAAAGCACGATTTTTCATGGAATGAAGTCTGCTTTAATAACATGAGCATTGTTGTTTGGGTCTTTAGGAAATCATTTGTGCAATTGATCTCTTTGATCTGCTGAAAAAGAAAGAGGTTCGGTTGGAGAATTCACTCCTCAAAGAATGAGGAGCGAGGGACTGGATCTAGGTGTAAAAGATGTGGATAAATAAGGGGTATATTCACAACATCCCACCAGTGCTGTTTCTCCCATGTATATTCCCATTCTTAACATAAAACACTATCTGGGAAGGGTCATTTACTCCATCAGCAATCAATATGCAGCCACCAATCCCTCCATCATCCAATATCCCCACCATACCCTACATCATGCCAACAACCACTGCTCCCGCCCCCGCCATGGCACCCAAAATCGCCGCCGTGGGCCTCGCTCCACTTCCCCCATTGGTGGGCGTTGCTATACCAGCCTGACTCGCAATTTGAGCCGCACTAGCCGTAAACCCATTTTTCAAATAAATACTCGCGATTTCCTCTTGAACAGAAGAATAATAATTGCGAATGCCGAAGTCAGTAGGGTATACGGTGATGGGTACGTCGACGGTGGCGGTGCCGTCGTATTCGAGCGAGGAGATGGATGAGAAGAGGGAGGCGATCGAGGGGTTGGTTTCGATTGCGAGGGCAATGGAGGTTAGTGTTGGGTTGGTGAGTTGAGCGAGGGCGTAGGAGGAGAGGGCACTGGTTAGGGCAGTAGATTGTCTGGGAGATATTAGTGGATGGTTTGAGGCGAGGGGGGAGGAAATGGAGGGAAAGGGAAGGGGGACTTACGCTGCGTCTTGGGCGGTTGCGATGGTGAGGAGGGCCGAGGCCAGGACGGATGTTGAGAAACGCATGATTGGGATTTTGCTTTTATACTACAGGTCGAAGAGAGTGGTGAGAACGATTATGTATAGTGAAATAGAACTGTGAGAAATGTGAACTGACTGCAAAGATATCGTATTGATACGTGAGTCAATGGAAAGGGGAAGAGGATCTTATAAGTTGTAACCAACTGATATTGTTTATGAAGGTCGCGGTCATAAGTCTGCATAATATAGGCGTTTTTATGAATAAGCAGACGAAAGTATTCATTATTCATAAAAATGCACTATTTACAGCCCACGAAAATCGTGTTATCTCGTACCGCGCCGCACTTAGCTGCAGGGGTGATGTCTAAGCTGAGCCTACTTCGTACTTGCATATTATTACAAATTTAGATCCCCGGTACCTTGGGGCGCATGACTAGGATTGGATTGAGGATTTAAGTAAGATAACAAGGAAATTGGAGAACTGATCTAGTGGCATAAGTCTGATGAAGTGTCCCTAGTGGCTGATACCTCATACCCCAAGTTATATATCATAAAGAGCGTCTAATTGCTGATAGAGACTCTCCCCATGCTTCACGTTGAGACTGATACAAATGAGTCATGGGAAATACTTCCTAATTCCTATTTGCCAGCGAAATGTCCACCTCACGTAAGAAGCGGCCCAATGCAAGTTAGATTTGGGATTTACCCCTCAGCTCTTGGCGGAGAAGGCGAAGCTTTCACCTGAGACGAGCCCATGGTATAATAGCATTGCTATTAATCCTTCATAATGATACACACTTCCTCCAAGCCTCTCTCCATCCATCTCTTCAATTCCAATATGCGCCCCCTTGCCCCCCCCATTTATATTGAAAAGCTCTCAGCCTTGACGATCAAGACAGGCTTAAGCGGCTCATCGTTCTCTTTAGTCCTCACAGCACCTATTTTCTCAACGACATCCATGCCTTCAACAACTTGCCCGAATACCGTATGCTTTCCATCCAGATGCGGGGTTGGACGCAAAGTAATGAAGAATTGACTGCCATTTGTTCTTGGCCCACTGTTGGCCATGCTCAAGACTCCTATCTTGTCGTGCATCAAAGTAGGATGGATTTCATCCTCGAATTTGCGACCCCAGATTGATTGACCACCAGTACCATTCTGACGTGTGAAATCGCCTCCTTGAATCATAAACCCGGAAATAACTCGATGGAAGGGGCAGTTGTCGTATTTATGCGTATCGCAGAGGGTTGTAAAGTTCTCGACTGTCTAGAAAAGGTAAACATTAGCGAGATCTCGACCCACAAAGAAAGGATGGAACGAGAATTACCTTTGGAGTTTTGTCACCGTACAATGCAAAAGTGATATCGCCTAAGCTCGTAGTCATGACAACGCGGGAAGGAGGTGTATAAGAGGCGGTAGGATGAGAGGTTGGGGAAGTGTTGTCGCCTGAATCAGACTTTCCGAATAGCTTCTTGAAGAAACCGAAGAAACTCATGGTGACGATTGCTGATTATTGATGAAAGTTGATGGAAATTGTTTTTCCTTGCCTCTGCAGCACATACGAATATATAACTGTAAGCGAAATGATGTGGGACAAGCTTTATCGTAACCACGTGATCTTATGCACCCGCCTGAATCATATTTCAACAACATCTAGAACTTCGTAGGCCTTCAGCCAGTACAAGTTCTTTGGCATGACCTACCCTAAAGATAGCTGTAGAACAGTCGTACATCTCTGATGCTCTTGCTCAGGGTCGGAGTGGATGGCTTGGGGGTTTGTAATAGGTACATGTACCTCAACCTTAGCTAAGTGCAGTACAACTTGCGCTTCTGTTGTTGTAACTATGTTACATCAAGTTCTCTTTCTTCTTTCAACCTCAAGAAGCTTCATTTTCAAAGATAAGTTTCCAACCCCTAATATCTGTGCGCCATGGTGATTAGACAAACAGCATCTCCAGCAAGTCAAAGGCATCTCAAAGTCCCCTTTGATACCAACCATGACTTCTTTCTTTCTACAACCCAACCTAGCAATATTAATCATCCAGTATTGCCAGCTACCTATCAGGCCTCTGATCAAATTACACATCGAACAGCTTCGGATCTATCAGCCTTTCTCCATACCGACCTTTTGATACCCCGCCTCAATGACATCCACGACTGGCTATGGATTGCCGGTTTCCAGCTTTCAGCCCGGCCTCTGCACAGGCAGCTTCACATGGACCGCACAATTGTTCTTGCCGAGCAAATCGATCTCCATCTCCTCTGGCATGATAGCACTATTTACATCAAACCCTTGCCATCATACCTCTTGAGTGCAGACTTCTGGAACCGCTATCTGTGCACCTCACCAGAATTGCATGCATGCGCATTGGGTCTGCTCTTATCATACTCATGGCTCGTCTGCTATCCCTCCGATTTCCGCATTGCACAGCAATTCGGTTTGCTCGATGCGAAGCTTACCTTCGAGGCCTGGAGTGCTTTCATAGACTCCGTTGTTTCGAATATCGATCTTATCAATCTTGACGGAGTCAACAAGCGCTACCTATACGGAGAGCTTCGAATCGAAAGAGTGAAAACTCTATATCGCATTTTTCTTGTGTCCAAGGGTCAATTCTACCTACCTGGTTATAAATACATGTATTTCCGATATCGAAGTTTTTTTCGTCGAAATTTTGGCTGGCTATTTACCCTGTTTGCATTCATGACCGTCTTGCTGACAGCAATGCAAACTGGACTTGCGACAAACACGTTGGGAGATAATCAGGTATTTCAGAATGCCGCTTTTGGGCTCACGGTCTTTTCGCTCTTCTTGCCGTTGATGGGAGGAGCCAGTATTCTTGCTGGCTTGATTTGGTTTCTTGCGAAGAATACTGTCTTCTGGGCTGTTGCAATACAGAAACAAAGACGTAGATTGAATTCGCCTGTGAGAGATGATGTGGATAGCCTGATGGGAACGGGGGAAGACCATGACTGACAGATATGGCCCGAATTGTTAGTCTTGCACACTCGCTGCCCGAATTCTGTCTCATGAGCAACTTGCGTTTATCGATAATCTGCTCATCCTCGAACCAGGCTCGATTGTCCTCGAATGATATCACTTCTTGTTGAGCTTTCACCCAGGTTATAGCACAATTTGTGCATTATCATGCTATTACGACTTACGAATATGACTTCCAGTGTCGTCGTATGTCTCGCTTATCTTTTTCCCCAATAGCTTTCGTTAACTAAGAAATGGTGGGTGGATGTGCCAACGTAGAGTTAGAAACTCGGTTTATCTACACAATCGCCTTCTCAATAACATCATTCAGACGGGTGCCTTGACTGTAACGAAGATTGCAGGATCAAGGTAACAAAGGAGAGATTTATTACGACAGTCTAACGAATGTGGCAAAAGTTTTGTAAACTTATCTGGATTTACCCATGAATGGTCTGAGCAGGCCTATTTCAATATGCCAGATTTACAATGATAAAGATTTTACTTTTGTAGATACTCATACAATCGGATACTAGGCTAGTACCTTGTGAGGAGAAATGCCACCGTTAATTAAGTAAATCAAAAATATGACACAACCACCTAAACATTGGGATATATAAAGAAAGGTTCGAAGTCTTCTGAGCAGTAGACAATCTGTCGCTTTTTGTCGGGCAACCTAAGGCATACAATATGTTATACCTTTCATTCTCATTCTCGCTCCCGTTCAATCCCGAGCCGCAGCGCTCCCCTCCTACCATCAAAACATGCCAACCATGGAGATCTTCAACGTCCCACCGCCACCCTTCAAACTTGCTCATCATAGCATAGCTCGCAGGTCAGGGTTGAAGGCGCGGGTTTGATGAAAGGCTCCAGCCCTTAAATCCTTCTAGCACAGCACATGAAATCTCAAAGTCCAAAAAGGGACTGGTGCATGAGAGTTTATATACTCTCACGGACAAACAATGGGCTTCGGTTCGCACTGATAATGAAGACGTTCGCTTTTTGCCTCACTATATTAAATCTTTACTCACTCTCAAACCTGTCTACCTTCCTCACAGGCTATAATAATCGAAACCCTTCAACTTCCTATGAATAAAACACTCCCATTTACAAATTGTCAGAAACTTTTTGGTTGACTATGATCACGGCTTTAGAGGAACTCCTCTACTTTCACCAATGAAACGAAGCGATTGAAAATATAATTCTTTTGTGGAGGGGAAAGGAGATAAACTTCATGATGTCGAATTTCTTCTCAAAAGGCTGTTGTCAATCTTGAAGTGATTATTGCCATTTTCTTTCTCAAGCTCGGCTGTATTTCTTTCTTCTGACAGATGAAAAGAATTCAGACCTCGCCATCTCTCGAAGTGTTTAATCGGTGAAGATGCAAAGGCCCCATCTCAGACCAGCAAAGGAGTAGGGTAGTGTTTAAATACCAAAAAGGATCCAATATTCCTGAAAGAGGCTACCTTTTGAATAGGAAGTTGACGGCTCAATATCAAGTAGTGATTTCTGCCATTCCCCCTCTTCCTCACTACCAACAAGCTTCTTAACAACCAACGCGAGATTAAATCTTCCCTTTAAACTGTTTCAGAGAGTATATAAAGACCAACTCCTGAAATATCAACCAACAAGCACCAAATCAACAATGGGCTTCTTTAAGAACAAGACAAGTGGACTATATATTATATCCGACTACAATGCGCAAATTCAGCGCTTATCTCACATTGTTCTCGAATGTGCTGAGGTAGGAATCTACCGCTCCGAATATATCTTTCTCACAAATCGATTCTTATCATCCTTCGACAACATTGTCATCTCCCCTTCTCCTACCACCAAGCGAATAATCGACAATAGTGGAATAAAGCGACCTCAGGATCTTTTTTTTTTTTCAAAATTTCAATACAGAAGTGAAATAGGCTTCCAGTAAAGCTTTTGGATAAGTACTTCTTGAAAATATACAGTCTTGATTCAGAGAGAGATGAGCTTTAAATAGCTCTCATCAGGTCGGGTAGCTGTGAAATCATGCAGTAAAGTTTCTATTTCTCCTTGATTCACTCGCTCTACCTGCATCCTCTCTCTTTCTTCTAGGTTCCCTGCAATCCTATCTCTCCCGTGGGTATATATTAGATACCAAAAGAACACAGATGAATTTCTGCGTTATGCTCACCCTCATAATAATAACCAATACGGGAGTGAAATCCAACACTTAGTTTAATGAAATAGAAATCAACTCGGTAAGTATTCTTAGAATCGTGTAATGTAGTGTCGAAGATAACGTGTGAACATGCTGTCTTCCTAGTACTTTCTAGTCTGCCCTTTGCCGTCAACAGTCTTAGCTGATCATTGTCATTTGGAAAGAAGTCAATCACTGTAATTTCCTCTACCCTCTAAATCGCAGCTCACTTTCGAAATGAAAAACAGGATTCCTTGCTCAGCTTGCGTAGTAACGAGATAATGCAGGCTTAATAAACAGCGAGGTGGATTTTAAATCCCCCCGCTAACTCCTTCACTTTACCTACTTCTATATCTTAGATGCCCATGCAAGGATAAATCATTATCAGTTGAGATTAACGGTTCTAGAACTTATATAAATCTGGGGATTATGATAATTGAGAGTACCATATAACATCGGAGTTTATCTAGCAATCCTTGATGAATTAGAGAATAATTCTCCCTGGTGACAGGCAATCCTCTCAGTTTCGGGACAGTCACGTATGGGAGGAAACAGTTTCAAAAGCTCGATTATTGTCAACGATCTGAATAGTCACTGTTGTCATCCTTATCATGTTTTTCCTTAAGATTTTCCCATACGCCAACACAAAAGCATGCCAATACACCTAAAATTTCCTTTCCAACGCGAGTCACGATCCTTATTTCCATCATTACGATCCAGAATTTTCGTAATGTATATTTCATGAGTTCTGATAACACATGGCCATCTTTGAAGGTACAAGCGGGAGGGGAGTATATATACCCCCTTTCTTGCTCTTCTCGATTAACTCCGGAGACTTGAAGTCGCATCCACTGTAGTTGCTTGAAGGTGAATTCGCCTCATGTCAAACATTATCTACACATCGCTAGCGAGAGACTGCATGAAGCTAGTTAGTTTAAATACTGACTCACGCCAATGAAATTAACTGAATCGAGGCGAAACCATGTAGAACACCTCTTTACAGCGACTACACTACGAGCCCCTGCAGAGGATGGGGGCACGGAGATCTCGCAAAGCTTGGAGCAGGTGCCTAGAAATTTCTATTCTTTCAAGAGGTAGAAGCGCTGTCGATATTTAAAACTATTGTCATTTCCCTTGTGTCTCTGAACTAAGTAAGATTTCTTTGTAACTCCTGATGCTCTTGTGAGTTGATATTATTGCACCGGTTGTAGTTTCGAAAGGGGTTTAGCATCATGTATTCTCTATCTTCTCCAGGGCTAGCTAACAGGAGCGCAACCCAACGTCCTCTGCTCCGGCAGCGAAAAGGGTATCGTATCGTCGAGGAAGAAGTAAATCAAATCAAATAGACGCGAATGACAACTCTCTCACCCAGAAATACTGCTCCGAAGAAAGAAAGAAATTAAAAGAATGCCACGAGTGAAAATATCTCCCTTGATAGCGAAAGTAAAGACTGCGTAATGGTTCACTTCTACTCTTTTATACTCTAGTCATCAAAGGTTTCAATCACATTTCAGATTCAATTCCAACACCTCATTAAACAAATCACCTACTAAAGTGTGCGCAGTGAATTCAACCTTTACTTCACAGCTCTAAGCCTCCCTTCCAACCTTCTATAAAATCTCAAACCTCGGGTGGAATTTTGACACTCGTCAAAAATTCGGAAATGTCTGACGGTAACGGGGAAGAAGTAGATGGTCTGCAGGGTTTTTATAAGCCCTTAATAGCTGTACAAAATGAGTGAAAACAAATCTTATATAATGACCTTCCTGAGAATGAGAAACCGCCGCTGTCATTCTAATGTCCGTTATCATCGGTAGTTGATTCGCATGATTACACTTCGGTATCAGCGAGGCTTACGCTCCCTGAATGAGCACTTGATTGACGAACGATGTTAACCATTGCAAAAGCCAAGCAAGACCGCAAGATGGATGTATTGGTACGAAGCTGTCTTAGCGTTGATTTGCGCCAAGTATATATAGGAATCCTAATCGCCTTCGGAGATTTCGAGTCGTCTCGATTGCTCAAACCTGCAGGGAGAAGTGGTGAAGGTTCCTTTGCACAATGGGCTCACTATCTATGATAAAATATCCTTCTATCCCTGTGATTCGTTAAAGGGTCCTCCTCATCTCAAATACCGCACACCAAGCTCATTCACAAATTCGCTTTTTCAACCCGCCTTTTAGCCAAAGCTACATTCACATAGCTCTTTGAAATATCTTCTATAAAACCTGTCGGAAGATTATCATTCTTCTCATTACTGCCAGAGAGATGCGGAACGCCTCATTCGTGCAATATAAAGTTGGATCATGGAGGTATGATGCCATTCAGCACTTTACCCATATCAACTTGAAGGATGATAATACCAAACTTCTCAATTTCACCGTCGGACCCAAGCATTTCATCCTATTTATATTTTTTACCGTTGTCCATTTCTCTGATTTTGTCATTGCGGGGTTTCATCGACTATCCTTTCTAATCAGGTTCTATTGAACTTGGGGGAAGCAATATGGGTCTGAAACTAGGTGAGGAGGTAAAGGTCATATATTCATGTGTGGAGAGAAGTTAGCTTCTCTGGATTTCTCTTATTATTTCAGCTTAGCATCCTCCTACGGTTGATTCCATTATGGGGTGATGTAATCGCGTAACGCATAAATATATTTAAAATAGCTAGCCTTATTTGATAGAATTTCTCCCATTACGTTCTACTCGCCTATCATTGTAGGGGGGCGGGAGATATATTCACCATTCCTAGCTCGCAACAGCGGTGAATATCTGATCATTCAATTTCCCTTTTTCCCCTTTTTCTTTGTGTAGAAATACCATATAGAGTCCACTCTCCAAACACATCGATTTCTCATACTTTCACAACTCTTCCAACACTAACACCAGTCAACCACCCCACCTCAACAACCCACAAATCCACCCCCCTCCCGTTTTCTTCTCCTTCCCCTCTTCCTCATCCTCCTGCTCTTCGCTATCCTCTCCCTTTCCCTTCCCCTTCCCCTCCTCCCTCATCCGCATAATCCCCCTCCCCCTCTCCCTCTCCCTCCTACAACCCCCACAATTATCCTTACTCTTCACCCTCTTCACCCCCACCTCCCTATCCCTCTCCCTCTCCTTCTTCCCCTCCAACAACAAATCATGAATCTGACATTTACTGCTCTCCTCACAGTAAAACCCGCAGTGGATAAGTTCTTCTGTTGCGGAGGGATGGGTGGCGCTCGTGCATCTGTAGGTTGTTATTTGCGTTTCGCACATTTTTCTTCTTCTTCTTCTTTAATATGATGATGATATTAAGAAGTTCAGAAGTGAAGGGAGAAAGAGAGAGAGAGAGAGGGAAAATATACCCGTCCAAAAGCCAGAAGGAGAAGAAAGCGTGAGGGATGAATTTGAGCTTGTGCATGATTAATTTAATCACATTTCTATCTCTTGTTCTCTTGTTAGAAAGTTGATCGGCTAAGCGAATCATTAAAGGGGGGTGGGGTGAATAATCGACGACGGGGACGGGAAGGTTCAAATTAACATGTAAAAGTTCTACTCACGACATTGGAAAATCGGTGAAATTTCCCGTTTGCAGCGCGATAAGTGATACGCTGATAAGAAAGAAAACGCCATTAAGATAACTGTTTTATGAACTCTATATCTGATCTTACCTTACACTTACTCTGCTTATCATATCCCCGGCACACATATAGCTACACTACCTACCAATAAGTTTATAAGTGACAACGATACAGTACAGTGATTAGATTTCAGAAAAGTATGGACAGAAAAAATCGCGTTGTGGTGAAAAAACAGGAGAGTGGATGTTGTTTTCTGACTCAATTAGCTAGGGAGGAAATTCGTCACTTGGTATGAAAACAAAAACATTGTTTAGAGTTTTCGATGTTTCTAATCAGCAAATCAAAGCAAAATGAAATGTCCGATTCAATATAAAAGTTCGACCTACCAACTTTCCCTCCAGCCATGCTGTGACGATTCAACCTCTTAAGAGTTGTGGTTTATAAGTTGATTGCGATAAGATCTTCTAGATCTTATCAAATGCCTTAACTGGCTTAGTAGTTAAAGCAATCCACCACAAACGTCACATATGCGTCTCCCATGAACTCTCTATCAAAACTCCTCAATCTAAAAACACCCCAGCCTACCGATCACTTCACCCTCGCTCTCTCATGCACCATAAACCTTCAACCTCTCTTCTAAAGGCTTGAAAGATTTCTCACCCGGTGAAGCAGTAGGAGTACCGAAAACTAGCTGAGCATTCAACTCCCATTCCTTAGGAATGTTCCATGTGGATGCTACTTTTTGGTCGATAAGTGGATTGTAATGTTGGAGATTTGCACCAAAACCTTCGAGTTCGAGGGCGGTCCAGATTACGAATCTGTTTCCCGTTAGCATGGATTCTTCTTCAATAAATGGTGAAAAAGGGAGAAAGTAGAAAGGATAGGAACATACTGAGTCATCCCATCACTCTGGGTAGCCCACCCGGGAAATTTATCCGCATAAATCGCAAATTTATTCTGCATTTCCGCCACCACGCTCCGATCTTCAAAGAACATCACCGTTCCATACGCATTTTGAAAACCATTCAAGCGCTTCTCGGTTTGTTCGTACTTCTCGGCTGGAACGATACTTTTCAAGACCTCCTTGACAATGGACCAGAGTTTGACATGTTCGTCTTTGAGTAGGATGACGATGCGTGTGGATTGCGAATTGAACGAGGAAGGGGTATGGAGGAGTGCTTCCGAGACGATCTCTTGGATTTTGGTGTCTGGGATGGGGGATGTGGGTTCGAGGGTGTAGATGGTACGGCGGGTTTTGAGGACCGAGAGGAATTGGGTTGATGGTGAAGACATTTTGGAGGATGTGGTTGTAAAGAGTCTTTGATGAGAGGGGGTTTGGGAGGTGTTGATTGGGAGAGAGGGGAGTTTGTTGTAGATTGAAGGGAGGCTTTTAGAGAGGAATGAAGGGGTTTTTATGTGAAAGCGGGGAGGTGGTGGAAGGACAGTAAATCGTTTGATAAGCAAAGCCATTTCGTATCAATTGCTTGCCAACAATAAAGTAATGAGGAAAAGCTGGAGAGGAATTTGCATGTTTGGTTCGCTCCTTCGCGTTCAATACAGATTGATCAGCAGGGGTAAGATGTCGAGAAATTTGCACAAGGTGATTGATCAGAGTTTCAAATCAAGGTGCAAATAATTGGGTAAATTGTCTAGAGATTTATCATGGTGTTATAAGCAAAGCGAGAAGGAAAGTCTAGCGAAAAGCTTATTAGCAAGCAATCAATCCAGTCACCTGATCTGATCCTCAGCCTTCGGGATATATCGGACGAGCGACGGCCCGACACCTCCGAACGCTCCCTATTCGCTACAAGGGAGTTCGTTCCTCCTCGAGATCATGAGATAATCATGATGATGGAAATGAAGAGGGAAGAGGAACGAGGAAGGAAAGTGGGTTGAGACGGGTGTCCTGAAGCCTTGAGAGACTTGGCCTCGACACAAAGAACATGCGGGGAATGGTAGCCAGCACATGCAGCACATCTCAAGAATTGCATCGACCCTATGAAGGATGCGAGAGCAAAGATACGAGAGATGATTGATATTTCTAATCGGGATTGAGTCATAGTTGGACTATCGCTTAATCAATGCGTGGCCATGTATGAAATGGTGATAAACAGTAAGAACGAGTGTGCGGGTTTTCTTGCCGTTGGGAATTCCGACAGTTAAGTTCAGACGCAGTTCCACTCGTCTCGTCTTTCCCCTTTCCCTCTCTCCATGTTCTGCACATCTCCGGTGTCGCCTCCAATGAGATGAGGACATGGGCTCCACGCCGAACATCTTAGATGATCTGATAAGATTTGTGGGAAGCGCATGCAGGGACGCTAGGCCGAAAGGGGGATTTCGGTGGGGAGCGGCTGGCGAGGGATTATTGTTGAGCTGTGCATGGGATGGAAAAGCTGGCTTTTGGAAGGGAGCCCACAATGGAGATCCTCACCATAAGAGGATGACGAGGGCTGAATTTGGCATGATATGATCTCCAACTTGAGCTCACAAATAACGTAACTATGAGACTTGGAGTCCTGACGTTGAATTGTATATTCCCTTCTCCCGCCAAAGAGAAGGAGTCGTGGAATTGTCGTGTTCCCGGTGTCGGCCAGGTTCAGTAGCCCTTGTTAGTCGTTGCCCTTTTCCCTTCATATCCGCCACTTAATAAGCTCCCCACCACCATCTTTCAACAAACATCTCTCGTGTAAACGCAAGCTTCTTACCCAAACCTCGTACCCAAACCTCTTACCAATGCAATAGCTAATCGTGAATCATTGTTCCCTTCTTTGTTTTCTTTAAGTACAGCCCCACTTACACATGCTCCGACGACAATTGTTCTTGACGCCAACCACCAAAATGTCCCGTCCACTCCTCATCCGTCTGGCAACAACTTCCCACTGCATCCCCGCCGACCCCTCCTCGACAGCACAAACACCTCCTTCCCCACAATCCTCCCCCCCTTCACTCTCCTACTCCTCCTCTTCCGAAGTCGAAATCGAACTCGAAGACCCTCCCCGCCGTCGTCGCGCATCTACCAAACTCATTTCTCAAAATGCCTCCGACATGCAACGAATTATCGGCGAAGCCGGCACACGAATGGTACAAACATGTTGTGGGGGAGGGTGTTGCATGGCGGTACAAAAGAGTGATAGTTTGACTTTTGAGCGAGTTCCTCTGCCAGACAACGAAGCGTTCAGGGCGCTGCAATCTCCAATTGCAGCGATTCCCACAACTCTGACGAGTCTACCCGATTTGCCAAAGAAGACGGTGCAATTGTTACCTGTGGCTGCGAAGAGTATGAAAGATATTCCTGCGCCTCCTGCGCCTGCGATCTCGGTCGGAGAGCACAATGGAGATTCGATCGATTTCACACCGCACCCTACGAAAGTCGAGATCGATACGAAGATTACACCCCCGGCTTTTGTGCAGCCACATCCTCCATATAATGTGTACTCGGCGAGAATCTTCAGCGCGAGAGGGTTGACCAAACCTGGTGCGGAGAAGAGAACATATCATTTTGATTTGGATGTTACGGACTACCCTGAAGAAGGCGGCGTTGATTTCAAGGTTGGAGGAGCAATTGGGGTTATGGCTCCCAATGAAGCTTCTGTCGTGGATGAACTCATGGATTTACTCCTCATGCCGAAATATCTTCGAGATCGACAAGTCTTATTGAAGACAGAGAGTGGAAGATGGCCGACAGTATGGGGAGATGATCAAGCACGCGAATTGGTCACAACCAGAAGAGATCTCTTGACATGGTGTTCCGATATTCAATCTTACCCACCCAGCAAGCAACTCCTTCGTCTGCTCGCCGAATACGCAACCGATGCCAACGAGAAAAAGATACTCATGTATCTCTGTTCCGGGGAAGGAATGGAAGCCTTCTGCCACCTCCGCAGCGGTCCCCACGTCACCATCAACCAACTTCTATACGCCTTCCCTTCCTCGCACCCACCCCTCGATGCCCTCCTCTCACAACTTCAAACCCTCATGCCGCGCTTCTACTCCATGTCCAACGACCCGCACGAATCCTGCGTTCCCGTCGATGGCTGCAGCCGACTCATCGAAATTGCCGTCACGGTACACGAAACTAACTATTGGCGTGGGGGTTCACGAGCTGGTGTAGGCTCAGGATTCTTCGAACGCCAAGCGAAGAAATTCATCGAAGCCGAAGCAAGAGGCGAGAAACCGAATTTGAGAGTCCCGATGTTCAAGGGATTGATGGCTAATCCTCTGGCGAGAGAATTCGTTGCGGATGGTCCGATGTTGTTGATTGGTGCGGGTGTGGGAGTTGCTCCTTTCAGGGGGTTCGTGCAGCGTCGTCTGAAGAACTCGAACTGCGCGAATAAAGTCTGGGTTCTCCAAGGCGTTCGGGATTCGCTCCTCGACGAACTCTATTCGGGAGAATGGGGTGTGCACGAAGACGAAGTCAAGAAAGTCGTACAGTCACGGAGAAGCAGTGGCAAGCAAAAGGGGAAATATGTGCAAGATGAAGTGAGACATCAAGCCGATTTGGTATGGTTCATCATTAATAGCTTGGATGGAAGAGTCTTTGTCTGTGGCAGTAGTAAGGGGATGGGTGAAGGTGTGGAAGAGGCATTGATTGATGTCGCGATGCAGAAGGGGAATTTGGGGAGGGAAGAGGCGAAGGCATTTTGGAAATTGAAGGGGGAGGCTGGGCAGTATATTGCCGAGACTTGGTAGATTTGGCTTCTTTTTGGACGTGGAGGAGATTTTTGCCCGAAGAGGGTGCTTTGCATATAAAATATTTTGGCATAGGGGGGGAAGCGGAAAAAGGACACGTTTATGTGTATGATATTGGCAAGCATTACTTGGACTTTGGGATTCTTTAGTACAGGCGTTGCATACATGATGGTGTATAGATGGATAAAGAGAGCAAGCAATTTGCACAGATGAACGCGTGGGAATCGGAAGTCGATTGGTTGAGGGAGAGAAGAGAATTCTTTTGCGATTACTTAGTAATTCATTCTTATTCTCCAGGGAAACAAAGGATCTGGTTCATTGAGTATTGAGTGCATAATGAAGGAGGTAAGGCAAACGAACATGGAATAGGGGGAAATCGAATGGTTTCACAACATCCTTTTTTTCAAATGGAACGAGAAAGTCTCTCACCACATTTCAACCCCTGGCTAAGTAACAGCTTTACCTTTTTAATCCTATTCGCTTTTCCCTCTTCAATTCGGCCTGCCTTTCAATTAACCACATTTCCATCTCGTCCTTTCACCTCTTCCAATTTCCCTTAATTCCTCCATCTAATTCCTTTACCCAATCCCTTTACCCACCCCCTCGTGCACGTGACCCCTCCAAAAACAGCCGGACTTCCCCGCAATCCCTTACCCCGCATTTTCCGACGCTCTTCGTCTTATTGGCACAGAAGTGCACGTGAGCTTCGTTTCTCGTACCATCTGAACATCTTTTCTACCCCTCACCTTGAAAAGGGTTTCTTTGCACTCGTAACAAAACAAAGTTTGTTTTTTGTTTTTTTGTTTTGGAAAATCATATTAACTCAGCTTCATTCATCCAAACTATTCACCTTCATCAACAGCTAACCTTAAAGCTCCTCTCCTGAATCAAGTTCACCCACCCCGCACAAACAAAACAAGCTCACCCTTCTGCCAAACATTCCATCGATCAAGCAATCAACTCCATCAACTTCCATTCCCACCGCTCAAGATAACAACAAGAAATAAACAGCAAAAATGTCAGCAATCGTCGATCAAACCCCCATAATCAAAGTGTTAATCCCACTTCATCCGGGTATGGATGCTTTAGATGTTGTGGGTCCCCTAGAGGTCTTAAGTTATGCTAAGCATGATATTCACGATGCTTGTGAGTGTTTCTTCTTCATTTTATCTCTCTGTTCTCTATGAGACGTTGTTAGAGCTTGATTGAACTCTGCCATTGAGGAGTGCCGTGGGATTTGTTTACCTCGAATTCCATACACACAGACGTGGATGGGAGAGTGGAAGTCTGCCATCTCTGCAAGTTGCTATTAGTCATCCCTCCTTGGAAATGGAATTGAGCTTGCATATCTGCAGACTTTAAAATCCCGCCATGATCCGTCGATTGAGCAATGGAGTCTGCCATATCTGCAAAACCCAAATTCATCCAATGATTTTACCCTCCTCGCATACAGCCATCCAATAGCACAAGTCTGACTTACTTCCCCCCAGCAACTAAAGCATTCGAAATCTCCTTCTGCTCCCTAACCCCTACCACGCCCACTGCACAATCCCTCTCCTTCAGCGCAACCATCGACTACCCCTCCGCCTACAAAACCCTCTCCAACTACGACATCCTCCTCGTCCCAGGCGGATCCACTGAGGGCATCCTCAAGAAAAAATCCGAACCCCTCGGCATCATCCGTGCCTTTTCCGACTTGCAAAAAAAAGACCCCCGCAAAGAACGCACGTTAATCTCCATCTGCACCGGAGCTCTCTTCCTCGCTCAAGCGGGGATCCTCTCCGGCTTAACAGCAACCACTCATCCTGATTTCTTTACGAAATTCGAGATGATTAATAGTGAGGTTGCGCAGAGGGATTTGGCTGAACATTGTGATGTGGTGGAGGAGAGATATGTGGTGAATAATTTGAGGTATGATTTAGGTGAGAATATTGATGAGAATCCTTATGTGCGGAGGAAGTCAGATGCGGGTAGGAGACCGAGTATACAGGGGAGGAAGGGTAGTAATGCGTGGAAGGAGAGTAATACCAGGAGGGAGAGTAATGCGAGGAGGGCGGGTTTGAGATTGGGTGGTTTGAGGGTGATCACTAGTGGGGGGATTAGCTGTGGTTTGGATGGTTCGTAGACCTTTCTTTCCCTCGCCTTCCCCCTCTCCTACAACTAACCAGTTGCTAATCTAATAATGGTTTTCATAGCCTCCCTCTACTTAGTATCAATCATGGTCTCTGAAGAATCCGCCAAAGAAGTCGAGCGCGTCTTGGGCTACGAATGGCGTAAAGGAATCGTCGTTGATGGGATTGATATCTAAGGCGTTATGGCGTCAATTTCCTTCATTCATAGCCACCGGCGGCAATGAGGGAAGGACGGGTATCTTTGCACGCTTGCATAGAATTCTAGATCTCGTTTCTAGATCATGGTTGCTGATTGATAGATATATTTTTTCATTTTCACTTGCACTTTCGTTTCGGATAAGGTTGAGGATGCGAAGATTTGAACTTGGAATTTGTTGATTTGGGAAAAGGAAAGGCAAATAGGTTTTCGGCGGATTTCTTATTTTTCATACTTTCGAGACGTCTCTTCTCAACGGTCTATTCAATGAATCAGAAAATCAGAAAGAAAGGGAATGGGATATGATGCAATACAATGCGGTCGATTAGTCTAGCCATGGATTTCTTCTACTTTCAACATTCCTTCTGCTACATTTGCAATTAACATCTCCCCCCTAAAATATCTTTCTCTAGTGAATTAAAATATGCTCTTTTATTTCAAGTGAATACTTTGTAAAATCCTGTCACACTACCTCACACCAAACCCCACCAAATCAAGGTATAAAACACCCCTCATCCTCAAACAACAAACCCCAACGTTATTAAATCTCCAGGGGAAGGTCCGGCACAAGAGGGATTTAAAGTGCGTAAGATATACCTCTCCTTTTCCTTCTCTCTCTCTCCAACCTCTTCTTTCAAAAAGACGATATAAGCTTTGTCAAGTTATCATCCTTTTCTTCTTCCCTTGTCATTTTCATCATCATTACCATCCATGATCATGATTATTATCATTATCATTGCTTAGCAGTTGTCAAATTTCCCTTTTCCACTCAAGCCGTTTCCTGCTCTACTCCCTCGCGTCCCCACCTCTTTAATATCTCCTTATCATCAAGCAAGATCTGCCCCCGCCATAAGTCGCCTCACCGCACAGTCGAAGCTTGTATGCCTCTTTTAAAAACTGGAATATTTGAAATATATTCATTTGTCGATTTCATTTACTCATCAATGTTCAACTGAGTAGGTACTTCTGTATGATTAGCATATTCTCACCCCCGTCTAGGCGCTCATCCACTGTATCTAACTTTCTTAAAAGGGAAGAGATAACTCCTAGGCGGTAGGAGGGGAGGGTTATATATCCTAGGTGATTGCTGGCGATGGAAACCTTCCCTTACTGAGCAGGAAGAGTCCTGTTTTCGAGAAAATCTCTCATGTGAATGAATACCTCCCCACGTTTCCTCTTCCTCGCCTCGGGGTATAAAAGCCCTTGCTTCCACCATCTGAAAGATTCCTTCGCAAAGAAATGCACAATCTCTTTCAGCGGTTAGAACCTGGTTTAATCGGTTATCTGGAGAGATACTCCTTCGATGCTGCTGAGGGGTGGTGGTGTGTATGTTTTCACTCCCTTGATGAGGAGGATAGACTCCTGATGGAAGAGTGGGTGTGCTATTCGTTATTCTTATATTCACTACTACATCTCTACTGCTATCATTTCTTTTCTACTCTCACTTCTTTCCGCTCCCTCTAAATCCACTCTCTCACCTCCTCTCTAGCTCTAGCCTCAAAAAGCCTACTTTCTTCTTTCTCAATATCCTTAAAAGTGTCCTAGGTTCACACTCAGGTGTTTTTTCGAGACTGCGAATTTCACTTCGGAGGAAATTATTTTCGAGAGAGGTGGTGGGGTTTATATGCTTTTTGGTAGTGGAAGGAAAATAAAGATTATTAACTGTGACTTTGTTGTTTATTAGAATTGGTTTGAATTTGGTGAATGGAGATACATATTGAAAAGGTCGACGGTTGTGTATTTACGTGAGTATCAGAATATTAACTTCTGCGATAGAATGCCAGGGGTTATTGGGTTGTGTAAAGGAAAGCAAGGGAATAGAGTTATTAGTACGAGGTGAAAGTATTTTCTTTGATAATTTATCCTTATATCCCATCTTCCACGTCTCAAGGTATGAATCTCATTTGCATCCTCTACTGCATTCCGCTTTCTTTCATAATTAGGCCTCCTCTGAGGCTGCTATGGCTGCTGACGATCACTTGTATATTTTCTATTTTGTCACGCGGGTTTAAGTGATGTTTATTTCGACCCGTTCAACAAGAAGCACATCCGCTCAGAGAAATTACGGTACATATAAGCGTGAGCTATGTGCGATTTCCGAATTTGCAAAGAAGTACGACTATATGTTTCGAGGGTTGCATTCGAATGTCATTCACACGGATCACCGTCCGCTGATCTACTTTCTAGAAAGTAGCCAACGTGAAGGTATATATGCACGATGGGCACATGGATTGCGATGTCTCAATGTTGACATTGTGTATATCCCTGGTAAAAGAAATCAGATCGCCGATGCCTTGTCCAGGACCATTTTCCATGATCCGAACTGTCAAACTACACCGGAACTAGAGAGTTTAGGTTCAATTGATATCATACATATTATCATTTTTGTTTGTCGGTAAAGAATTCCTAGCATTGTCAATCGCCATCGGCCCTCTGGTTTTCTGTTTCTTTTCTCCCCTCTTTTGTTCCCCCCCCCCGCCTAGGTTTAAGAATAGGAATAGTCCTTCTCTCTCTCAACTTTCTTTTTCCGTTTATCGCATTCTTTTTCCACATCATCTTCTCTGACTCCTTCTCACTTTAAGTATTGAAAACTACCTGGTGGAAAACTAATTTTGCGTGACTGAGGGGAGTGTACGTATAATTGAATCGGCTATAAAAAAAAACTCCGATACCATCTCCTATAAAACTCATTTTCTTAGTAACTCACCCACTATCTAATATGCAGAAAGATGGTTTTATGATCAGACTTTGCTTTTGTTTTTTTCTTTCTTTCTGTCAGGATAAACAGAGGTGAAGTTGAAGCGGTACAACTTCGGGAAGGATGGTGATTAGCAACGCCACCGAATCAACAACATGTAAATAGCCCTCCTCCTCACCTTTACTTTAGAACAAGAACAACAATCACGCATATCACAGAACAGCATCGTGTCTATGCCGTGCTACCTCCTAGTCTGATATCAGCTAGCTCTTCGCGGGGTGAACCAACACTTTCTTTCATTCGAGCTGGAGTGTGTGTTTAAATATAAATCCATCTTTTCTTTTGAAATTCTGCCGGGAAGGAATAGAATTGTTGTCATTCTTTCTCTCACTGCCGACTTGAGTAGTTGTAAAATATCTATTTAGTCCCTTGTTATTCCCTTCTCATATCATACCGATAAACTGCACACTCGTAGAATTATAACCTCTGGGCATGTGGGGGAATTTGACATAACACCCTTAGAACTGCTATACCTTCAAATGTTCGTTTGGTTGAAAAAACCCTGTTTTGCTTCTGATTTCTCACACGCCAAACGAACTTCACTCGTGCTCTCCTTTTTGTGGATCTGCCTAGTCTAAGTTTAGACCGCCTTTAGATATGAGTATAAAGCCATCTCCAGCTTTTCAAGATACTCTTTCTTGTATGAACAATCTATACAAACGCAGCAACAATTCTTAGACTTGAAATATATTATCCATGCTTATATTCTCAAGGCTTCAGTTCTACAATCTTTCATCTATTCATTCACTCATTGTGTTATTCGTTGTGGGGAAGAGTTTGTGTTATCATCTATCCTCCCATCACCAATTTCATCATCGCTGTCATTTACTTTGTTATCATTCTTCCCTTCGACAAAACCCTAACTTCATCTAATGCCAGTTTCAGTTTCAGAACTATTCTTCATCCCTCAACCTTACACTACGAATGACATTACAACCAAAAGCATCACTTACGTGGCTGTAATGGAATATTTGCATACTTTAGTAAAGGACTTTACATCTCTGAGAGAGTAGAGGTGCTTTATATATACTCTTTCTTGAATCTTGCGCTCCGTATATTTCCTTCGAATGCATGATATACCTGCCTAAGTACTTACCACAAGCATAACAGCACTAAGTAAATAATAATTTTCTTCATTTGATCTATTTCTCATATGCACCCTTTCTGCGGATCTGAATGGACCGATAACCCTCAGTTGGCAGCAGGATTTTAATTATAAAAACCCTTTACTCGAGGAGACATACTTATTCATGATTCGCATAAATATAAATGGACTCTCCTTCTGAGGTAGTTTTCATTGAGCTGCTTTAGCTTAGCTCATTTAGAGAGAGGTTCAACGCCGCTGTCATTTCTTGCCGTGATAACTCTTCTTTGTTGTTGTTAATTTATTCTCTGATATCAATGATGTCGGCACTTCCGTTCCCCTATCTTTCAACAGAAAGAATTTAAGTTGTAGAAACAAACAAATTCCATTCGAGAAATACCTACTACTTTATCTCTCTCTTTAGAAAATTTGTGCTATATTAACCCAAAGAAAGCATAAGGGAGACTATATACCCCTATGGACCTTCTCTGAGTTCTATTTTTCACTTTGCTTGATTCCTTCTGGTGAATCTTCATTCCTTGCGCGTAATTGGAAGAGGTTTATTCTTTCGCTCACTTCCCGCCACGTTCTCTCATTCAAATAATAATCTCTACACAAATGACTCCGACATGGGCATATCTCTAAACTGATACTCATGGCGATAAAATTTCCCATTCACTTTGCTCCATCAACATACATGCAATTGAAAATTCGATCCAGGGATATATAACGCGGATATCCAATTTCGAGTTCCAGAACCATAGCATTCTAACGCATTCTCTCAAGATGGCGATACGTTTTATCCGGATTTGCGAATTCATAAGCAATCAACTTCCTAAAGAAAGTCGTTATGGTTTGGTACCTTAGGCAGGAAGCATCACGTAATAGGCACGCTAGTGAGCTAAGCGAGCTGGCCATGTATTTAAATTCTGTCGTAGATTTCTTCTTTTCTCCTTGCTAAGAACGAGCTTAGTATTAGCAACTATGTCGAGGGTGCTATGAGAAGTAGCGGTACTAGTGAGATTGATGAGGCATGCTTCCCCCATTCTCAAAGGGGAAAACATTACTTTCGTGTTAGCGGCTTTTCTTGCTACCTTAAGGGGCTATCGACCTCCTAGATTACCGCTATCAACTATTATTCGCCACTGCCCAGCGTCTCTTTCCCTTTCCCCTCCTTTCTACTCATTTCACTCCTCATCTGTAAAACTTCAAAGCTATAAATGCAAACAACTTTATGGGTAAGAACATGGGGTTCTGCTCTCCTCCCTAATGATGCACTTTTGTGTTCAGGTACATCCCATCAAGAAATAACTTTCTGTCGAGGATTCCCTACCTGAGATTTCACTTAAGTCAGAAAGTTACAAGGAATAGTACCCTAACTCTATTTTTGACAACCTACGCTTTACTTTAGAATCTAAAGCTAAGGTGGAAGAGAAAAAGGAAAGGTGAATTGCGGAATAACACACTTGATACGCTAGAGTAGTAAGATTACTAAGCAATAAACGAGCTCGTACTTCTACGACTGAGTCGTCACAGTATAAAGCCCTAATTCATACCATGGTACATTTTCTCCCCATGAAATACGTACACGGGAATCGGATTTCGAACAAGGAGCAATTCTGAAAGCAGCTTCGGGTTGATCTATACATACTCACAATCCTGTGTACCTCCTTTATTTATTTTCGGCGTATCCTTCGTGTATGCTGTTATGGAGGTTTGAGTAGAGTGTTATCACTGTTGCTCTCTTTTCTTCCTTCGCCGATGTCTATTGTTGCTGTCAACGAAATCTATTACCATTTATTGATTCTTTCCCTATCCCTCATCCTTCTCCATTTTCTTCGGAATGGCACGCTTCTGCCTTAAAAAACTAGGAACATATAATATTTACGGAAATTTTACAACACACTCCTATTCCGCTCAGGAACGGCAATCTTAGCAAGCTAGCAGGTCGAACTTCTAAGAGCTGATGATAGATTTATATAGGTGTTGGTTGTGAGCTAAGGGGTTAGCATTTAACCTCGATTAGGTGATCGGATTGGAGTGAATTATTACCTACCTCTCTACTTCCCTGAGTAAAGTTGGATTTTTTAATATGTTCCTTCAAAAATGATCAGTAGCTAAGGACTTAGAATTTAGTAATTGGAATATAAAACCTCTTCAGTGTGACAAGAAAGAAATCTTGACTGTAGAAAGCAACAGCGTCGTGGAATCTGACAAGAGAGGAGTAATTTCCGAGATTCTTCTCTGATTTCTGCGATGGAGTACTGCTCAACTACGCATATCACTTTCTCTTAAAGATGTGATCTCGCGGGAGACGTTCTTGCTCTCATTGCAGACCATCACCGCTGCCAACTAAACTTACCATTCCTTTTTCCTGTCATCAACCAAGGCTCAAGCAGAGTCATGCATTTACTCCACGTTGAAAATCATTTTCTAATGTAGATTGCTTCTTGTGCGTTGATATTATATCAGAAACTAAATGCCTATTTATATTAATTTAATAATAATAATCTTACTTTAACTTCATCAAGAGTATTAATTGTGTGAAGTCTTAAATTTGTGGGGATTTGTTAAGGTTTTTTTTTGGGTTTATATATTCTTTCCCTATTTACCCACTTCAAGTGTACTGGTGATTCACTACTCTTTGTCACTTAAGTATGAGTAGATGGATTTTAGATGTTTATCCCGTTAAATCCTATAAAAGGGTGGACTGTCACTAAAAATTACATTTCTCTATCGAGGTAGAACTTGCGGCTTGGGGCTCTATGCGGACTGATGTTACGCTTCCGAAATCGATCACATCTGGCTGCGTAAGCTCGATTCATCTTAAAAAAAAAAGCCGGCTTTAAATAATATCAAATCGTCATTTCCATTAGCTCCTGTTGTCACTTCTTCCTATCCTTGCTGCCAATTACCACTGCCACTCAATAGATCTGACATTTTATTCCCCTTCTGTAGGTATCACCGGTAATTGCAATTACGAAAGACAAAGATAACAAGGGAATAGTAGTAACTAGTTTGGTTCAGATGTAGTTCTATTCTCTATGTGCTATGTGTGGTGTTGATATATGCTCATGCTTCGATGAGTCATGAGCTAGTCCCAATCCGGTAAGTAGGCGAAGGAAGGCGAACTGAGAATATCCCAACACCTTCTCATACCATCAAACCACACCCAAGCCCGTTCCTAGGGGTGAACATAGATGTACGCTTCGCTTGGTCGTATGCATTGAGCTATCTGCTGCTTGAGGTCTAGTTTTGAGATTGAGGGACAAGATAGGATAGTGGTAAACACCCCCCCTCTATTTCTACTCCCTGAATATTATCCACTAGTTACCCAGAATGCGTCACTAATACAGTAAAGCAAAATATAAAATGATTCAACCTATATTTTTCCTTCAATTAGACTAGTATTGTCATGGAGATTGAGATTCGAGGCTGGTATCAAATACATTTGTTCGTTTTCTAATGGCACCCATAATTACCCTTCATATTTGATTATGACTATCCCTTCTCTCATCCCCATCCCCACCAAGGTTTTCATTTATTCCCGTCCTACTATCAACTCCAAGTCACCTCTCTTCTCCTTGCTTTGTCCCTCCAGTATCACCTCTAACATTGAGTAAGTAATGAGTGCACCAAACCCTTCAATCTCAGTGTAAACCAGTCCATAAAACATTTAACTCATCCTCATTCAATATTTGAAGCAACATCATAGAGTTCGAGGAAATGAAGCTTGAACTAGTTTAGCATGTTGACGAATCAATTCCTAAAAGTCAACGGCGAAGGGGTGACTTGAAAGTAGGGAATGTGAGTAGTTCATTTGCTCCTCGCTCCTATCCTAGATGCGGGCTCGCCTCTTTACGGTGATTAAAGTCACTCTCCCTCGCTCTATTATTATTCAATATTCTTCTTTCACTAAAAATATTTGCCTCTAATTCCCTAGAATCAGCTGGAACTAAGAGAAAATCTTATCCTAGTAGCTGAATCTTTACCCCAAAAAGTACTTAAATCAGAGGTAGCAAGAGATTCAAATACTAGAAGTTACTAGGTTATATATCAATTTCATCCTTACTGTCTTCTTACTCCTTAATCGTTCTCCCTTCGACACATTTCGGCTTTCGACAACGTACACTTATCACGACTTTTGTCCTGATCCTCCTCAGTCTTTGATATATATCAAATTATGTCTCTATTACCACCTGATATTCCCTTGTTGCTGCAATCTTTTCCTTATGTCATGCCAGAAGGCGGAGTAATATGAAAGACTACTATAAGCATCTTCGAACTGATAAATATAAACCCCCATATCAAGGCATTGTCTTGTCACGGCAAGCGACTCATTACTGGAGACTGGAAAATGGAGAAAAAGAAAAAGGTACTAGAAATTGAAAAAAAGTTAAGAGAGATCTGAAGAAATAAGGTTACAAACGATGCAATGCGTCTACGAATTTTACGTAGCGTATATTTTTGTAAAGACATCTAGCTATGAGCATTTAATACATATTTTATTTGTGTAGGTATCACCGGTGTTTGCATATGCAAGGTAAAAGGAAGTAACAAGTCTGGTTCGATGATAGTTGATTTTTGGTTCCACCTACTAGCCGAATGTAGTTAGCTAGTCATGTGACATTCATCATATGATATTATCCCAACAATTTGAATGGCTTCAGAACTAGAGCACTTATTAATGTGATTATAAACTATAGATATAGCTAACGTTGCTTATCCTTGCTCGAGTAATAGAATTGTTACTAGCTAAAGATCTCGTCGTCAATTCAATTTTCACAGTCTCACATATTTAATTAAATGCAGGTTTTGGTCAACCTTGATTGACGATCTATCTAATACAAACTATCTACATGACCTAGCCAGCTCATTTTCCAGCGAGCCTGCTGCGACCCATAACACTGTTCTGTGTTAGAATGTAGTGCTTTGTAAGCTATTAGTCAGTTACCAACTGTTGGTATTAGATATTATCCATCATTGCTTCTCCAAGATTATCATCATTACTGCTGTGCCTCCATCATACTTGTGCCTCGTATTCGTAACAATCTGTGTTTTGTTTTTTGGGTGGTTTTTTGGTTTTTTTTGTGTGTGTTTTCTTTTCTTTTTCCTTTTTCCTTTTTTTTCCCCCCAGGATCTGAGCTATTTGTCTTTTTGCCTTTGTTTAGACCCACTCAAGGGATGGCAACCCAATTCCCAACGAAAGTGACCCAAGATACTCAACAGCGAAGAAGAATCATTACTCGTCGCCTACTGCTCTGCGGGGCGTTCTGATGGAGAGAAGAAGTATTGACGAAGCCTACTCTCGGAGAGGTCATAGAACAGAGAGAGCATGGAGCAGTAAGGGGCTGTCGTTTTGAGAGGTATCGTGGTCATATATACTAAGCGAAGATTGACTGGTGCTCGTTCGAAGGACGGAGAAGTAAGGGGCTGTCGTTTTGAGAGGTATCGCGGTCATACTGAGCGAAGAAGATTGACTGGCGCTCGTTCGAAGGAAAGAGAAGACGGCAGAAGAGGATGGCGAAGACCTGCTGTATGTTTGACGGGCAGCAGCCTTATCGTGTGGTTATGTAGGTACCAAGTTAGCAGAGGTAGGCATGGAGGAGTGTTGTCAGAAACGCTTCAAGGAAAGACAACCAACGTTGAAACAGACAATGTGCAAGGAACTCCATCAGAAAGCCTAGAAGGAGCAAGGAGGAACAACGGAAAGGCCACAAGGCACACATCCCAAGCTAGAGGTTAGAGGCGTCTAGTGGGTCGTTCGGGGTACTTTTCCACTATCATAGATGGCCTCAACCTAGGAAAATGCGTAGAGAGAGCTTCGGATAACCTTCGGCAAGAGAAAGACCCAAAATCGAAATCGATCCGCACCACGGCATGAGTAGAACCCCTAAGAGCATCCATCCACAGGTAGATGCGGTACTCCCGGGGAGGGTGGGGGGTTAGATCGAAGCCAGATGCATCAATCTAACCCCCGACCCAGGGACTGCCTAATAGTCTATTAGCAATATTCTATCTTGGCGAAGGAAGAACGGCAAGCTGAAGAAAGAATACGTACATGTTTCTTTAATCTGAAGTCTCCTCAGTTTTAGGTCGGTGGGGTAGAACGAGGTATTTTACAAACCTCGTTCTACCCCAATAAGCCTGAGAGAGTCTGGTTAGTCTTGTTCAGATCAAGAGAAACATGGAGGGGGGGAGTGAAATATGACGTACCTGCTCAGTGTCGTTGTTCCTGTCCACCACCTATATCTCAAATAATGTTATCCTATGAATCCGTGAAAGACAAAATAAAAGGAAAGAAAAAACGTAGCTTTTGTTTGAAAAGAGTAAACTTCCCGCACGCCAAGGACAGCGGTCTTTGGAATCCAAAAGCCGAGGTATTTCTCTCATCGTTTTTTGGGGCTCTGAAAAGTCTCCGGTGTCTCCTGCTCTCTCGTACAAAGTTCCTGGGGTGGTTTCCCATGAGGCCTATACTTTGATAGTGGCTTTCGCCGTCAGTCACCACGTTCTCCCCTCTAACATACCAAGGAATATCAATCCTTCCTCCTTACAGCCGCACAACCAGGTATTCTGATGGTTGCCCATGTCTGCTGTTTGTTAGTCTGTCGATCCAAAGCGAAGCGAATCCGTGGCCTCCATTCCTCCCTCAACGTACTCCCCACACGACACCTTCCTCAACGTACATCCCACGACAACTTCCTTAACGTACATCCCACACGACATTGTCAGTGAACTTATCACGAGGCACACCCATCCACCACTTACCACCAAGCCGTTTGATGATGAAGCTGAATAGTTTCTAGTTTAACGCCATAGCAGATTAAACCTAGAAACTGCGATAGAATCGTAGAAAGTACAAACGCAAGTTGAAGCTCAATGTCGTTGCAAGGCGACTGTTGTTGCAAGGTGATTGTTTGAGCTTCGGACTTCGATTTGTCGCAGATTCTGGTGGAAGTGGTGCGGATGGCATAAGCACGCTATTGCTATCTAGGTCTGATAGTTGCATTGCCATCTAGAATCAGAGATCGTGCTAAATAGTTTGCTAGTAGCTTTAAAATGGATGTGACCTAGATGAGGCTTGATTCTGAAGAGGTAGCTGCTCGTGATTGCAGACAGTGCTATACTGTGCGCGCCTTAGATTTAGCTGTTTGTTGTGATACTTTTGCCTTTGCAAGTAGAAATGATGCACTAGGTGCCGAAGCCTCTTCATTAGAAGTGCAGTTTCAGCCTCGCTTCGTTGATTTGAAGAAATTTTCGCAAAGTAATGCCAGCACAAAGTAGATGTTATGTGCAGCAGATGCAGTTTCTGGTGATCGGATCTCTGGTTCGGGTTGAATCAGGCCTATTTGAAGACCCCCTGGGATTTCCCATTGTTCAATTCCTAGCCTGCTAATTGATGGCTGTAGACCCTGCATCGCTGATTTGAACTTTTGACAAAGCTCGAAATTTGTGTTGTTTGGTTTGCCAAGATTGAAGATCTTAAAATGTTGCCTTGCGTTGCTGGTATGTTTGCTGAGACCTTGAAAATAAGTGTTGACTTTACCGTTTGACGCTCGATCCCTGCTGCATTTGTGCTTCTATCTTTCCTTTCCCTGATGAGTTCCCTTCCTTATGACAATCTCTCACGAGAATTTTCGAAACGACTCCCTTGTGCCAACAGACAGTCAGTTTTGCGTTCTAATGGTGCCGGGGGGGAATTGAACCTACTTTATCCATCTCAATTGACTTAAATATCCTAAGTTCCCTTCTGGATCCCTCCTCCATATTCACAAATTCTTCCACCAAGGACACATTGAAGAGTCGAGGAATGTATCCACAATATATTGATGCTCGGCTTCTTGATGATATGGCACTTTTTCTGGGTGATCCGACCTGCAGAGCCCCATCAATGGCAAGCTTGGGGGGATGTGGGGTGATATATTGAGGAGGACCGGGGATGCGGCTGGAATAGGAAGGGGTACTGTTTGCCAACTATCCCTATGGTGCTCGCTCTCTTCTTGACTTAACTGCCCCAGGTCCTGATATAAACTGGAAGTAGCTTCGTCGGTTCCGGGAAGCTGTAGTTAATCGTGGTGCTGGCCTACTTCTTGCAAAGGATTGCTTTGGAACACATAAGCTTCTAGGAGCAATTGGGAAGAAGGAATGCCATCGTAGCTGTTTTGATATAAATCTTCTAACCAGTTAAGAAGTGCTCCGAAAGTTAGATATTTTCTGGAATCGTGGTGCTGGCCTTCTTGCAAAGAATTGCTTTGAAACATAAGCTTTCCGGAGTAATTGGAAAGAAGGAATGCCATTATAGCTATTTTGATATAAATCTTCTAACCAGTTAAGAAGTGCTCCGAAAGTTAGATATTTCCCGGAACTTGTAGTTAATCGTGGTGCTGGCCTACTTCTTGCAAAGAATTGCTTTGGCTGGAACTTGTAGTTAATCGTGGTGCTGGCCTACTTCTTGCAAAGAATTGCTTTGGAATATAAGCTTTCCGGAGTAATTGGGAAGAAGGAAGGCCATYGTAGCTGTTTTGATATAAGTCTTCTAACCAGTTAAGAAGTRCTTCGAAAGTTAGATATTTCCCGGAAGCTGGCTGTAGTTAATCGTGGTGCTGGCCTACTTCCAAAGAATTGCTTTGGAATATAAGCTTTCCGGAGTAATTGGGAAGAAGGAAGGCCATCGTAGCTGTTTTGATATAAATCTTCTAATCATTTAAGAAGTGCTCCGAAAGTTAGATATTCCAGAGATTCGTGACGCGCTGGATGGTAAAGGGGAGATGGAGAGCTGAACATCATACTTCCACCAGAGGATTCGCTATTTTGGTGCGAGTGGTATTGTGGTAAAACACTCGGCATGTGCTGTGGCTGTTGTGCCTAATGCTGCAATCCTTGATAGCGAAGCAGCGTATTCGGCGCCATGCTATTGTTCTCGTTGGGCGCATTTATCCTCTTCGTGTACTATGTCCCTCTCGCCCCTGATAGTCACGCTACTGTAAGATCAGCTGTAGGCATCCTTCAAAGGCAAGCGAATACCAGCCAGCTTTGCAAATCCGCAAGACACTAGTCTCATCCACTCATCTCAATCGTACCCCAGCATTGATACTCTCACACACACCCACATTCCTCCTCCAAATCGAAACTTAGAAACGCCGCCTCGATACTCGACAATAGAATCTGACACCAAATCGCTCTACTCATACAAATAGAAATTGTTTCAAGAATATTCCCCTGTACCAGATAAACCCGCAAATCCTTTGATCTCGAGAAGATCTCTCTTGATCGCTATTCCCGAGCGAATAGATTTTTGCGGAAGCTTGCACAAAATCAAAGCAGATTTTATGGCGGCTGGTAATAGGAGGACTCGAAAATAGAATCTGACACTAAATCACTCTACTCGTATAAATAGAAATTGTTTCAAGAATATTCCCCTATACCGGATAAACCCGCGAATCCTTTGATCTCGAGAAGATCTCTCTTGATCGCTATTCTTGAGTGAATAGACGTTTGCGGAAGCTTGCACAATACTAAAGGAAATTTTATAGCGGTTAATAACAGGAGGAATCTTGCAATAAGCTGCAATCTCCGCGCCGCTGGTTATTTTCGGACGTGACGACGTTGGCCAACTCGGTGAATACGACAAAGAGCTTGCTCTTCAATCATGGGGTTCTAGTGAGATTCGAGAAGATATGCTCGAGAAGATATACTCGAGAAGCGGCAATAAGATTAAGGCTACGAGTGTCAGTGTGATTTCGGGGAAGATTAGTGGGGTAGGCTTACCTTGCACCGCCGCAAGTGATGGATACGAGAATGGTATGAGGGAATGTTTTCTTTCTGAAAAGTACGTAGGATCTTGGCTTTCTTTAAAAAAGACGTCTTCTCATCGATCCTCAAATATGAAATACCACAATTTTCTAGCATCATTTGGTCCTTTTTATCGCTTGGACCCCGTTATAGCAGTATCAACATACCGCGCCGCTGGTTATTTTCAGACATGACGACGTTGGCCAACTCGGTGGATATGACAAAGAGCTTGCTCTTTAATTATGGGGTTTCAGTGAGGCTCGAGAAGATATGCTCGAAAAGTGGCAGTAGGATTAAGGCTACAAGTGTCAGTGTAATTTCGGGGAAGATTCATGGGGTAGGCTTACCTTGTACCACCGCAGGTAATGGATACGAGAATAATATGAGGGAATGTTTCTTTCTGAAAAGTACGTAGGATCTTGGCTTTCTTTAAAAGAGACGTCTTCCCATCGATCGTCGAATATGAAATCCCACAATTTTCTAGCATCATTTAAAACCTTTCATCGCTCGGACCCCGTTGTAGCAGTATCAACATACCACCAAACTATCAAGTCAAACTCATCCAAGAGGCATAGAGCCAGTGGGCAAAAAATAAAATTACGAGCGCAACCACCAATAGATTTGGCCCGGTGGGGTCAGGCTCAGCTTTAATTTTAGCTTTTCGAGAGCTGACATTTTTGAGTTTCTTGTCAGGAGCTTTTTTCTCGACAGGTTTTTGCCCAATGGCCTTTTCCTCAATTGCCTTTTTCTCTTGCATGGCCTGAACTGTTTCTTGCTCTTTTCGCAAAGAACACATGGCATCATGGTACAAGCTTTCTTGACATGACAATCGGTATCCTATCTCGTATACTGAAACTTTGGCTTCAACCAGCTCTCTGTTGACCCTCGAAACTTCCTTTGCAAGCGAGGAATTTCTGGTCGAAAGACTTTCAACTTCAGTGGATCGGTTTTGTCGGTTTTGTCGTTCTTGTTTGAGCTTGACTTCCATTTCATCATGTGAGAGTTTCATATCTTGATATTTCTGCACAAACTCAGCTCGATCCGACTCAAGTCGCTCTTGTGCTTCCTTAACAAGAGCCTTCTCTTTGTTCAAACGAATGATGTAGGTATATATGTCATCTAAGTCGTCTTCAGCTACACTATTTTCCTCGTCACCACCTTGTTTTTTGCTCTCTCGCTCATTTGCAGCCTGCAGCTTTCTTGCTAGGTTAGGATTCTCCTCCTGCAGTGCATCAAGGAAGCTATCAGCTTCAGTCGTAAACTGGTTGCTGAGGGCGGTACGTGATTTGAGCTCGGTTTTCATTTGTGTAAGCTGTATTTGAGACTCGATTCTAATATTATACTCTTTCTCATATGCGTCTCTAGCAGCTAAGAGATCAGAAACCCAATATGGTCGTTCAGCTCTTGCTTCAGAGAGTAGCTTCTTTTGCTGAATAAGCTCCCGTTGGAGCGCAGCATTCTCTGATTTGCAAGTCGCTATCTCGACTATAAATTTGGCCATTCTACCTGAGTCGCCCATCCGCAGCTTCCGAATCTTGTGGATCCTCTTTTGGGATTGATCAAGAGTATCCTTCAAAGCCTCGATCTCGGCTTTCAAGGGCTCCTCATGCCCCTTTTCAAGGCCACAAGTATTTTCGGAATCCACCGGTCTCTTGTTATCGGGCAGTAAATCCACTGCAGCAGAAGAGTTTTCAATAATTTCCTTCAAAGCCTCTGTCTTGGCTTTTAAGGGCTCCTCATGCCCCTTTTCAAGGCCACATGTATTCTTAGAATCCGCCGGTCTCTCATTTTCGGGTAGTGAATCTACCGCAGCAGGTGAGTTCTCGAGACCACGTGTATTCTCAGAATAAACCGGTATCTCACTTCTAGGAAGTGAAGCTGTCGTAGTAGGTATGGGTTTATGACTAGCACCCCCAAGCATAGATGTGAAGTCAGCGAACAAGGCGTCAGCCATCTGTATCTTTGCCTTGACATCAAGCCAGGCGGCACCTGCGGCCACTAGTTCTTCGGGAAGAGGATCATATCCTGTGTCAACAGTAGTAAATTTACTGTCCACACCCTCTTCCTCAGAGTCTTCATTGACAGAAACCTCACGATAGTTTTCGAAGTTGGGTCCCGAATGGGAGAGCAACTTGACATAGTGAACTGGTATAGGTTCATCCTCATCCGTGGGTTTGTCTGTAATCAATTCAGACGTTTGCATTGATGGTTGAGTAATAGGTCCACACTGTGAAACAGGTGCTATGACCGCGGTATTGGAGGCTCCAGATGGAGTTGTTGAAGAAAAATCAGAGGCCCACTCTGTGGGTAAGACTGGTGCTGATGCAACGGAATATGGCTGGCTCGAAATCTCTCCCAGATGTTCGTCCTCATCCATCTTGTCACCGCTCTCATTGTCAGCCTCACCCATTTCTTCATCCTCACCGTCCGCCTCGCCCATCTCATCATCATTCTCATGACCAGCTTCACCCATCTGATCACCGTCATCACCAGCCTCAGCCATCTCATCGTCCTTATTATTAGAGATGCTGGATACTGGGTCATCTGGTAGACCTTGGGATTGATCGAGCATGGTCTGCTCAGGGACAGCAGCACGCTCAGGTACTATCTGCTGCTGAGGCACTGTGGCCTCCTGAAAAACGGACTGCTGAGGCAAAGAAGCCTCGGGCAGTTGGGGTAAAATCGTCTTTTCAGGAACAGTAGTACACTGAGGTGGCATTTGCTGTTGAGGTACAGTAGCCTCCTGAGAAACGGACTGCTGAGACAAAGAAGTCTCCGGCAGTTGGGGTAAGATCGTCTTCTCAGGGGCAGTAGTACACTGAGGTGCCATCTGCTGTTGAGGCACCGTGACCTCTTGAGAAACGGACTGCTGAGACAAAGAAGTCTCAGGCAGTTGGGGTAAAGTCGTCTTCTCAGAGGCAGTGACCTCCCCAGTAGTGGCACAACCAGCTGCCACGTTAGCATCCACAGAGCTTTGAGATTCAGATGAATCTAAGTCACCCATAGCCAACTCTCGTTCGGATCCTCCAGACTTTGGTCTACTGCTTTGCTCGTGCCTCCAAGCAGCAACATCATCTTCGACAGATACCAGCTTCAGCTTCAGCCGCGCTCTGTAGCTATCGAGTTGAACTTGTGTTGGCTCAGGCCAGATGAGCTTCGCATGCGACGTAACAGTCTCTTGCCACGCAATGTGTCTACATTTGGGGTTGTCCGTTGAGGCATTGAAACCAAGGCATGTGACGCTACCTTGCTTTTTGGCGTAGTTAATATACTCAATACGCTCCTTCTCCACCGTCTTATCGTAAGCGTAGTCGAAATACCGAAGTATCGCGTCTGGCAAACGGTTAGTAAATAGCATGGCATCATGCCAAGCTTTGTAGTCGCAACACCTGCAGCAACCATCCTTCGGCTTGTGGTCATCATGCATCCACAAATGCACGTCAATTTTGGGGAAATAAGGAACCCCAGGTAGTTGGCTGCCTTTTTCTACTAAGGACGAGTAGAAATCGACAGGGTTTCCGTCTACCTCGTATCTGACGGCACCATGATGGACCATCTCACAATCGCGTAGCGATGTGAGCGAAGGATAGCTACTGGTAGCAGAAGGGCCAGATTGAACTGGCGGCTGACTCGAAGAACCAGTGCCCGATCCAAACTGGAACACCGTCCGCTTATCGGAAGTGTTCGCGCCTCCAAAGCTGAATTGAGGAGCCATGCTTAGTAATGACGGGTGTAATAGAGGTATTGAGTGATAAGTGCTAATTGAATAGCTTAGAAAATTCTTCGTTCACGAATGAGACGAAGAGCAAGTGTAATAAGAGTCTACTCTATTCGTAGACCAGTTCTATGTGGCTGTAGAAAGGATTAAGATCGATCTATCGTCGACTTAATAGAATAGAAGTAACTAACTTTAATGTTAGCCATAGATCAATGCAATAGAGTAGATCGGGAGTTATACGTACGATTCAACGCTTGCGTTGATGTGAGGTAAATGTCGCAAAGCTAGAAATCTTGTCGAGAATGGATATCGCAGAGTAAAGATCTGCGAAGCCTTCAAGGCAAGTAGCTAGGATTGATGTTAATTATATGTCGCAAGGAATTAGATAACTTAGAGTGGTAAACATACAAGTGCTTTAATGACGGCGAAGTGGAGGTAAGGTAAATGTCGTTAAGCTAGAAAATCTCTTCGAGAGGGCTGTCGCCGGGCCAAGTAAATAAGAGATTGCGCGAAGCCTCGGTCAGAGTAGCTATGATTGATATCAGCCATGTGTCGCGTGCAATTAGACAGCTTAGGAGGGTAGACATACTAGTGCTTTAATGACAAAGTGGTTGGTAAGGTGGGAGAGGGGAAATGCTTCGAGAAGTAAGGCTGAGTCGCAGAGCCGACTCAGGGTTGGTAAAACTTTCGAAGATGTTCACGGAAGGGAGAATATGATCACAAGAAAGCTCAATGATGAGCTGAAGAATTTAATTTTTCAAAAAGCGTTGATTGCTGCTGCGAATCGTTGTTCTGAAAAATTGTTGATGGATCGTGAGGAAAAGTTGATGAAGGAGAAAGGACGAGCTGTATATAGGCGGGGAAGCCTCTCGCGTAATTAGCGCCTTTTCGGTTACAGGGATCTGGGATCTTAACGCTACTATTGTAATTTAGGTGACAATAGGTGAATGAAGCTCGCGAAAATTAACTTTTCTCCTTTGTTTATTTTTCAAAATCTACGAAATTTTCATCGTTTGGGCTCGTGAACCCTCGTATCAATAAGAAGCTATCTAATATGTATTCTTTTCCTCTTTGGCCTAATTTTGCAGCTGATTACAATTTAAATAATTTAAATGGGTGTTATTTTTCTCTTACCCCTGAGTTATGGCAGTAGGTTGCTGAAGCTACGCGAGTAAATTAGTTGTGCTCGGACCACCTCACGACGCGACTCGACAATTAATCTTTTCAATTGAATGATCTCTAGGTGATAACAATAATAAGAATATTTACTTCCTTCCACGTAATAATGATATTTAGATTTTCAATTGTTACGTATGTATTTATTCCATGCTTTGGAGAGAAAAATTCCATTGTAAATTTCAATTTCGCAGCACCATAAGCTATCAGGATTAGTGAACTTCATCATTGATAACACAAGGCTGAGAAAATCAAAGGTGAAAGGCGAAAGTGTGAGTCACGTCAAAACGCTACGTCATTTCAACGCCTTGTTCTGCCACGAAGATGAGGCCATTCCCAACCTGATCACGTGATTGCATCTCGCGCCTTTCACGTAACGACCGTTTCATGTCCCATTGTGCGGCTTGTCAAAACCAATCATTCCTCGTAATATGCCGTTTCACGACACAGATCATCAGTTGAGTAAGAAATCAAGAGAATTCATTCCAATGCTAATGCAACGGACAAATATGGATTGGGATCATCTTATTGTTATTTTCTTACTTCCCTCCTCCTTATTTCCTCTTACATTGAATTAACTATAAAAAGATTACCGTAATCTAACTACCATTCCCCTCTAAATCTTACATCTCTCCCTCTTTACCTTGACATTGCATCTTAATAATGAATTTCCTTAGCTGAATGCCCGCGAATATCTGATCAGTCCATCAACCAGAAAATCTGGAAGAGCAGCCTTCTTAAAGGATAATTATAATCTTTAACAATTTCCAAAATGGCCATGAGGAACTGAACGAATTTGAAGTGCTAAGAATCGTGACACTTATTGGCGCTTCTAATTTAGCTCTTTCCGCCACAACCAACCAAGCAGTCAAATCATCTCTCCTCGTCCATAATTGAAACTTTGCCCCTGTGAGATTGTGCGACCAACAAGGTTAGACCAAGGCAAGATAATTATCGCCATCTATTATTGATCCTTCCTTCAACAGCTTTTTCCCTTCCTTTCCCACCAAAGTTCCAATCTACCAATCTATCCTGTTACACACACATACGCACGAAACACTTACCTAAATCCATACCCACCTACCCACCCCTCTCCTCACCATCCTCCTAAATCACATCTCAAAATTGTTATTACAATAAGCATAAGCCCACCCAATTTCAAGCCGGCCCTTCAATTTCTCTCCCACCTCAACACCTCGAGAGGAGGAGGATTCGAAAATACCTGGTTCTGAATACTGGGACCTGGAATAGTAATAAGATTGATTTTAAATGTGAAGGAATGATAGGAGAGAAGATGGGGGTTGGAATAATTTAGGCGGTTCCTTGTTCGAGGGCCGTTACGATAGTAGGATGGAGTTGAGGGACGATAGATAGGATGGAATGGAATTGAATGCGATTCATAAACTGAGTCAAGGGGCGTTTTATTGTTGAGCTAGAACGATATTAAGCTGATTGGAATCTTCGTGCTCACATTCCGGGCTGCAGCTAAAGGACGGGAAAGGATGTTTCCAATTCATGATTACTTAGATGCTAGATACTATCTGCTTGGTAGAAAAGACCTCCTCCACACATGGGTATGTCTACAATTCTGATAATTAACCAACGAGCCGTTTCCATTCATTTCAATTGCCATCATTACCATCTCCCCGATTTTTGTTTTTTTGTTTTTTTTTTTTTTTTAAAAAAAACAAAAAAAAAGGCAAGTCACTGCAATCTACAGAAACGCCGGTCTCCATACTATGACCACCTGCCCTGCCCTTCCCAACGTTAGAGTCCTCTACCTTACCCATCTAATGACCCCCCGTAGTCGGTAGTCCTAAAGCAACCTTAAAACTATCATAAATCAACCATTGAAATGCCGTCAAAGTCCCAATCATCAGAATCCTAACCGGCAGTCCATTCCACAAGCCCACAAACCCAATATTACTATAAATTCTACCCATAGCTTTCCCCGCACCCTCACCAGGTTTCCTATCCGAATTCAGTTTCGAAACCATAACATCAGCAGGATGAGAGATGACTGCGCAGCCGATTCCAGCTATGTAGCCTCCTAGGAAGGAAACTCCGGTTTGTTGTAGGCCGTTGTAAGACGATTTGGGTTTGCCGAGGTATTGGTAGATTTTGTCGACGGTCGTTTCGAAGGTGGCGAATTTTACCATCGTGTACGGGATTTGGCGGCCCCAAAGGGGGTAGAGTCCTTTGTAAAGACTTTCCATCTATTAGTCTGCTATTTAATCGGTATGAAATGAAATGAAATGGACGGTAATGGAATAGGGGTACTCACCCAGCATACCCCTCCTCTTTAATAACCTTCCCCATTCCCTCCCTCAACGTATTCGCAAACGGCGGCAACGTCGTCTGCATCCTCACCTTAATAGCCTCAAACGGACAAAGAGCCATATCCGCCAAGAACTCCGCACTAGCACTCGCTCCCAAGAAAATCGCCGTTTTATTCGCATTCGGAAACAGCTGCTCTCCATACAAGTATTTGAAGACTTCATAAAAGCCATATTTTCCACCGCCTTGGAAACAATATCCAACGAAGGTAGGAGACCAGCCGAAAAACACCCCGCGCAGACCTTCGGCTTTGTAGATGCTTTTCCAGGCGCCGAGGTTGGATTTGTAGAGGGAGGAGTCGACCTGTCGACGGCATTTTACGAGGTCAAGGGGGGTGACGGCGGTGTGTGTTGGGCCGCAGGCTTGTGGAACGTTGGGGGTCAGAAGCCTGTTCTTATCTTTGCTGGATTCCGCAGATGAGGTAAGACTTACCAATGATGCCACCAAAACCGCATGCAAGGAAGTACTTGCCGCTGTACAGCTCAATCTTGGGCTTTGGAAGTGCTTTGTCGAGGGAAGACATCTTGGATGTGCTTCAATTGCTCTCTTTCGTTAGTCTCGTGCCGTTGAAAGAAGTTCTTAAAATTATCGCAATCAACTCCCGGCAGTTCGTGAGCCTGGTCTATTGAAAGGATTGGGAGAAGCCAAAAGATATCGAAGGGTATCAAGATGAATGAGGGAAGAAGAAAGAAACAGAAGAGAGATGTGGGATTTATTAGTCTTACCCTAATCCCAGTAAGCAACTGTTGTGTTCTGCCTTGATAAGGACGAATCGGCAGGAGGAGCTTTGACTCTACGTCATGATTCGGGAAGGGACCATGCTGACTGTGCACTTGCATATAACCTTGTCTTGGAAATGCCGACTACTCCGACAAGAATTCATGTATGTACCATTTATATCTTTTTTATGAAATTTCATGTTAAAGAAGATTCTATTGTATAAAACAATATTATCCCTTAAACTCTTTTCCTATTATTTTATTACATATTTTTTTGGAGGTAAAATTATAATAGGATCGTTTAGCTGTTGCATGTATATACGCCTTAGATCAAAGCTGTTTGATGGGATTTCAGTCTCCTGCTAGCGATTTAATCTAAGTATTCCACCTAGGCACGAAGAACATCTCACGCAATCTGGAGGGTAATTAGTAGTAGCATGATGATTAACAGAGAGCCAGAATTCCTTCAGCAATATTACAACATGTTGGATTTTGTATGAATGTAGGTTTGGAGAAAACTCAAGTAAATTTGACTGGCCCTCTTCTATCCAGGAAAAATAGCTGTATTTATAGAACAAAAGTCCTGATTTAGTGAGAAATCTCCTAATTTCCTCGAGAAGCTCTAAAGCTCGTAAGATACCAAATCCGTATATATTGTTTCGCGAACCAATATATTGAAACACCAACAATAATCAATATTCCAACACAACAATATCTCAGCAAATGTTCCCCAGTCCAAAAATGCTTTTCCTTCTAGCCTCTGCTTTCACTAGGTAAGGCTCATCCTTTCCGTGTCGATGGAATTCGCACGCTACGACGGCTCTACCCGGATCCCTTCTTCCAGCTAGAAAGCGCTATTTCTACACCATCCGAAGGCACATCCCTCGGGTGGCTTTCCAGGACACCCTGTGCGTAAAATGTGTAAACTTGTTTAATACCATACTCGACAGATATGCTTCCAAGGGGTGGTATTTCTTCGTATGCCTGATGAGTCAATTTGATTGCCGAATCAATCAAATACCTCTCATCATTGCACTTCAAGACTAGGTATCTATCAGAACGAGAAGGTTTTGCTTGGCTGCTTGTTGTAGGAACCGCGGACTCTGGACCAAGTGATACAAGTCTAAATTGTGTGCACTAGAAGGCAATGTTAACTAGAGTTTCGAGTGTGTTGAACGGACTATGATTGCAGATTGAAAAGACTTTACCTGGCGGCTCGTAGCGGTATCGGATCGATGCGAGTGTATACACTTCCCTTTGGATTTAAAATTTGATGTTGTTCAGTTTTTGAGTATTATCGTTTGGAAGCTGTTAATACCACAGGGATGCTCAATAAATGAGAAATGAAGTCTTGATTAACATCTAAAGAACTAAGAGGATAGGTTACAGGCCAGCAAATAGCTCATCCTCGTTTAGTAGCCGCGTTAACGACCTTATCGTGCCAATAGAAGCAAAGGGTTGAAATAAAGTTGCGGGACAAATTTGATGTTGTTCCTCCCCTTCCCTTTCAACTTCAAATCTCCAAATCTCAACAACATCGAAACCTCTACACACTACTACCATTCTCTTCCACGATCATTATTTGCGCCATTTCTAGGTACGAAGGGATATTTAATCCCCCTTTCAAGTTTATTTAAGTTCTCCAAAGCTGAAGATTGAATTGCTGCTAATGACTTGCAAAGGGTGGAGTATTTTTCACTAAAATGACCTCGACTCCGAAGAATAACACCCCCGAGCCCACCTTCTGCGAGTATGTTCCCTTCGCCTTCTAGGTTTTTACGTTATGGTTCTTTTGGGGATGGACTTGACGAGTTCCTGCTAACTTTACTAGAATGATAGGCACTGAGATGGTTGATCTTACAGTTGGATCCCAAAAGAAGCTCTTTCGGGTCCACAAAGCTATTCTGTGCAAGAAAATACCCTATTTTGAGAAGATGTTTCAGGGAGGCTTTGCAGAAGCTTATTTAAACAAAGGAGACTTTCCTGAAGATAATCCAGAATCCTTCGAACTACTCATTGGATGGGTATACACCGACAAGATACGACAATTGGACTATATCAAAGGCAGTATAATAACCGGTTGGTCTCCAATAGATTTCTACTCCCTCGCAGAGAAACTATGTCTTCCAGATGTCATGGACGAGATCATGGATAAGTTTAGAGCCTCACAAGCCAAGGAAAGCTTCATGATGGACTTCCATGATATTGAAGCATGTTATGCGAAGAGTCAAGAAAAATCAAGTCTCCGACGGTACGCTCTTGACACAGCGATTTTCCTCTTCCGAGGGCTTTTTTCAGAGGACGTCGAGAAAAGCTATTGGCCGACGCCTAAATTTGTAGGAATGATAAAGTCAAGCGACGACCTTGCCTCGGACTTTCTCTTTCGATCCAGGGCCTTGCTTATCTCTAAAGGTAAAGCAGCCGATCCAAGGAGCAGCTACAGCTGTGACTACCATTGTCACAAAGATCAAAATTGCTCGTCAAAGGTTGTCAACTCAACAGCCTCCACAACAACTGTTTAGCGGCGTTTCGATCAGACCTTTGGTTGGGGAAGCAGCAAAGAATATCACAGGCATGGGCGCAAATGATATTAGCGGCGGAGGTCTGGGTTTTCACGATGTAGGGCGTTTATGATTAATATTGTTTCTGGCTTTCACGGACACTCTTCAAATACAGTGGTAGCTAATCATGCAAAAAAATGTTTCTTTAATTATGTCAAGGGACTTTAAACTCCGAGTGTTAACCTCTAAAATAAAAACGCACTAGGCTCTAGTACCAATGACCAAAACTAAAGTACAAAATACCCTTCTCAGCACTTACACATCCCACGATGTCGTCTTCCTCTTTACAACAAGTATTCTAATCGAGCCCACATAGGGCCACCCTTGAACCTATCCCGCTATTCCATCCGCCTCCTTAACAATGGCCTCCCAACCCGGATCAATAACATCCGCATTCTAATCCCTTAAAAACACATTTATCTCTTCAAAATCACCTACGCCAATCTGTTCCAAAGTCTGATTTTCATCCTCTTGTCACTCTCCCCTATATCTCAGTGCTACACTATCTATATTAAGAATGATGTTTGTCTGGTGGACGATCATTTGCCCGAATTCACCAATCGTTGTTGTTAATGGGATGTCGATAGTTTACACCCAGTCGGGTGCGAAATTTATGGGTGAAGTGAAGATGCTGAAGTGGATTGCGATGCATGCTAGACGGTGGAGTCCTGGTGTTCTAGGTACTCTAGGGGGTAGAGGAGGGCCATTCCCGGGTTGTGCAGCATTCTTCGTTCGTTTTCGACCAAGAGTAGAACACAGTCGCACAATCGAATCACCCATATAGACCACCGCATTGAGCGTGCTCTGTGCCCAGCCAGGTCTATTCCTATCCAATTCATCCTGTAAGTGCTGCTCAGCAGCCTCAGTTACCCTTCCCCATTCAACACGCTCTTGTTCCAACTTTTCGTTTTCAAATCGCTCTGCTTCCTCTTCGGCCTTCTTTCTCGTAGCTTCTTGCTCTTTTTGTTGGGTCTCTGCCTCTCTTCACTGGCGATCGTCTTCAGTTTTTCTTGCCTCCTCTTGAGCATCTGCCTCTTCAATTCTGGACCTTCCTATGGCCTCATTCATAAGTCTTAACAGCCGATTTACCTGGCGCTGGTCATCCCTCATAGTTGTCACTATATTCTCAGGCGCCGGCTCTTTGTGGCCGATTATAACAGCCCTCATTATATTTAACAGTCCTTGTTGCTTTCTCCCAAGATTAAGTAGAGCCGTTGCATGATCATCTCGAGACATAAAAAGCCTTTCGTTAATATCACTCAAATCAAGAGAATTTGCTCTTTCCAGTGCAATTTGTTCAACAAATGTAATGTTGATCCTGCGCGCTATGTCCAGCCTTTCCATCTCATTCGCTGTGATTTCCAGAGCGAATAGTTGTTCTCTGGTTTGTTGTTCATTGACCAAGTTCTGAAGTGCCACATTGTGTCGGCTCGTGAGATAAGTTGCAAACGCTGCCTCGTGTCTCTGTAATCTTCGATCAATATTTATCAATTCTTTCAATCTCTTGTCAGCATTCGTCTTAATCTCTTCCGAGATCTCAGCATTGGCATTCAATTCATCTAAAAGCGTTTGATTGTCCGCAAGAGTCCGTGTGCGCTGAGCAGCAGTCATCTGGCGAAACTCCGCAACCAACTGCACTCTAAGTCTTTCTTTATTACGTTCCACAATGATTCTTCCCCTTTCTGCAGTCTCAGCATGGTATCGTCGTTCCAGCGGCCCAACGAAGAACTCTAGGAGTCTAATGAACTGGCTTCTTCGAAAACCCAAGAGCTCTCTTTGGTTGATAGCTGTGTCCATGGCGTTTAAACTCATATCCACTTCACTCTTTTGGGTGGATGTTGATCCTTCGGAACTCGCTTCTGAGAGAGCCTTTTCGTCGTCGGGATTTCTCTTATCGAGATTGTTTTCGTGGTTTAGAGATCATTGCCATCGCTAAGGATGCTATCTCTATCATTCTTTTCTACAGGCGTCTTCCCCTCCTTAGGTGCTTTCTTGCTCTGTGAAATATGTGTGTTTTGAAGAACTTGCGCATTCTTGATATGTGCACTCTGAGGAGACTGCACAATCTGTCCTGCCCCTCGGCCTCCTATTCGCGACCCAGTACCTAGAGAAACCTGTGAATCCTCCTCTTGTTCACGCGCTTTTCTGTTGCTTTTTGCATTATCAAGAGCTTCCTTCTCTTTCGCCCCCTTCACTTCTTTTTCCTGTTTATCCCGCAGAGCAGCCCTCCTTCGTCCAAATATCAGTGTATCCAGTAGTTTTCAGACGAATAGTTTGTATTGCTAATATGCTAGTTTAGTTTGAGTTTTTTGGAGATTGCCAATAATAGAAACCGTCCAGTTTGAAGCTTTTAGAATGTAGTTTTTGTTCAGTTTAAAGCTCTAAAAATTGGAAATAATTGCCAGTTTATGTAGTTTTATAGTGTTGAGTGGGTTTTGCTTAAGCTGTTGTAGATTTTTAATTTTATATAATTATAAGTATATTTTTAATTTTCTTTTTAATGATATTAATTTTATTAAATTTAAAGTTACTGGAAGCTTTAGAGTGTTTAAAATTTTGTTTAAAGATTAAAGATTTGGAGGCAGCTATATTGGAGGATTTAGTGAAGTTATAATTATCAGAGTTGATGGCGATAGTATAGAAATTGGACAATAAGCCAGAAGCTTATTTTTTTGGTATTTTTGGCAATAATTGGCAATACATATTGCCAATATTGAAAACCATCTGGTTTGACCTCTATCTAAATAGTTTAGTCCAGTCTAAGCTAACTGAGACTGCAGTTAAACTGATGAGGTTGTCTTATTAGCAATATATGGACTGGACAAACTACTGGATACACTGGCAAATATGATGTGTCCGCGTTTGACAGCCACCTCATCCACAGCTTTTGCTTTGTCTTGAAATGTATCAAAAACTATATCGTTGACATATGGTTTAGTTGCGGCAAGTAGGTATTGTAGCATAGGTCGACGGACAGTAAGATCTCTTGTCTTTTTGTTACGAGTCAGGTCCATGGACTCGAGCTCAAGAGCCGCTTGTCGAAATTGAGTTACCACCGCAGTTCCCAAACTGGCAGGTACTAGGTTCGGAAATGGTTGGAGACTCGGTTCTATGTCAATGTAGGTTGGTTGTCGCACTTCAGCTGTGGGGTCTAATTCCATCCTCCTCTCTTCTGTCAGATACGGGATAATCCTGTAACCCAATTCCCTGAATCTTGCTCTCAATTGTGACTCATAACTGATTTGGTCGGGTTGAAGATCTGGGATTGCTTGTACGACGGCGGGGCTAGCAATCAGGTCTAGCATGTCGCCGACCTGTATTAGTCGATTCTGGATCAAACTTTGAACATTTTCCGTATTCGATCTATTGATCTCTACATAGAGAGAATGGAGGTCTTGCAAAGCAATCTCAATGTGATCCACTGCAATGGAATAAATAATTTTGTATCCAAATGGTCTTTCCCCGGGTGCTGTTCTGACCTCGATCGGGACTTCCAAGTCTGCGGCTACAGCCCAGTTGGAGCTGGCCGGGGTCATCAGACGCGTATCAATCATGATGTAATTATCTCCTGGAGCCCATCCCCAAGGGGTTCCATGAGCAATACCTTGAGAATCTACTAGAGTACCAGGTAGGAAAGCCACAGGCTCAACATAATTGCGTGGCCCCGTCACTATACGGAATGCAACACGCCATTGCTCCTGGAGGCCAGTAAAAGGATGCTTTGCGTCCAAGATTACGGCTCCGGTAATTGGCTGCGGGATTCTATCAGAATTGGGAGTATTACGTCCCTGGGGAACGTTCCTGCGCCGTGCCAAATTCCTGTTGGATATGATCAAATCCGGAAAGGCGGGATCTTTAGTGTAAAGCTTCTGGTCGGTGGTCGACACAAGTGAAGTTGCAGACAGAAAAACAGGTCTAGGTGAGAGATGACTGTCTTTTCCTTTTCTTTGTTCCCACCCTAAAATATACCCGCTCCCAGACGTGATAAGTCTCCCATTAATGGTTCCTCGATATTCACGAATTTGTGGGTGATCCAAGAAGGGAGCTGGAGATTCAACTGCAATCTTCTCATGCACCTTCTTTGCCTCTTTCTCGAAGTTCGCCTGAAGCTTGTCCTCTCTATCCTTTCTGTTAGCCTCCAATTTCTTCTTTGCTAATTTCTCTGCCTTCTTTTGGGACTTTGGGGATGCCATTTTCGAACTGAATGTGAAATTGTAACTTATGATTTCTCCTGTTATAGTTTTATGAATTCACCAGTTATAATTGAATTCTGCCTTTATAGAAGATAAAATATGCAAAAAAAATTGTTGCGGAGAGCGGATTTTTAATTGAGAAAATGTTCGCATTGTTATGATTCTCTGTTTTCTTTTGTAGCTTTTGTCACGGCCGCTTTCGGAAAATTTGAGAACAAGAAGATAATAAAATTAGGACAGCGATATCAAGGAGTCTTTGTGAGAAAAATTAGACAATACCCGGGAAACAGTGAAAATTTGATGATTCAAATAATAAAGTAAATGGTTGATTCTTTAGAATTTTATATAAGAAAGGTTTGCTTAGGCTTTAAACCACTTGGCATTAAAACACCAAAGTAGATTCTAGAGAGAGAGGATCTGAATGAAATACGGTCATTGTATGCGAGCTTATTTCGTCTCAAAAAACAGGGTGGCTTTCTCGATTCGACCTTCAATAGATTCTATTTGAAAGTAATGTGATTAAAAAGATTTCACACCCCCTCTTTCACTCCTAGTTGCGATTCTGATTGCTTTTTCGTTATTAATTCTGCAACCATGGCTCTCTACAGGCTCCAAAATAGAGATAGCTCTTTATTTCTCCTCTAGCATCCCCATTTCAATGCCTCTTAACAGATCTCTTGACCTAAAGTTGTGGGATCAGAAAGAAAGGTACTTCAAAGCCTTGGAGCTAGCTTTCCCAAGCAAGCCGCAGGTGTACTTAAACCATTATCCATGAGTGAAGAGTATTGTAAAGCTGCTTCAGTAGATACTTATCTGCGTACACTTCCGGTAATAGTGAAACAAGACAGCTTCTGGATCCACAAGAACACATCGAGATATTTCCAAGACCATAGGCACTAACCTTATTTCACGATCATAGCTATCTCTCGCCAAAAATATTTTAATTCTGGTGACATGATGTTGAAAGAAAGCTCCAAGCCAAGAAATTGGGTCAGGTCGGGACTTGGAAACACTCGACACGTGATATTCAACCAGTCTAATGAAACATCTTGAGTATTTATTCATGGCGATCTTCTTATCATAACATGTACCCTCTGCCTCTATACCTCTATGTCTAACCCCCCATCTATGAAGTAAAAAAAGGTAAACATAGAAGATCACGTGCTTGCGCTCCCAAACATTTCTAGCCTTTCACACGTCTCTCTCTCTCTCTATTCACACTTTCTAAGCCTCCAAATCCTTCCTTCTCACCCCTTTCCCACCATCTCCCCCTCCATCATCTCTCCCTAAAACATCCCACCCTTATCAGTCCCACCACCACCACTACCACTTCCACCTCAGCCTCCCAATCGCCTCCGTAATCTCCGACATATCCTTCTTCCTCCCCTGCTCACTCTCCCTAATAGCCTTTAGATGCTCCCTCTTCAACTCCTCGAAGTCCTCATCTAGCCGTTTATGCCAAGGATACAGCACGAAGACTTGGAAACAGAGTGCTGAGGAAGCGATCACGAAGTTGGTGAGTGAGAATCCACGTGTGATTAACATCTTTGCATTTTCTGAGGGGTTTTGGTCAGCTGCTGATATTTGAGGGTTGGTGGAAGGAGAGGGGAAAGGGGAGGGGAGAGGGCGGACTTGGTGGGAGTATGAATTGGTGGTGAAGATGGGAAGGAGAGGTTTGATTCTCCTCTGGCGATGGGTTGATAAGTTGAAACCCAGACGAATGTTTTCTATTTCTATTTTTCCACCGCGTGGCAAATTCTCAATCTTAAAAGTGTCAGATTCCGAGGGATTTAAGCGTTGTCTTTTCTGTCCTTTCAGTCCTTTCAGTCCTTTCAAGCCCAGTCAGCAAGCTTCCTCACAAGATCAACAGCAAACAGTATGACTCACCTATATAGTCGAGACCAAAATCCCAACAGTTGCAAAGTTTGAAGTGAGTAGAAGGATGGGGAGAAGAGGCACGAGGGCACAAAATCCTGTGAGATGTACTCGCTTGTTGAAATGGAACGCTAGCCGCATTCCGTCATCCCGAAATCGCCCGTCGGAAGAAGTGGGGAGTGGCGTGATTTCTTGAAACGAGACTAGACATTTTCTACTTTCTCGCACAATCTTGTTCATTATTCAGAAGAGTTCGGCGCTAAATGCGAATGCTAAAGCTATGGAAGTTCTACGAATAAGAGTTATGGAGAACCATAGAATTCATCCACCACTAAATTAAGCGAGAATTTATAAGAAAACACAACTTGCCAAGCCAAGTTGCGCTCCTTTTCTCAAATTACTACTATTAAGCATTAATATCTACTGATTCAAAGGCACGTCATGGCAGAGTCAAGTTCGAGGGGAGGGAAGTAGAAGAGAAAGTGGTGGTTGTTGCATATTGGTTGAGAGTGATTGAGCGTGAAACTTTGAATATTGGAACTGAAGTGAGAATACAGCAATGAAACTAAAGATCTGCGCCTCCAAGCCGATAACCATGCCAATAAGAGGGGATATCATGATGAGGTTAGCAGGGACCAAGAAAAATTACATACGTTGAGAGCGCAAATAGAACCCCTGAACTGGTAGGCGGCGACAGTATTGAAAGGTGGTGGAAGATGCAGAACGACAGATATAGAGCAGGAATTACAAGGCAGGAATAGGGGGGTAGCAAGCTGATGCTCAGTTGATTTCTCCAACCGTGCGAATCTTTCGTGCATTCACAATAACTGGCTTTCGAGTCCGGCAAGTCCTCCTATGACCACGTCCATTAGACTGACCAATATCTTCACTCGACTCAAGTGGAAGCGATGTGTCTTCTGACGATTGCGGTGGAGTTGCGAAGGGGAATGTTAGGCCATTGGGAAAAGTATGTCTATTCTTCGCAGTAGAAACTTGTATAGAGGGATCATCCTCGTTATTTGCCGCATACGGAGCGGGAATTTGCACGGACTCATCTTGATTGATTTTTTGGAGACTGACGGAAGGCGGAGTGTAAATATTGTCCCTCGCGGGAATTTGCCCAGAGTCATATTGATCATTTATCAGGAAACTCGTCCGGTATTCCGCCAGTAATTGATTATTTGGGCTCTTCGTCGTTATAGTCGTAACTATTATAATCTATGGGGTCGGCTGTCTCGGCCGGTATATTTGGAGTGACAGGAAATCGATCACTTGCTAACCACTTCTCTTTTAGCTCGTCCCTCAGCTTCTTCGAGGCTTCTTCGGCATCATCCTGGAGATTCCTCAACCGTCGTCGACTTTTCTTGAAATCCTTAAAGCTTGAGATGAGGAAAGAGCTAGAGGTAGGATATTGATGGTATTTGACTAGACCTTCGAATTCAGATACATAGTGTGCATAGGTATTAAGGGTAGTACCGTCGGTGGTAAAGGTATGAATATATGCATGGCCTGTAGGATCAGGTTTGTTGAGGAATGAGCGTGCTTTGTTTCTCCCATAAACCATACAGGCCCCATCATACGCGGCTTGAGTTTCCGCTAGTATCATATCCTTCCCGGGCCCTTTCCATTCTCCGGCTAAATGTGGTAAGGTTAGAGGGTCTCGCTCCATAGTAGGAACAGCAGCTCCTCCAAGCTCTTGACAGACGGGAAATGGATCGAATTCTGACATCGCAAGACCTTCGATTATATCTGGCTGTGTAGCTGATAGCCTGTTATTGAACCCCACATTTTCTGGGAATCCGTTGAAAGCTTGATTATATACGCGATTGTATCCTTCTTTAGGTTTGTTGAGCAATGTGGATATCTGGAATATCGTTGTCATCTCATTAGGAGCTCTCCGTATGTGATAGGCAAACGCCTTGAACTCCGACTCGCTTGGCGATACTGAGGCGCGTGCTCTGTCAAGCTGATCTTGATGGAAACCAAGATTTTCATGGGGTGTGGAGTGGGCTGGATCAAGGATACCATTCTTAAATGCAAAATGTGGGAAGCTAGGATCTGTCGTAGGCACTGACTTGCTTGTGGTCCCAGTTGTGGCTAAGGAATTTGATAGGGATGGAGAATGAGATAAATTTGGTTCGGATTGTAATAATTTTGACTTTGGGACATTTCTTATTCGTCCTGCTAGTTTTTCAAACGCTTTCAAAAAAAAATTCGTTAGCGCTCGTCGTTTTGAAGGTCTTTCGGCACTAGTTTCAATAGACCTGTTAGGTCTCCGTTTCCGAGTCTGGTGGTTATTGGTTTCTGGTGAATCAAAATATTCTAGTATATATTAGCACGCTGCTTATCGAAAATAATAACCACAACCAACCTAGAAACTGTTTGCTTGAAGATACTAGCGGCAATGCCTTAACAGACCCTGAAGTTGGCATCTATTGATCGTTCCTCGAAGGGGCTTTGAGATTTGTAGTAAGATCCTAGGATGTGAGGAATTGGCACAGAGCGCTGCCTTGATTCTATTCGGGAGCTTCGTCTCCGCGACACTATCTAACATTAATATCTTCGTAATGATTGTACAGAGAAGAAAGCATGCCTACCTGAGGGGGTTTGATGTATATCTGGCAGCGGTCGACGTTTACGAACCCGTGCAGATAATGTATTCATGAGGGATGTAGGGTCGGCAGGTTGAGGGCCCAAATGTCAGAGGTAGGTGTCTCGCATCCAAGGCGTGGTGATTAGCTTGCTCATTTGATTGCATGGGATGAATTTAGAAAGAGTACTGTTCACTCAAAACCCAATCAATCGATTGAGAATTTAGTCGGTCGCGACACGATGGGGATGTTTTTGCTGCGTTTGTCTTGGCACGAGACGTCTCTAAGTGCCTTCGTTAGCTTTCATGATTTGCCGCATAGTTCGCTACAGAAGCCAATCGGAGAACAATGCGATCGGCCCGAGGAAAACAAGGCTGCTAGATAATACTAGTAAGTTTATATATTGACTCACGTGATACGCCACTAGTGGGCTTACTAATCAAGCGGGACTATTAGACTACGCGAGCACAGATCTTACCACTTTTCCACCTTCCATACGCCTCTTGATTTTCTTTCCATTATGCTACATAGCCCACACCAATCACTCAGCTAAGTTTTAAGATAGCGGTAAAGAAGAATTTAGAGTGGATTTTCCCTTCTGCCGATAAAGTATAATCGGCATCTAAATACGGCTAATTGGTTAAAGCCAACTCGGTATTTATTTCCTTATTTGATTCCAGCTGTAGCTTGTCAGGAGGGTCTAAACGAACCCTGCATTTCTAAGGAGACCACTAAAAGAAATATCTGGTCGCGCTTTCAAAGAGCCACCTATACTTCTCTCTCTACACTTCTATCCTATTTGGAAAGATTCCCCAACTTCCCACTATGCCGTCCCCGTTTGTCTACATCAACGGGTATCCAGGCACCGGCAAGCTATCTATTGCCAAGGAACTCTGGTGAGTCCATCTCGTTGTCTATCTGGGTCCATCTATTAACTGAATTGATAGCAAAATAATCGAGAATTCCAAGATTCTTGACAACCACCTTCTTATTGATCCAGTCGCTGCAGTATATGAGCGAACTATGCCCGAATACCAACCACTGCGAGCAGCCGTCGTGTGTTACGCACTATAAACTCGTCTCTTTTGTATATACTAATAGGTGGTAATAGCGTAATGCTGTTCTAGAGTCGATCGCTACGTCTAATGCCAAAGATGTCACTTGGATCTTCACCGATCAGCAGTCATCAAGTTTCCAAGGCTCATCTGCAGTCCAGGATTATTATCGAGCTTCAAAGAAGAGAGGATCGCAGTTCATCTCAATTATCCTTCACTGTTCTGTGGAAGAGAACCTTCGGCGGCTCACGATGGAAGGTAGAGGGAGAGAGAAGAATTCAAAACTCACCGATCAGAGCATTTTGCACGCGATTCGAGGAAGCGAGGATATTTACCACTTTGGTGGACAGGATGAGATAGAATTGGATGTGTCTTCTCTAACAGTCAAGGAGAGTGCTGAATCTGTGTATGAGTTCTTCTGTAAGTCCTCTCTTACCTGGAAACCTTCAAATTTCTAATATTTAACTTCTAGCCCGCGTAACCTCGAGCCAAAGAGGCGTCGCATCTCAAACCAAACCTCTCATGTCATTTGATACTATTACGGGATTCAAACATGTCTTTATAGCCGACGTATATCGCAAGCCCATTGGAACAGCCATCCGATTGCTCGGCTGGGTAAAATCAAAACCAAGACATCATGAGCAATTCTTCTTTCTCGACGTCGTCGACAGTACCAACAGCATTCAAGTGATCATAGATCTCAGCCAAATTGAAGTCCCAAACGAATTGAAGCATCTCTCTCCTGAATCTAGTGTAGTCATCCATGGGCAAACTTGCGAGAGTAAAGGCAAAATCGAAGTGAAAGCGTCCAAAGTTGACATCATTTCAGTGGCTACGGGTCTTGCTGCTCCCGCAGTCAGAACTATCGACAAACAATTGCTATCCGCAAAAAATGCTGATAAGCTCCTCTCCCTACGTCATGTCTACCTCCGCAATCCATTGCTATCATCTCTAAATCTGTTCCGATCGCGTACGTTCCACGAGATGCGACTTTGGTTCGAGCGACACAACTTCGTGGACTTTAGCGCCCCTTTGATTACCCCTTCAATTCTCTGTGAACCCTCGGCAGCTATCCACATCTCAAATATAAAGAAGTCAAAGCCCCTGTTCTTGTCTCAATGTACTGGTTTCTACCTCGAAGCCGGTGCTCATGCCCATGAGCGAGTGTACAACCTAAGCCCGAGCTTTCACAACGAAAGTGGTACAGACTGTCACCTCATGGAATCTTGGCATGTAAAAGCCGAGCTCTGCTCCGGATCCATGGATGACATCATTACATTGGCCGAAGTATTCCTGCGCGACATCGCTCTTGCTATTCAACCTATGGGCGAAAAGGCGTGCAGCATGCTGGGAACAACATTTCCAACGCTGAACGACCCATTTCCTCGAATTACGTACGTGGAGGTCCTAGATATGTTGAAGACAAAAGGCGTTCAGATCAACTTTGGGGAAGATATCTCTAAAAGCTGTCAAGACATATTGTCAACGTCTTTTGGTGGACCAGTGTGGATCACCCATAAGCCTAGAGCTCTCGAGCCATTTCCGTCCTGCATCTCGCTTGATGATGAGCGCCTAACTATGACGGCAGACCTGATTGCGCCAAATGGATTCGGAGAGATTTGTAGAGTGGCTGAGAAGTCTTTCAGCAAGGAGGAACTCATGACTAGGCAAATTGAGAAAGGCAAGGATAAGGACATTGAGATGTACGGTTGGGTTAGAGAGTTGAGGGATTATGGGCTTGTCCCACACACGGCATTTGACATGGGACTTGAGGTAGTGCTTCGTTGGTTATGTGGGGCTGAACATGTGAAGGATGTTATCCCGTTTCCAAGAGTATTTGGAAGAGATTCATTGCCCTGGTAATGCATGGATGTCTCTGACTTTAGGTCCTGCGCATGCCTCGGCTTGTGAAGTTGCGAAGTAGTATTTGCTAGAATCCTATTGTCAAAAAAACCAACCATATTATTGAAAGGTTATTTTGATGGATACGGACTTGAACCATTGAATTTCATAAAGAAGGTATATATAAATTAATGATATATTAGAGGTATCAAATGTCTATTTCGTACCCCTCAGATTACTAATGTAAGGGCTAGAAGCTATACAATAAACCCGTGGTGTAAAGATTACTACGGGTACAAAAAGGACAAAAGTTGGTACCTAATTCAGTATGGACGACCCGTATTATATCGCTGTTCCACAAGTATGTAATTCCTTGCTAGGATACATCCTTATTCTAGCACGTATGACGCTAATCACTAAAACAATTTTTAATAAAAGAGATAGAAAATATGTTAAGAGCAGATTTCTTTTCGTAATGAGAGATAATATAACACTTCGCCTAGTAAGGTTAGAAATTATATAGTTAGCTCCTAAATACCTAAGCCTTTATCTCTTTTAGGGGGGGTTAGCTAAAGCTTTTATCTAAAGGGGTTATAACGAAGGAAACTATCCTTGGAATTTAATGCTAAGGAGAAAAAGATAAAGTGCGAGGTAGCATAATATTAAATACATAGCAGAGTTCACGTTGTTAAAATTAGTAATCAGCGTTCTAGATCATTCTTGGTCACCTACTTCACCACTTGTTATTTTCACTAATCTATTGCTTCTAAAATTAGATCTACTACTCATGTGATAAACATAACCTTTGTCTCTAAAAAGAAGCTTAAGTTAAAGTTTCATAGTTAATTCAATATTATATTTCACGAGCCTATTATCGTTACCTGACCTACCTCATATTCTTACACACGATAGCTGAGCGGGCTTACTTATTGAAAAGAAGTTGCATTCGTTACAAAGCTATAACATTTAAACAGAAAATAATACTCGTTTAAAAGAGAAAATAATAACTCGTTTCAAGAGAAAAATAGTTCTCGTTTAAAAGTACAATAATAACTCGTTTAAAAATAAAAATAAAACTCGTAAAGAAGTAGTTGGCTGTGTTTCTAATATATATGGACATGCTCTCATCATTTCAATAACTTTAACCCTTACTCTCTATCATAACCTCTTAAACCATTCTCCTATCTCTTCTCTAACTACATAAACTCCGCTATCGCCAATAAATCCCTCAAGTCAATTGCTATAATCGAATAAGACTCATAAAATAAACGTCCTTTAAATCTTCCACAAACTGAAAGATGCCAACTTACACCTACTTTGTATTTACTTGTAGCCAATGTAAAAATAGCTATAAAAAATGGATCGGCGAAAAACCTCCTCCCAAATCAAAGGCAAAGCTGTACCATAACTCCTCTTTGGATGAAACCGAGGAGTGCGACTCTTGTAGGAAGATACGGGAATCTACTGCCGCGTTAACGAAAGAATTAAAGACTGAAAAAAGAAGTTCAGCTAGAAGAAGAAGAAAACTAGATTAGAATGGGGAATTAGAATATAAGAAAAGGGACTGGATGATATATTAGAGAAATATATTTATCATGTAGGTATCACCGGTGTTTTGCATATGCAAGGTAAAAGGAAATAACAAGTCTGGTTCAATGATCGTTTATTCTTCTACTCTGAGTGCTACGAAGTGGTGTTGATATGTGGGCGTGCCGCTGTGACTCATGCGCTAGTCCTAATGCGGTAAGTAGGCGAATTGAGAATCATGCCGCCACCAGGAAGGACTAGCAGAAGGTTATGTAGAGCGATAAGTGTTCATTTGGTATTAGAAAGGATGTCAGGATGTGGATTATAAGGATAGATGAGAAAAGGTATTCAAGCTGCATTAAGTCGGCTTAAATTAGAGCAAGATCTTTATGGAAGACGGGGCAAATAGCATATTAGGGGAAGGGAGGGCTAGAGTGCCCCCGAGTCCTGGGATTTAACTGACCTCCTTTTTCACCTGATTGAAACCCTACTAACAAGGTCTGGAGATAGATAAAAGAAGAGCTTAATAAAATGTCATATGAACCTAGAATAGCAGAGGGTTTAAAGGATGTAATTTAAGATTATGGGATTACGTGGACTCAGTTGATTAACACCCTTAACTTCTAAGCTTGGAGCTGCAATCGAAGTAAGAGGCCTTCCTATCAATTAAATTTTCAAATACAACGCATTTGATTTGACTGAATAATATTTCTTTTCTAGGGCGGTAAAATAAGGGGTTCGCTTAAGGTGTGTGACAAGCAGTGGCCCCAAGTCGTACCGTACAGGTAGATGGTGAAGAGGAGGAAGAGGTGCTGTCTGGTCTCCTGCTCCATAGTCTGAAAGATCCGGGATGAAAATCAGGTTGCCGGTAGTGGCGGTAGGCTGGCGTCTACCATGGGTACTCTAGGGTTGAGTAGTAGAAGCAGTAGCACCGTGCTTTAAGAATCACTTCAGTGTCCAGATGGCCTTCTATAACTATGTTCAGTCTGACGTTACCTGGGGAGTTTGCTACTAAGTACAAAGTAACGAGATATCTGTGGATTCTTAATCAATTAGAGCTATCTCAATTCTTTCTTTCCCCATCTAGTGTACATCTCCCCCGAACTCTCTCCCCACCACAGAAGAACCATCATCCTAGGTAGCAAGTAAAGCCCTTAGTAATAATAATTCTCCTCTAACGTCCGTCCCCTCATAAACTGCGGCTCACTACCCCTCACATAAATATCCTCGAACAGAATCTTAGGCGTCGCATCAGGGAAGGCCATTTTTTCAGCTTCCGCAACCTGTTGATCAACCGCTGCTCTAGAATCCTTATCAATACCCTTCAGTTCCTCTTCAGAGACGACATTCCACTCAATCAATTTCTGTTTGAGGCCAGCGATAGGATCTTGAGTGGAGCGCATACGTTGAATTTCTTCTCGGGTTCGATAAGTGGTTCCAGGATCGGACATGGAGTGGCCTCCATAGCGGTAAGTAACGTATTCGAGGACTAAGGGACCTGATCCGGCGACGGTATGGGCTTTGGCGTGGGCGACGGCGGCTTTAACAGCGAGAACGTCCATGCCGTTTACTTTGAGACCAGGGATGTATTGTCCGCGTTTGTAATAGTCTGTGAGGGCCGAGGAGCGGTTGGCTGCTGTGCCCATACCGTATTTGTTGTCTGGAACAATGATTATTAGCATTACTATTGCAATGGATGAAGTAGAAATTGGAGGAAGGGAAAGATAACATACTTTCACACCCAAAAAGGACCGGCAAATTCCAAAGCTTCGCCATATTAAAGGCTTCAAAAACTTGTCCCTGATTACTGGCCCCATCACCATACAAGGCCACAGTCGTATTCTTATTCCCATTATACTTATGAGCGAACGCAAGACCGGCACCAACAGGTACTTGAGCACCCACAATACCATTTCCACCATAGAAGCCCTTGGTAAACATATGCATGGATCCTCCCTTACCATATGCAATACCTTCACGACGACCAAGCAGCTCGCCAATAATTGATTTAACGGAGGCGCCGCGCATCATGGCGAAGCCATGGCAGCGATAGGCGGTGATGATGTCGTCTTCTTTGGTGAGGGAGTGTTCGATTCCGACGGCGACGGCTTCTTGTCCGGTAGAGAGATGGCAGAATCCGCGGATTTTCTTCTCTTTATACAGTCTGTCGGCTGCCATTTCCATTCGCCTTTATTTTTGTCAAGTATCAGTGGAAGCTCAGATTTTGCAGCCATGGAATGAGACAGGGGAGGAGGGAAGGAGAGAAGGGGATATTTACCGCATAGAGACCATATCACGATACATCTGCTTCAATTCTTTCTTCGTAGTATCAAGGGTGTATGAAGGTGGATCCAGCTCGTAAGTCTCAAAAGACTCATCGGAAAGAAGGACTTGGAATGGTTTATCATCTTCCTATATCCCATTCCCATCAGCAACACATCCTCCATCCGATTGACCAGCTCCGAAGACTATAATTAGTAGAGGTAAAAGCTTACGGTAGGAACGGTATCTTTATCTGCATGCGCACTGGCAGCATCTGTAGTCACGGATCTCTTCGACAGCGCCGCTCTGGAAAATGCAGTACCCCGAAGAGCAGCAGCAGCCGGTTGACTCGTCCTCAATGCTCTCGAGAACATGGTTGTGGTGGGACAATTGGAGGTGGTGAAGGAGGTGGATGGAGGAAAAGATTGAGAAAAGAAATTGTGGTATTCTAAATAATTTTGGCACATTGACCATCGGTCCCAACGCCTTTTAGCTTAGGTCATCAAAACGCCGGGGATTTGGCGGCTGATTTTTGATAATGAAGGAAAAGAAATTCCGTTTTGGGAAATATTTTATTTATGTGTAATGAAAGTGAATTCAGTATAGAATATTGTGATTTATTCAAGGTTAATTGAACTTAATAGAAGAGTATCCATCCCTTTCCTAAAGAAGCCCCTTTCTGACTTCACCAACTTCTTATCAGCTTCCCCTTCCCAACAACTTCTTCATACTAAGTAAACCTTATTACAACTTCACCTTGCTGGCCTGATCTATTCTCAATGCAAATTTCAACGCTCATCAATTCACAACTAAAAAAACCCCCAGTGCAGTATCCTCGCTTTCTCAAAATGCTAAGAACAACCAACCCCATCCTGTGTTAACCCCCCCCAATAAGGTATCAATCAAGTATCGGTATCAATTCCACGCATGCACCGATATAAAAATCCCCTATTTACCCATAGTGTATTCCTCATTGATTCCCTAGCCCCAGCCCCTTTCTGCTAAACGCCCAAACGCATATAAACAACAATTTACCGCGGATATCTTTCCTGCTATTCACACAATAAGAAATGGTCAGGGATTATGGCGACAAAGTGTAAAAGGGTCGCTGTTGGGTGCTGGGAATAATTTGTTCCGTAGTTCTCGCTGTGGAAACTATAGAGCAGTCGCTCGGATTTTATCGCTTTATCTATGAAATAGCTAGATAGCTGGGTGTCGGTAACTGGGAACTGGAAGTTAATCAGTCATCATCGTGGAAGAAGGTAGGTCCAGTGGCGTGAGGAGGTGCAGTCGAGGGTCCAGCATCGGCCATATCGATATCATCTTGCGAATATGCTTCTTGTGATACCACTCCCGTCATCTTTTGGTCTTGCGTTCCAGATCGATATTCAGCAGCACTCAGAGGCCGAGTAGGTGGTGCACCAAGCAATCTTTGGGCATGTGTCGGCTCTCGTTCATAGAGAACATCTTCTGGTGGAGAGAAAGACCAGACCTGGATAGGGTTAAAAAAGTTCAGGGTTGGGGGACAAAAATACACACCTCCATAATTGTTCGATTCGATCTGCTTGCCATCACGACACATTTCTCTTCCTCGAAAGCAACTCTCCAGACAGCATCCGCGGGCTGTGATAATTCACGGACGAGTTGACCCGTCTTAAGATCCCAGACTTTGACTCTACCATCACTGCCTCCACTAACAACCCGGGTATCGTCAAATTGCAGACTCGTAACGCTGTTGTCATGAGCGGCTAATCGGTGAATCGGTGCCATCTTCTCTAAAGACCACACTCGGACCGATCCATCAGAGCCACCAGTCACAAGCGTATTCCCTCGCATCTGTAACTGACCCACTAGAGACGTGTGTCCCTGGAGAATTGCCTGGCATGTCCTGTCCCTGCATTAGCTCATACCCTCACCAGAAATGCGAATCACCTACCCATTCTCCGGATCCCATATCCTCACACTAGTGTCTAGACTTCCAGTTGCGATCCTATGCCCATCAAAAGCAATGGCATAAATTTGTGAGAAGTGTCCAGAGAGCGTTCTTAAACATCTCCCCTCCGAAATGCTCCATACTCTTGCCGTCGTATCATAGCTTCCAGATACCACTATATCCCCTTTGATTTCTAGACATCTCACGCTTGCTTGATGGCCCACAAGCACATTCTTGCAAAGTCCGCTCTTGATATCCCATATTCTCAATGTTGTATCCCGGGATCCAGAGATTGCCGTATCCGCATCAGACATTTTCAAGCAGCGTACGGTAGAGGTGTGACCGCGAAGAGTGTGTAAGCTCTCACTGTGACGGATTAGCAAGCAAAATAACTTCAGGGGGATCGAGAAAACAAACCCAGTAGACATGTCCCACACACGAACGTCTCGATCACAACCTCCGCTGACAAGAGTATCTCCCCAAGGTACCATAGCCCAGACCCCCATGACATGCCCTTGTAAAGTCTTTTGCGCATTCCCATCCGTATTAAAGACATGGATCTTGGCATTATCAAGAGCCACGACAATGTACTTCGGCGTCAAGTGTAGACTCGTCACCACTCCTTGATCTTGCGTAATATGGCTGGCAATATTATGTCCACCCGTTCTCCAAGCAGTCTCCACCAAATACCTCTGTTTGAAATGTGACTTGTATGATCTGATCTTCGGTCTTCTCAACGCACTCGAGCTCGTGGCGCTATCAAAACTCTTCGAGGTTTTTTGGACATAAAGGCCAGTCGGGAAGGAAAGTAGTGGTCCGATATGCTCGAACTTGTGGACAGGCTGTAAAGGAGGTCGGGGTGTTGCGAAGGGAGGGGTTTGGTGGTTTTCGGACATCCTACGGCCATAGTCGTGCTTGGCACATAACTTCATCCATGTAACATCGTCCGATAGGAGGTCTCTCCATCGTTTTGACACTTGGGAGGCTCGCGCGAGGACTTTAGGGTCGTCAATGCAGGATAGAATCTGAGGCCGCAAATTAGCACGCAGTGGACAATAGAAGGGGAACCACATACTCGTAGACAGATCTCATCTGGCAGACTAGTAAATGGATCTTTTTTCAGCAAAGGAGACACATATTGATGCACGAAACTGAGTTGTTGGCTTGTGCAAAGATTTAACAGATCACCCAGTATCCTCGTTCTTTCAGGGGCCGAACTATTCTTGAAGTAATGTCGAATCTTGGAAAGAAAGAAATCTTCCTGGTCTCCAGCATCGCTCCAATCAGGTTGAGGGTGGTCTGGACCAGGACTTGCTGCGGGTGTAGGGGGAGGAGGGGCATCATAATTTGCGGTCGGCGAATCTAGGTCTGCGGATGGGGTTGTCATGTTCGGCGTTGGAGGACCTCTCGTTCGGGATTGAACCACTTTCTCAAATCTCTGCGGCATCCGCACACTATTTGTACTGGTGTTGAGGGTCAATGTTGCTCGGGTCGGAGAGATCTCGCCGTCGTCGCCATTGAAGACCATTGAGGCTCTTCGCTCCGTCAGACTCAAAGGTCTAAAAGCGTCCATTGTTCCACCTCGTCTATTGTGTTGAATGATTGGGTCGTATGATGTTGATTCGCTGGGATGGGTATTTCAGTCTGCGAGAAAGGGGGAGAGCTGAGTGCGGGAGTTCTCGAGTGTCGGTATTCTATGGCAAGCTTTTGGGACCGAGGGGTCCTTCCCGAGCACTAGTTGGCCTCGAGTGTCTAACCATGGGACTCGCACGATCCGGAGTTGTTATTGCGGGGTAGGGGAGGTGCCGTTGGGTGTGGAAAGAGAGTTCGAAGTATAGATCGAAGAGGGAGGTTGTGTAACTCGAAGATCAGGGAGACACATCCGAATGAAGAAAAGTGACGGGGTTCGGAAGGGGACAATGGAATTATGACAGAGTCAGGGGCGAGGGGTAACTGTGTATTCTTTTCAAAAATATCCTATTGTTGTTTGTTGGCTGGTATTGTGTGGAACGAGAGTGCGTTGTGGTCGTTGTTGCTCAATAGTAAACAGATGCTATTGTGGATGTCGTACGTATGTCTTGTTTCCTTTTTACAGTCCGCACAGGTTGAAGATTGAGGAGGCCGGTTCCAGCAACAGAAGTTCTCAAGCGGTGGAACTGGCTTTGCAGATACTTGTCCAAGGGTGGCTTGCTAGTGTAGAATAACCCGGAAGAGGCCTGTCGAATTTCGGCGATGACATGCAGCTGTGAGACAGAGAATGGGTATGGAGGAAGTAACGGTGAGCTGTGAGCTCTTAGAATAGCATGATCTTCATGTACAGATTCTCTTGTTGGCATATTCAGTCTGCATGTGTTTATGTATGTATGGGCATGTCTGTCTGTCTGTCTGTATGTATGTTGTTGTTGTATACATTTTCATGAATCACCATGCATAGTGAGAAAGGAGTCGGTGAGATATCGTGTTCACTCGTTCGCTCATTCATGTGATGTGAGCATATGGCATATCTGCAAATGGACATCCCTTCAATTCATACCAACATGAATGTCTTTCTATCTGATGATTAGTCTGAACAATCCAACCTTCTTCATCCCATCCATCCCATCCATCCCATCCATCCCATCCATCCCTCACGATCCTCCTACCCAAACAAAAGCCTTCAGGGGCCAGTTCGTAGCCATCCAGAATTCCAACAGTCAAAAGGAAAAAAAAAAAGATGCATCCAACCGCGAAAGTGTGCTGATTGCTGATTAATCTCGGGCCCCAGACGTTGTAAGTAGACCCATTTGCTCCTAGGAGCAAGAGAGCGACAGCAGCGCAAAGAGAGGGTAAAAAGAGAAAAAGAGGATTCAAAGGGCACATGATGATACGCTCGCCAGTGTTGCAAAAGCTGCAGTGCACAATCAAATCCGTCGATATGCAGGGGGCGATGAGTGAGTTCTGAGACGCCGAAGAAATATAGTGAGGTGCACAGCCTCGATCTTTTTGGAACCTTTTGATTAATTAATCCGAAAAAGACGCTTTGGAATGTGAGAATTTGGAGTCCTCGAATTGTTTTATGAAGTCGATAATTAAAAGAGCTCTCGCTCTAACGAGGTAAAGAAGAAAATAAACCCCGCATGAACAAATCACAGAGCAAAAAGCCAAAGCAGGTAAGCAAACTTATTTTTATATACTCCCTCTTCCTCTTCCTCTTCCAATTTTCCTTCCCGGATCACCAAATGCGAAAGAGTGAAATATCGGGGTAGCAGAGTTATCAAATTGCCCAAAACGGAAAGGAAGCTAACTCTTTCCTTTTCTCCCCAACTTACAAATTAAACGTAGCCTTTTCTAATCCTTTTTCTGCGGATCGCATGATCTATTGCTATGGATAAATGTATATTGGCGTCCTCACCCCGCATTCAGCCTCGCCCGTTTGATGGGTTGCTGCATGATGCAATCATCTCATTAAAGAAATGAATCAAGAATCTACGGTATACCACTTGGTAGGGAGGCGTTGCATATGGAGATGTGCCTTTCTCATTTCGTATAATCTATCTCGTACATAGCATAACCAATCCTTTCCCCCCTTTGAAACCAGCCTTTCGTAACATAACACACTCATTGTATTTGTCATCTCATCTCATCTTTTACATCAGTGATCGTGCCAGAATTGCGTTAATAGAGGAATCAACATTCCGCCCACGGCTGCAAGCGTATCCCTCATTTGGGGTTTGGGTTGCTTTCGTTGCGAATTGCCTTCTACATATCCGTTCGAGGTCGAGTGATCGTGGGCTCCTGAATCTTCCTGCATCGCATGCATTGCAACATATCTGCTGTGGTCAGTACAGATCGCGCTCAAAAGGAGAATGAAATCGGACATACAAGAATGTTCCTCCGGAAAATAGCAACAACATTCCTGTCCACCATTGTCCTTTCGCTCCTTCAATGTTTCCTCCACCTAGGATATTCACTAGGAAAAAGGTAGTCAGAGCTCCAAATGGAGCTGCTAGACTGAATATAATCAGATGCCCCCGAGCAGCACGTTTCGAAAGTCCTTGCTTCAGAAGAACAGACGTGAGCCCGAAAGCCGCAGGTGCTTTATGTACCATAATAGCGATGAAAATGATGAATCCCAACTTGGTATTCGAGGTAGAGGCAGATGCGCCCATAGCAATTCCATCTGCAGCAGCATGAATAACCAATCCTGTAGTGGTAGCCAAACTGCGGCTTTGTTTAGGAGTAGGCGTAAGGGATTGGAGGAAGCTTTCGGATTCTTCATCCGCCGTGATTCCTTGAGATAGGTTGTCTAGAGAAATATGTCGGGTCGGTGGGGGTGGTTGTAACTTCTCGGAAGCATGCCTTGGGAGCTTGTCGATTAGGTACATCAGAATGAAGCCCAATATAAGAGCAAGGCCAATGTAAAATGTAGGTGAACTGTGCTCGGGTTCTTCTCCTGGTTTTCCTGGGCCTGGGGTAGTTTCCTCTGCACTCTTTGCTGGAAAAGCTTTTGTATCCGGGGTGGGGACTGTCAAGGTTGGATTGGGAGCGGTATCCATCACTGGAATCTTGGAATCATGAACATGTTCATCTGCCCTCTTTGCGTATGCGATCGTACTTAATTCCCCCTCAATCCATTGCAATCCAACCCCACTGTGCCGTATTGCCAGACTTCGAGCTCCAGAGGAATGTCCTGTTGAGCCTGCAGAATATATTGTTTCAATCCCCTCCGGTATAATGACTATCAATGATGTCCCAACCAATACTCCCATGCCAATTGTCGAGATCAATCGGAGTTGCGATGTGGAAAGAGTCATGGACAATGGAAGTGCGCCGGCCAGGAAGGACTGCTCTTCATTAGCATTGGAATAATTCAATAGACGTCAGTCCTTACAGCTAAACACATCACCACTACCCATTATTAGCATTCATTTGTCTATTCCGAAGTTTATGAATGTACTGACCGCTCAGGACAAGCAACAAGAAGAGGCCGTCAAACATCTTGGCCTCCTTGTTTCTGAATGCACGCCAATCCAACAATAACAAGGTCGCAATCCCAAACAAATGATTAATCCAGTATTAGCGACACATTGCAGACCAAATAAATCATAGAATAGCGAAAGTTTTTGTGAGCTACAGTCGGGAGAGAAAGGTTTGTTAAGGACAGAGGGGACCAGGAATTGTTATCACTTGTTCTTTTTTTTTTTTTTGGAAGGGGGAATTGACAGATTTGAGGTCTTAACTCAACGAGGCTGAACTAAAAAGCACGATCCAATTTGGTATGTATGTAGCTTGCAATCTAATCCCTGTTAAACCGCGTCTTGCTTTCTTAGGCGCGGCACCTCAACTCAACTTCGAAGATCGAGAAAGCCTCGCAATTACATCTTCTTTTGGACAACGTCGTCTTTCTCGTAATATTCTCAATTCCAATACAAGATAAGATGACTGAATTTGAAGAAGACTGTACGTATCTAGGCCTTTATGCTGTTCTTCCTTGTCCTAGTATATCAGCTGGCGCAAACATTCGAGGTGTCTCATCTTTGAATGGGCCGAGATGCTTCCCCATAGGAATGCGCATCTTCTTTGACCTATCCTGCACCGCATGTCTCTTGAAGAGTCTAATCTAACATTTATTAGGGTCTACCGAATCCAATGAGGCAGTCCAAATCTCTCTCGTTGCTCCTAGCACCAATGGCCTCGACACCCTTCACACCTTCAACCCCAAAATGACCTATTCAATCTTCAATCACGAAGAGAGAATCTTTGGCTATCAAGGCTTGAAGATCAACCTTAGATACAATGCATCCGATATGCGACCAGGTTTGCAGATTATCTACAATAAGAAATTCAAACCTGTTGGAGATACACAGGCAACCGATGTGAAGGCTGTTCTCGAAAATTATCTACCTAATAGTAAGCTTGTCCAATTCTGCTTTCATGCTTCAAAACTAAGAAACTTCAGACGCATTTGAAAAGGCTAGCATATTTGAAGAGGCGGTAAAAGAAAATCATGCTCAAGTGAACTGGCATCCACCTGGAAAGCTTTACTCAACCTTCCAATCCGGAGACCAAACTTGTGAGATCTGGATGGGTAGTCTTGCCGACTTGGCAGTCCAACAACTTCTCAAGCGCATCCAAATCCTCATTCCCTTCTTCATTGAAGGCGGAACTCTTCTTGACCTGGGACCAGAGTCTCTCCTCGAACGATGGACCGTTTTCTTTCTCTACAACAAATCCTCCAACCCCGCTCCTGGAACCTCGCCTTATACTTTCATGGGTTACTGCACGGTTTACCGCTACTTCTTCTATCAACCCCACATCCGACCGACCTCGCCATCTTCAAAAGGAAAGAAGACACCCATTGTGCGTCCTGCCAACTTAGATTTCACCCTCCCCATTACAACCGAAGTAAGGTTCTCCTCTCTTCCCTGCCGCTCTCGCATCTCTCAATTCCTCATTCTTCCTCCCTTCCATGGCCACGGTCACGGCTCCCATTTCTACTCCTCTATCTTCGCTTACTACCTCAACTCCCCCTCAACGATCGAGATCACTGTAGAAGATCCTAACGAAGCATTCGACGACCTTCGTGACCTTAACGACCTCACCCTCCTCCGCACAATCCCCGAATTTACCTCTCTACGAATCAACACCTCCTGCACACTCATGCCTCACTCCTCCCTTCCCTCTAACATTCTCGACACTAATACCCTCGACATTCTCCGCCGCCGCGTGAAAATCGCTCCTCGCCAATTCTCTCGCGTCGTAGAAATGCAATTACTTTCTCTCATCCCATCCGCTGTACGATTGCACCTCCCAAACGAGATTCCACCGGGAAAGAAGAGTTTGGGAGATGAATTGAAGGGGAAGGAAAAGGAGTACAGGTTCTGGAAATTGTTAGTTAAGCAAAGACTATATAGGCATAATAAAGATATGTTGGTGCAAATAGAGAAAGGGGATCGGATTGATAAGTTAGATAGTGCTGTAGAGGGCGTGGAGTTGGATTATTTGCGGTTGTTGAGAACATTGGGTGAGCGTGGTGCGAAAGAGGTTGGTGTTGGTGGTGGCAGCGGTGCGAACGGTAAGAATGTTGGTGAGGTTTCTGGTGGAAGTGAAATGAATAGAAATGGGAAAAGAAAGGCTAAGGATAATAGTGGTGAGGATTTGGAGAGTGAGGGACCGGCGGGAAAAGAAAAGAGACCTAAGATCTGAGCGGACAGGAGTGGAGAAAGGGCATAAATGATGCATACACGGTCTTGGGGGGGGGAGATATGTAAAGGAAAGGAAGGAGTTTCAGGCGTTAAAGTAGTCCATGCCATCTCTAGTATCTGGATTCTTTCTGGCCTGTTTTGGTCTTCAGAGGAGAAGAAACTGATACCTGCCTTTACAGTACGATACAATACAACACCACGAAATAAATGAATACAATATAGTATTTCTTCTTCAAACTTATGCTTGTGTCATATTATGTTGTCTACCTGCTTTTATTGTTTGTTTGGAGTAATGGATTTCAAATGTCCTTCTTTTCCTTTCTAATGCATATCCGAAGCTTCCCGTTTCGATTACTCTAATAAAATTTGTCCTAATGACATACCGGATGGAAGCCTTTCTAGAAAGAGAAAAGATGGAAAAGGAGGGAGAAAATACTAAATACAAGGGATGAAAGTATACTTCGACTTATGTAGTCTTGCTGTATAGTAACTATTTCTATCATTCGCCTTTTGCTTTGGGAAGCACTCGATGAGTACCAAAAAGGCACCTTTTTTCTAAGCATCTTATCATTTACTGCTTGAATTTTGCTTTTCTCTATCCAGGAATAAACCCCTTCCTTTAACAAAACAAGACATACTTCGAAAACCCCCCAAAGCCAGCTGTCGGATATTCTATCCTCTCTCCTAGTTACTTGTTGCAGTCCCCTCCTTCCTCTGGTGTTTTTAACCAGGAACACACTCCCCTCCACTCCCATGCTCCCCCTCTCACCATCTCCCCACCCCACCTTCTTCTAGTCGCTCTTTAAAACCTCGTCCCATTAACCCCTTGCACGCCCTTTCCCAGCTGTCCTGCAACAACGGTTGCCTCCCTTACAGCCCTCGCCACCGTTCCCCTTACCCGTCCCTCCTCCAAAACCAACAAACCCCCAATCGTACATCCTCCCGGTGTGCTTACCTTATCTCTCAACAACGCAGGATGTTCACCTGCTAATACCATTCCTGCGGCGCCGCGCATGGTTTGAGCAGCCATACGTTGTGCTTCTGCTCTCGGTAAACCCATTGCTACAGCTCCATCGATCGTAGCTTCAAGCATGAGAGCGAAGAAGGCTGGTCCTGAACCGCAGAGGGCGGTACAAGCGTCCATGTTAGAGGCAGGGAGGAATACTACGTCGCCGATTTGTTTGAATATCCATGTTAAAAGAGAAGTGGTGGTGGGGGGGAGAGCAGGGACTGGCGTTGCAATAACTAATACATATCAATCAATACTCTGCCTTTACGTCTCGGAAAAGGGGGACATGATTTACCAGTCATAGATTCGCGAATCCCAGAAGCAGTGTTAGGCATCGCTCTTACACATCTACACATCTTGCCCTTCAACCTCTCTTCCTTGCCTAGATCCCTTTCGTAAACCGCAAATTCAAGCTGTTTAACCGGCACACCAGCACAAATAGACACTAAAATCTTTCCCTGCAATGCTTCCTCCATCCCTTCCTCGCCCAAAATTTCTCCCACCATATAAGGTTTACAGCAGAGCAGAATCACATCAGCTTCTTTGACAGCAGAGACATTTGAAGATTGTTGGATTTTGACGGATGAGAGGTAGGGGAGGAGAGCATGTTTGATTTTCTTAGCGGATTCGGGACGTCGCACACAAGCGATGAATTTAGAGGGGAGAAGGGGGGGCAGTTCAAGAGGAGTGGATGTGCCGGAGGATGTGGTAGATGCGATTAAAGGAGCGGGTTTATGGGGTGGCGGGGTGAGGGTGTGTAGGGAGGAGAGGATGCCAGAGAGGATAGCGATGCCCATTGTTCCTGTGACAGCATTAGTTGGAGACCATGTAGGGGCTTTTATTCAGAATGGAAGTGTAGAAGTGCAGAAGGCCAAAAGTGAGGCTGTTGAGAAATGTCAGAAAGAAGATAATATTACCACATCCCAGAACCGTCAGAGTCATTTCTGACTCTCCATTGCTTGCCATCTTGGGGCTGCACTTTGTTGTTCAATTTCGGGTCTGACTTATAATTTGATGTTTTTTTTTGTCTGTTGCCGCGACGTAATGCAAGAAAGAAGATTACAAAATAGGCAAATTGAATGTGAAAAGTCAACTCAAACACAACATAAAAATAGGAAAAATCCTCATCCTCAATCCCACCATCTGCCTCACTCTTCCGCCTTGAGTCTGATTATTTCGAGTTAGACCAACGTCCGTGCACCACCAAATTCAATATGCACAGCAGCGATAAGATTGGAAAAGATTCCATCCAAGAATCTAGTCCTTCAGCCTTACCATCATCTACTTCTTCTTCCTCCACCTACTCTGACCTCTCCAGTTGTGGCTTTGGCTACCAGATCAATAATTATGATGCATCATCTATTCCTCCAGTAAATTCTGACGCTGCAAAGAAGAATCGAAAGAAAAATAAGAACAAGAACAAGAACAAGAACAAGAACAAGAACAAGAACAAGAACAAGAACAAGAACAAGAAAAAGAACGAGAACACCAGTGTACCTATCCCTGATCAAGCTCACCACGAACCAACAGCCAAAATGGATCCGTTCGAGGTTCGCCTTCGCTTTACCCAACATCTCCAGCATCTCAATGCCAGTGTTACCAGCGCCAACAAGGCTGCGCAGTATGCTTTGAAGTACCGAGATATGGACGAGGACTTGCACAGCTGTATCTTGGAGCAATTGGAGCGCGTAGGTTCTTCTTTCCTTTCCCTTTTCGCAATTCTTTTCCCATCGATGCATTTTACTTTTACGTTTGCTTTTGCTTTTACTGATGAGTATCAAATAGAATTCTATGAATAACCGCGCCAATATCATGTACTTCATTGAACATCTCTGTGATATGGCTACTCGTGAAGGCCACACAGATTACGTTCGCATGATGCAACGAGACATCCTTCGCATCGTCGATGCTGTTGCCCCCGAAGATGGATCCGGTGCTGCTAACGTGAAGGTTGTTCGCAAGGTATTTCCCCCCCTTTCCCTTCCTCGTCCTCCCCTCCATCCATTCCCCGATTTCTAACTGTAATCTTCGAATAGGTCCTCTCAGCACTCCAACAAAAGAATTACCTTCTTGCTCAAACCGTCACTGAAATCGAAGAATGCCTGAAGGAACGCGATGTCGCCCCAGACACACTGCTCTCTTCCCCTGCCGCCGACACTCTCGACTCCGAGATTGGGAACAGTGGCACCACCGGCTCTCTCTCGCAAACTCTCAAGCCTTCCAAATCTGCTTTCGGTCAACAGAAGTTGGACAAGAAGCAAATCGAACAACGTATTGAAGAGGACAGGGAGCGTCATAAGAAATTGCGCGAGAACATCTGGGCTATCAATCCGGACATTGTGGGTGGAGGTGCTGGTGGAAAAGGAAAAGGCCCAGGTATGCTGATGAAACCCTTGGAGAACCCAAGCGATGTCGATGCAGAATTCGAGAAGCTCTGGGAGGAGACCAGTGATGTGGGTGAGGATGACTACGATCTATATGAAGAAGAGGCGAATGAGCGCAGAGAGGCTTCTAAGGAGTGGAAGGAGGAGCGGAAGAGGTTCTTCTTTGGAGAGCCTAACTAATCTCCACTGTTCTTCAAGATTGCTTGAGATTTTCTTTCTGAATGAGCTAGATAATTTCGGGGTGTTATTTGGGAAAGGGATGCATTTGCAATGGCGTTTCTTCCCCTCCATCAGGATGATGGTGCATTTACAGCTGGGCGATACTCATTCGGTTCTTTACAGCAATCTTTTGGAGTCATGGAGTTCATTAGTAGATCGCATCACATCATCGATATGAAATGAAGAAGAAAAAGTCTATCATATCATCCTCTTTTTTGCTTCTCCTTCTTCATCTTAGCTCAGTGGTTTGGCCACTGTGGGTAGTGATTGAATATAACTTTAGTCTCATTTTCAACTCCATATTTGCAACGCGAAACTGGACATGTCCGAGAAGGATAATGTCTATGGAAACCTAAAGATCCAAAATCGTATGTTCAAACACCCTTCTAAAGCTTTCTCAGCTCACTCAAACCAGATACCTGCATGCCATCACTGGGTGTGAAAAAGAATGAGAAGCTACTTCAAGCTAGCGGTGGCATACTTGCCGACGAGATAGGCTTAGAAAAATCGTGACCATGATTCGCACCGTAGACGCCGCAAAAGTTTTTTCTTGCATTCACACTAGTTCACACTTGACCGTGAAAGACGCTTTAATAATCCCCTTAAGAGCTACTCTAGTGGTCGTGCCGTCCCCTTGTAAGTTGACTTCCAAAAACATTTTGCACCCGTTGGGTGTAACTAGCTCAAGGCAGTACTACTTCAACGAGTGGTTACAGGAAATTAAAACGTGAGCTAATGCTGTGTACCAACTAGGTCCGTTGTTGTTTGGACGAGGGTGAAACATTTCCTATAGCAATAGTAATAAGAGCTGATCAATGATACAGCACACACATTATCCGGCGGATGACTACTAAGCTTTTCAGACAAGAAACAACCTTCGATAGTGCTTAACCGGCACACCTATTCCAAGATCTCGCCGCGCTAGTCAGTTTTATATGCTCTAGGCCTCTGCCCAGTCTTCACATGTTTAAAAAGCACATTATTACGCCCTTGGCAAAGAGATCTGAACAGCACATGCAACAGCCACAGGATAGTAAATATCTTGGCGTATCTCAACTTCAGTTACAGCTATGTAGGTTGGGCAACCACAATACATTTCAAAAGATATCGGTTGATGCTAACGAAATCGATTCTAAGCAAGCAATAGTACTTTTAAAGAGTAGAAACAGGCTAAATGCGAAGTTTGTGACTTGATTGTTAGAGGCGTTCATGGCACCGAGGAGCAACGAAATGGTAGTTTTACAATATGCGGCCACCTACTCTACACGAAGTGTATTCCTTGAATGGAACAGGTACTTCAAAAGAGTGGTTGGAGGAATGACTGTTTTAAATACGCACTGTGTCTTGAGGAATACCTCATTGGTGAAGAGTACCTAGCGAAGCCTTTTAGAGAAGGCAGCAACCATCTCTCTGCCTGGCAATACTTTGATAAAGATGGCTGCTCTACTAAGATATCTGCATTGGTCTCCGATATTGAGTATCATGGTATGGATGGCAACAGATAAGTGCATTTGTTGAAGGATTAGCGAGGTAGACAGGAATGCTAACTCCTACCCAGCCCAGCCAGTATCGTATTCTCATGCCAGACAAGATCACTAGATCTTATCGGAATCTTTCTGAAATCGCATAACATCCTATTTGTCCGTATTGATGGATCCTGTCCTCCTTTGCAGCGTACATTGATTCTGGGGAACTACCTAAACGATCCCGCAATGAAGATATTACTTATGACCACGGGGACAGGAGCAGTAGGGTGATTACTCTCGTGTCTCAAGATATATTTCAGGTGCTAATATCACTTTAGTCTCAATATGACAGTTGCAACTTGCGTTTATATATAGGAACCTCGGTAGATCCTAATGGTAGTACGCCAAGCTCAATCGTCTGGGCTAAAAAAGACATGTTCGAATATTACGTTATATTAAGAAAGCAAGAGCAGAAGAGTAAGACAGTTTCATTCTGGAATTTTGGGCCATGAAGGCTAACATCTAAAGCTAACACTACAAATCCGGAAGCTTGAAGATGACAAAACGATGATTATTATTGACTTGGCACGAACATTAATTTTTTCTGTCTATCATAGTATCCCATTAAAAAGAAGATTTAAAGAATAGCTGTTATTTCCTCTTTGCTGGTCTAGACCCGGCTAAGCATTACTGTTATCGTCTGTTTCAGAACTAATACAATCGATATAGAAATTCACTCAGGGCCTTTTCAATTCTAACCATATCCAATGAGCACCTAACAAGACTGACAAAATGGTCTAGAAGGAATAGCCCTAGGAGAATATCAAGTCAAGTAATGCTATGCCATAACTTCCTAAAAGCTCTACGCCCTATTGTGGCATGTAAGTACAACTGAGAAATATAAAAGAGAAGTTCTCCTTCACATTCTTTCACATTCTATCAGCTATTAATACATACTTTTAGTTAATACTAATATCAAAGAATATAGTATACAAGCTTAAATTACAAGGGGATCCAAATTCACGGTGATATTTGCTAAGATCAAATCATGGTCATTTTTCATACGATTGTATCTAGCGAATGAATTTGCTCTATGACTAAAGGTTGTAGGAAATCAAGCACAACTGAGAGAACTTTATCAGACTCATGCCTCACCCCATCGACGATGTCCAGCTGCGGTTGAATATTATCGCTCTCCAATGCCGACTTGAGTCTTATTATAGCTGACACACGGTCCCCAACAGTTGCAATAGGCTTGTTGGATCCCACTTTAGTGTCGAGCTGGCCACTCTCCTTCTGAGCTTCTCTTTTGATCCCTTCCAGCCACATCCAAAATTCAGTTCCACCATGGGCTTCATTATCTGCTCCACCGACAATTAATTGAATTTTCACCTCTCGAATCTTCTTTTTGTCAATCGTAGCTCCATCAAACACCTCTGAAATATCTTTAATGCCAAAGGGCCACTTCAATTGGTCATCCAGTGGTGTCACCCGTCCAGGCGCTCCTATGCTCACAGCATGCAGCCTTTCCGGATACAAGTACAAAAAGCGATGGATAAACTGTCTACCGCTAGAAAATCCTATTATGAATACCTTCTCGGTAGCAATTCCAGGCCAACGGGTCTTAACCACGTCTAGAATGGCTAGAAGAGTAGTGTCAGCATGCAAGCTCTTGTAGCGGAGTAGATGATAGTTCTCAAGGTCATTGAAACTGTCGATACCAGCAGGAAATAAGGGCGCAAGGACGGCAACATGAAAGCTGTTCGCAAAAGATATGAGACGGTCACGGCATGCTTCTGCGTTCCTGCCTGTGCCGTGGATAGTGACGACTAATGGCAGAAGAGGGCGTTGGTATATGGGAGAAAGATCTTTGGAGTCTGTAAAGTAGAGGCTAGGATCTGGGTTGTACTGGTCTGGTGGTATGTACATGGAATAGGAAACGCGAGGATCAGATTGGAGAGCTCTGAAAGGGATCTTGCCAACGAGAAAGGTGGCCTTGAGGAATTTAGGAGGCACATCTCTTGTAGATCTAAGCCGTGGGAGATCCATATTCAACTTATAATGGAAGATATGATGAGAGTGAAACAATTACTCTTAAAATGATGCATAGGCGCCAAAGGGAGCTTATATATTAAGAATACTTTGTGAGGTGACGTGTCCGTCCCCGCTCACACGACCTACATATATTAAAACGCGAGTTGCTTTTCTATCGATGTTAAGGGTTCAAGGCTTTTTATTCGAGGTTCTATCGATGACACACTGCTTTACTCCCAATCTCGATTCTTATAGTCCCATCACGTGATAAATCTGCGCCTAGCAGACTTAGTGCAGTGAAGGCTAAAGCAAGATCGCTCTCTCTAGCCTGCCTATTATCTAAAACAAGCCATGCTTTGCAGCCGCCCTCTATGAAAAGAGCAAACTCGCAAAATGAGTCTTAGTCTAGATTTGTAGATTATAAGATAATTTTGTAATTTTATTGTTTCCTCACTAGGCTATGTCTATCATTTGTGCCATGTCTAGCTTTAGGTTTGAAAGTGTGATCTTCGGTAGAACAAGGTTCGTCTTCAAGTAGCCAATTTCCATTAGACAGATACTATAGCAATCGGTTATTATGTGACCCCCATACTACCTTGTTACAAAGTATGGGGCAGCAAATACCCTCAACAAGTAGTGCAGAAAATGAGATTTTATAGTAGAGAGAAGCTCGCTTGAGAGGGGGACTACCAACTGCATACCACGTCCATACGGTCCAACGGAAGGGGAAAGCACCGCTCAAACCCGCACGGCTGTATTATTCCATCTCGTTGCACTGAATGTTTCCAAAGGAAAGTTGCATTTGGCTTACCGACTTAGAGCGGTCTCAATGTGGTGAACAAGCGTCGAGCATTTCCCGGGGCTGTTCTTGACCATGAACGACCACTCATCCACGGGAGTAGTCAACGTCATCTTTGCCGCTGGGTGGGCTTCTATAATTCATCTTCACTTGCTTTCCGAATTCGCCAGTAATGCACCTGACCAGCGTGTGTAAGGTGCAACCAACGTTTAACCGGTCAGGGTAAAACCGTAAAAGTCAAGATTAAATAAAAGAGCTGCGAAAGTGCTGCAAAAGTACTGTGAAAGTGTACGAGGTGACCTCAGGTCGCGTGGGCACAAGAAAGAAGTCAGCAGATCAAGAGAACAGAGGATCAATAAGTAGTGGTAAGAATGATATCTAAGGTGCCTGCCTCATGAAGGAGAGGCTAAGCCTCTCCTTTATAGCCATAGACTAGTATTATGCCCTTGTAGCTACCCTCTATAGGAGTAGCGTGACATCACGACTTCTAGCCGCCTCACAGTACTACGAAACTAGTTTTGTGAGATCACGAGTTATATCTTCAAAAATTCGAAATCTATCGACTTATATAAGTTCACTTTTGATTTTGTTTGCTATTTTGTCGAATTCGGCTAGTGCGGTCGGCTAGGCACCAAGCTTAAATAGTCTTGATACTCTTCTCCGGCAGTTTTACTTCTTCCAACTTATATACTTTTTCGATTTTTTTCGGTCAGTCCATTGAGCTTCCAGCTAAAACTCAACGTGGTAGAAACGTACCTGGTAACTACTTTCAAACTACCATCTAACCACTTCGAAACTACTTCCAATAACGGCTCCGAAGTCCCTTCACACTACTATCATGCTAGCTGAGAGCTACCTTGCAAGAGATCCCCGACCAGCTGGTGTCCCTGCTTGGAACAAAAAGGTTAGTACTTTTCAGCTACTTTGAAACTAGTTTCTGACTACTTTAGAATGGCTTGTTCAAAATTCCTCCCGGTGAAATCTTCTGCCGCTTCGTCGACGAGAATGACATAATGTGTGCTTCTCGTGTAGGTACATTCTATCTACTTTGCAACCACTTTTTAACTGCTTAGATCAAATTTGAAACCACCAACCCCGTTCGTATCCACGTTAATCAGCTTCACCGTGCTTGGGCTAGGGATAACAACAACAAGGCTATTACCAAGGAGGGTGCTGAAGGCTATATTGAGGCTCCAGCAGTTGCTATCAGTGGAGGTGCTGGCGGAAAGACGTCAAATGTATTCAACTACCTTTCAACTACTTTCCAACTACTCTTCAGGCTGCTAAGCAGGCTGCCAGTATCATATTCGCTGAGGCTGAGCGTCTTATTCGTGCATTCATTGCTGAGGCGAGGAAATACAATCTAACTACTTTACAGCTACTTTGAAACTAATTGGAAACTATAGCAGGAGAAGGTTCGTGACGAGGGTGATCAAGCCATGGCATCTACTATGGTTAGTATAATACAATACTTCTATAACTACTTGCTAACTACTTTCAGACCAAGAACAAGACCAGGAAGAAGGCCAAGCAGAAGAAGGACGCCAAGCAGGCAAATCGGGTTAGACCGCCAAAGCAAGTATCTCTGAACTCCCTCGTAACTACCTTCTAACTAGTTTAGCAACGAGTTGACCGCCTGATTGCTGCTGGTACCAAGCTCAGATGCCCGGTCAAGACCGTCAAGAATATCAGGCTTGTAAGTACATTCTTACTACTTTGCAACCACTTTCTAACTACCTTGAACAGCCATCGAAGTCTGCAATGCTTCAGGAGTTTGCTGGTCTCGAAGTCGGTTCTCGCCTGAAGCAAGGTCCTTGCTGCAGCGTTTGCAAGCTAAATGACAAGCATAAGGGTGTTGAGAGTAAGTACGTCTCAAGTACTGGCTATCTACTTACTAACTACTTTCAAGAGTGTCCAAAAATTTCATCGGTGGACTGGAATGATGAGGATGGTTGCCAGGTGCTCTTGCTTTTCCGTAAGCCTGGCGTCACTGAAACCTTCAGAGATACTACTCTAGCACTTTGAAACTACGTTCCAGCTACTTTCAAGGTACTTACGGTGCAATGGGAAATATGGCGTTGATTTTGCAAATCTCTAGCTAATATTTACTGACGATATTCACGGAGCCAAGCGATAGACCCTCTCCTTGGCGGCTACCAGAAATTTCTTAATGAAGACAGATCCCTCTCTCTCTCTCTCTTTTCCTCCTATACCTACTCACCTTTTCTCTTGCCTTGCTCGCCGTCCTCTGTCCTAGCCCTCCCCCACCCACAGCATCGTCTCTACATACCAAACCTAAAACAATAATCCATTATGAACCGCGACAAAGATGCTACTGCTGCTGCTGCTCCTCCTCCTCAGCAGCCACTTTCTAGCCGTAAACGTCGACAACTCGACCCGGTCGATGAAGACGACCACCGCAAGAAGAAACATACCGCCTCTCAAGTTCACCTTGACATCCACACAGACGACGCCGGCAACGATACTGAAACCAGCAGCAGTGGCACCATGGATACCGTCACCATTGATGGCCCCGACGAGCGACGGGGGGTTGATGACATCTTTCTACAAAACCGAAACATTGTCCGCAGTAAGGTTACTTCGCGCAATCCAGCTCCTCAAAGAGAACATTTCTCCTTGTCAAGCACCGTCTCGACCACCACTTCAACCATTGTCACAACGACCGCCTGAACTGATTCGTGCCCAAGTCCGGCACCAGCTAACCGAAATCCCTCTTAAAATCACACCCCTGGTGTAGAATTCCACGCTAAAGGAGAAATAACAGTGAGCGAGAGCTTTGATTGCTCGCTCTCCTAATTCCCCAACATGATCGGCTCTTGAATTAGCAGTCTGAAAGAAAATCCAAACTTGCCTTTAACGCATTCGGCTCAGAGTAGCTCTATTAAAGCAGTCTTTTCATCTTAACTGTCTACAATCATTGGGGATGCTAAAGTTAAATAGTCACCTCTAGAAGCATATTTTAGGGCATGGGAGCTTTGGAGAGCCGTGATGAAAATTTCCCTGTAAAAGTGCATGCACTAACTCAATGTCATAATGTCCTTGGATATATGGACTTCAAGTATATATGTTGCCTGAGTTTTGAAGTGCGGCGGCAAAAGCTATTGAAACAGCTAGAGCGAGGACAAAGTAAAGCTGCAAATTTATATGGGTGTATGGGTGTTCATGGCTTTTGGGATGACAATAAATTCATGAATTCGAAGTTGCCTAACACTGGTAGTGTCCTGTTCCAGATGGGACGACCACTACTTTGTTGTATCATTTTGAGTGCTTGCCCCAAGATCCTCTCTCTTCCCGTTTGCAATATTTCATCTATACAGCTGTTCTGAGAGTAAGGTTCGGGCTATTCAAACTCTTGACGCTCTGGCCCGCACTCAGAATTTGCCCTTGAATAACGAGTATCCCTATCGTTCATGGTAGGGTAAGCCAAGTAAGAAGAAATGGGCTGAGCGAGAAGTAAATTTTATACACATCTCTATTGGTACACTTGATATCCTTCCCATTCCATGCAGCTGCAAAACACGCACGCCATCACTATTCTACTCCATCAGGACCACACCGCCCAAGGCCTTCAATGTAGCCACAATCTTATCAGCTTCTTCCTTTGGCACAGCCTCCTTCATTAACTTCGGCGCACTCTCCACAAACTTCTTGCTATCAACCAAACTCAATCCCAACATGCTCTTGATCTCCTTAATGATCTTTGGTTTCGCGGCCGCATCGAAAGACACCAGCTTGAGGTTGAATAATGTCTTTTCTTGCTGTTGTGGTGCCGCCTCTTCTTCTTCGACAGGCGCAGCTGCTGGCGCTGCTGGAGCGGCGGCAAATCCTCCCATTGGCATGTCGGGGATATTTAGTCGTAACTTTAAAATGAGACGGTTAGCTTATGGTCTCGGAAAACAGCTCTACTGTAGCATATTCTGTACCTTCAAACTAGACACCAAGTCAGCAGTCTCTAATAATGTCAACTGACTGATCTGATCCACGATTCCCGATATCTTTGGGTTAGAAGGAGCTGCCTCCGTAGATGCCCATCGTTTTGTAGATGTGGGATTCCTTCGTTGTGCGAGAGAAACGGGAGCAATTCGGAAATAGGAGATAGTTCGGAGAGAACGCACACAGCTTCGAGCTGCTGATTGACAGGATAATGACATTGTGGGTGAGGTGTGAGCTCGAGATGATTGAAGATTTGATGGAGAAGAAGGCTTGACCTCGATATATTTTTTAGCAGATGTTTCGCTAGCGCGATAAGGGTGTGAATTTATTGAAAGAAATTCTTTATCGACGATAAAAAAAAAATATTTCAGAATGCATTTGAAAACCTCCAAAGGTGATTACCTTTTTAAACACCAACACAAAATGGAATCTCTTCAGATCCATGGGCAGAATGGGCATATTTTAAATGCGAGTTCTCTGAGAGACTTGCCCGAAGAAATCCTCGAAATAATACGCCTTGAACGATCCCCACAATTCCTGGATACTCTCGCAGCCTCTGCACTGAAACCTAATTTAACACTTCCATTGTTCACGCAATTCGAATCAGTGATCGCAGACTCTTGTGCCAGATGGATATCGAGCTCGGGAGGCCGTGTTCAAAAGAATGAAATAATTGAAGCGTTTGCGCGGATTCTACCTCTCGCGCCCCATCTCTCCACCTTCCTCCAAAAATATCTCTTCGAAACTACCATATCTACCCATGCCGCGGAAATTTCTACAATAGGATGCTTGGGGAGGGAAGAAAATACATTTCATATTCTCGCAGATCTACCCCTGCAGGGCCTTCTCCTTGCGACGTGGAGGCTTCTCAATTTCGACAAAAATGCCTTTTCCACAGCTATCTCACTTTCTAAAATACAAACTCTTTTACAACATTCGAGCTCGCCTGTACGATATCTTGCCATTAGAATATTCTGTCAGTTACAATTGGCATCAGACTCTATATTGGAGGCAATGATAGAGAAACATGTGGGAAAGGCAGATCCAATTATGGGAGAATTCGATGGAGAATTGGTCGACTACGGTTTCCTGAGTTTGTTCGAAGAGAAGCGGCTGAAAGATGCCCATTCGTCTTTATTGGCTCGGAACCCTTTCGATCACCTCAGAATTGTTTCCCAGGAACTTTCTCCGCTTGTGGTGAGATACACGAATAAATTACTTCCTCGACCAAACGGACCGCCTGGGCGACCCTCTCTCCTAGTTCCGACCGAAACGACGACCAAAAACAGAGAATCTTTTGCGCAAGAGCTTCTCTCGTCATCTCCAATTTTGTTACATGGGTTGGCAGGCTCGGGAAAGACTTCACTAGTCAACGACTTTGCGCGCGAGCTTAGTGTGGATGAAAACATGGTCTCACTACATCTCAATGAGCAGACAGATGCTAAAATGCTGATTGGTATGTACACTACTGGGTCAAGTCAAGGATCATTTACGTGGCGAGCTGGTGTTTTGACCACAGCTGTCAGAGAAGGACGATGGGTGTACATTGAAGATCTTGATCGGGCTCCAAATGAAGTTATCAGTGCGATATTGCCTCTCATTGAGCGAGGAGAGCTCCTGATTCCCAGCCGAGACGAAACAATCAAGGCCGCTCCTGGATTCAAGCTTATTGCGAGCATTCGGACATCTTTGAACATGACTGGTCTTGAGAACCCTCCGGCACTGCATATGCTTGGATCTCGACTGTGGCAGCGTGTTCCAGTGCAGATGCCTTCTCACGATGAGTTCCGTGAAATCATCCAAGGCAAGCACCCAATCCTCCACCAATTTCTCCCTGGAATTATTAGCATATATGTACGCCTCTACTCCTTATCTCATAAGCCATCATTTGCGTCAAAAAGCCGCACCTCACTTGGACGCCCAATCTCCCCTAGGGATCTGCTGAAATGGTGTCGAAGACTAGATCAAATTCTTGTTGCAGCTGGATCGAAGACAGGGCGGGAGCCAATCACTGACGCTACGAAGTATGACATGTTCAAGGAAGCGGTGGATTGTTTTGCGGGAAGTCTGCAGACTGACGATTCTCGAAAATCCGTGATATCATGTATTGCAGAGGAAATGCACATCGATCCACAACGTGTAGAATACTTCCTAACTTCTCACATCCCATGTTATGAAGACGGGGAAAATGATTTGATTATCGGAAGAGTTCGATTGCCGAAGAGAAGATTCAATCGAGTGATGAAACCGGTCAAAAAGGCAAGGCCATTTGCAAATACCAAGCATGTAAAGAGATTGCTTGAACAAGTTGGTGTCGCGGTACGAATGTCTGAGCCAATGTTGCTTGTTGGTGAGACCGGAATTGGTAAGACTACAATTATCCAACAACTTGCAGACTCGCTGGGTTTCAAGCTTACAGCTGTCAACTTGTCACAGCAAAGTGAAGTTGGTGACTTACTTGGAGGCTACAAACCAGTAAATATCAGAACTCTTGCTATACCTTTGAAGGATGAATTTGATGATTTATTCACATCTACTGGAATTTCTGTGTCAAAAAACCAGAAGTATATCGACCAACTAAGTAAATGCGTGACTAAGAGCCAATGGAGCAAAGCGTCTCGTTTGTGGCGTGAAGCTCCAAAGATGTTCGAAAAGATCCTCTCAGAGCTCATCAAGAGGGAAGCAACCATTTTGCGAGATGGTAACGATCAGCCTACGAAACGAAGAAAGACCGAATCAAAGCTACAATCACTATTGAAATTGAAACCGCGCTGGGATAGGTTCTTACAAACCCTGGACCAATTCGACATCTATCTGTCAGGTGGCTCAAAGGGATTTGCTTTCACGTTCGTCGAGGGGAATATTGTTAAGGCTGCGCGTAACGGAGACTGGGTATTACTTGATGAGATCAATCTTGCATCCCCGGACACCCTTGAAAGCATTGCAGATTTGCTACACAGTGGTGATGGTAATGCACCCTCCATTCTTCTATCCGAAACTGGTGAAATCGAACGAGTCTATGCTCATCCCGATTTTCGAATATTCGGGGCTATGAATCCTGCTACGGATGTGGGCAAACGAGATCTTCCTATGAGTCTTCGATCAAGATTCACGGAACTTTATGTCGAAAGTCCAGACAGAGATCTCGACGATCTCTTGGGAGTCATCAAGACGTATCTTAAAGATATAAGCAACAATGACGAACGAGCAGCTCATGATGTAGCACGCTTGTACATCAAGACAAAGCGCCTAGCAGACGAGAAGTGCTTGGTTGACGGGGCCAATCAAATTCCTCATTTCAGTCTTCGAACTCTAACCCGTGTACTTTCTTATGTCACTGAGATTGCTCCAGCATATGGACTACGCAGAGCTTTGTATGAAGGTTTCGCAATGGGTTTTCTCACGCTTCTCAACAGAGAATCTGAACAGATGCTTATGCCTCTGATATATCATTATCTTTTGGACAGTCATGGAAATCCTCAAGCGCTCTTGTCGCAAACTCCAAAGCATCCTGATGATGGGAAGCAGTATGTACGATTTATGAACAAGAAAAAGGACCGACAGTATTGGATGTTGCAAGGTCCAGAGACACCAGAAGAGCAGCCTCACTATATCATAACGCCATTTGTTGAACGGAACATGCTCAATCTTGTCCGTGCAACATCTACTCGAAGGTTCCCAGTCTTAATCCAAGGTCCAACTTCTTCAGGAAAGACTAGTATGATTCAATATCTTGCCAAGTTCAGTGGAAACAAATTCGTCAGGATCAACAACCACGAGCATACAGATTTGCAAGAGTATCTGGGTACATATGTATCAGGATCTGATGGCCAACTTCGGTTCCAGGAAGGTCTTTTAGTCCAGGCTCTCCGGCAGGGACATTGGATTGTTTTAGACGAACTTAATTTAGCACCAACAGATGTTCTGGAGGCCCTCAATCGATTGCTTGACGACAATCGTGAGTTACTGATCCCCGAGACCCAGGAGATTGTTCGACCTCACGAGAATTTCATGCTCTTTGCAACGCAGAATCCCCCTGGATTATACGGAGGTCGAAAGACCTTGTCCCGTGCATTCCGAAATCGTTTCCTGGAGTTACATTTCGATGACATCCCAGAAGATGAGCTCGACTTCATTTTGGAGAAGCGAAGTCAGAAGGTTGCGCCATCAGACTGCCGAAGAATTGTCGCCGTCTACAAAGAACTTTCTAGACTTCGGCAATCAAATCGACTATTCGAGCAAAAAGACAGTTTTGCGACTCTCAGAGATCTGTTTCGTTGGGCACTTAGAGACGCTGATAATAGAGAACAACTTGCTACCAATGGATACATGTTGTTGGCTGAGCGTGTTCGAAATCCCGAGGAGAGATTGGCTGTCAAAGAAATCATCGAGAGAGTGATGAAAGTCAATATTGATCCCGCTATTCTTTATCACGCGAACTTTTCTCCTGAAATCAAAGCATACAACGAGACTTCAAATTCTCAGAGCGTTGTATGGACACAAGCCATGAGGAGATTATATGTCTTAGTAGCACATGCTCTTCGCAACAATGAACCAGTCCTCCTAGTCGGAGAAACAGGTTGTGGCAAGACAACTGTATGTCAAATGCTAGCGGAGGCATTCGGGAAGGAACTGAGTATTGTCAACGCTCATCAGAGTACCGAGACCGGTGATTTGATTGGTACACAGAGACCTGTCAGGAATAAGGCTGTGGTATTGGAGCTACTCAGACAAGACGTAATTACGTCTTTAAATGGCCTAGGCAAAGATATGTCGGATATACAAGATCTTGATGGTTTAATTGCAGCTTACCGATCGCTATCGATGTCTACTTTGTCGCAAGTACCAGAATCACTACGAAATCGAATCGAAATACATCAGATCAAGGCCAAAGCACTCTTTGAGTGGTCTGATGGAAGCCTCGTACAAGCTATGAAGGATGGTCAATTTTTCCTACTTGATGAAATATCGCTTGCGGACGACTCTGTTCTTGAAAGACTCAACTCAGTACTGGAATCCCAGCGCACGATATTACTGGCTGAGAAGGGAGTTGAAAATTCATTTATTCAGGCAATGGAGGGGTTCCAATTTTTCGCGACAATGAATCCTGGTGGTGACTACGGAAAGAGAGAACTCTCACCTGCTCTTCGAAATCGATTTACTGAAATTTGGGTTCCATCGTTGTCAGAACACGAAGACGTTTTCCAGATCGTCGAGGCTAAGTTGCTCCCAGAGCTAAAACAGTTCTCCAAAGCGATGGTGCATTTCGCGGAATGGTTTGGCCAGACATACCGTTCCTCCTCTTCAACATCGATATCTGTTCGAGATGTTCTAGCTTGGGTTAAGTTCATGAATGGATGCAGCTCTTCCGACCATATCTTCGCCGTTTTGCATGGTGCGGCTATGGTCTATATCGACACTCTTGGTGCTAATCCTGCCGCTCTTCTTGCCATTAATCCGGAGGCTCTCCGGCAAGAACGGACTAGATGCCTGCAGCAATTAAGCACTCTTCTGAATCACGACGTAAGCGCAATCTACCTCCAACCCGTTGAAATAGCTATTGGGAGAGACGATATCACTATTGGAGAATTTTCCATCCCAAAGCAAGCTAGCTCGGAAAGCGATCCTGGATTTGCCTTCAACGCACCTACCACGAAACTCAATGCAATGAGAGTAATTCGTGCGCTTCAAATCCAGAAACCAATTCTCATCGAAGGTAGCCCCGGTGTTGGAAAGACTACTCTGATTGCTGCTCTCGCACGTGTGTGCAACAGGCCATTGACTCGGATCAATTTGTCCGAACAAACGGATTTGATGGACCTTTTCGGATCTGATGTACCAGTTGAGGGTGCTGAAGCGGGTCACTTTGCATGGCGTGATGCTCCCTTCCTTCAAGCCATGCAGAAGGGCGAATGGGTCCTTCTAGATGAGATGAATCTTGCATCGCAATCGGTCCTCGAGGGTCTTAATGCCTGTCTCGATCATCGTGGTGAAGTCTATATTTCAGAATTAGACCAGACCTTCAAACGCCATACTAATTTCTCCGTCTTTGCAGCTCAGAATCCTCATCACCAGGGTGGTGGTAGAAAGGGTCTCCCGAGTTCTTTTGTAAATCGATTTAGTGTAGTTTACGCTGATGTGTTTAGAAACGAGGATCTCGAACTTATCTGTAAGCATAATTTCCCAGCCATTCCTGATGAGCTTGTAACTACCGTCATCCACTTCGTGTCACAGTTAGAACAAGAGATCGCCCTTAAACGAAGGTTTGGCTCTCAGGGAGGCCCTTGGGAGTTTAATCTGCGTGATATCCTCCGATGGCTTCATTTATTATCTTCGTCATCGCCACTCTCAGCTGCAAGAACTCCAGCTGACTTTCTGAATCTGATATTCCGGCAAAGATTCCGAACACCTAGAGATCGCCAGGAACTCGACAGGCTCTTTGCTAAAGTTTTCGGTACCGAAGTGCCCTTCCGACATTTCTTTCACAACTTGAGCTCAGAGGCATACCAAGTTGGCCAAGCCTACATGCCAAGGCACCCGCTCATGCAACGTGTGCCGTTTCCAACAATAGATTCTATCAATCGCCTCCAAGAGATCGAGTCAATCATGTTCTGCATTCAGCAGAATATTCCCTGTATTCTAGTGGGTTCTTCTGGCTCCGGAAAGACGACGTTGCTTCAGCAAGTTGCAGCTGCTAGTGGTAATTCTTTAGTAGTCTTCCCACTTAATGCAGACATTGACACAATGGATCTTGTCGGTGGGTTCGAGCAAGTTGATCCCCAACGTGCAGCGAATGATTTCCTTGCAAACTTGCTTTCCTTTCACGAAAGCCATCTGCTCGCAGCATTGCCGTCTCTTCTTCCCGAAGACTCTTTGGATCTCATTCAGCTACTAAAAACTGGCACTCAAATATCTTCCGCTTATTTCTTAAAGCTTGCCAACCTTTGCCGAGCGCTCGAGGAAAGGACATCAACAAAACAGTATGGGGAAATTGCAGCTACATGCGATAACTTTGCCCTGACAGCGATGGCTGTTGAGAGCGCCCGCTTTGAATGGGTCGATGGTGTCCTGATTAAGGCACTAGAGCAAGGAAAGTGGCTTGTCCTTGACAATGCTAATCTTTGTAGTGCATCTGTACTAGACAGGCTGAATTCTCTACTTGAACCAAATGGGTTTTTAAGCATCAACGAGCATTGTGGTCCTGATGGGGAACCAAAAATTATCAGACCTCACCTTAATTTCAGGATATTTTTGACCATGGATCCTCGATTTGGTGAACTTTCTCGGGCGATGAGGAACCGTGCTATTGAAATCTTCTTAGATCCATTACCATCAAAAAACACGTCCCTGAACGAGAGAAAGTTATCGGCCATTATCCCAGAAGCATCACTCCAACGATACCGGGGATTATCGAAAGCTTTAGATGCTGAAAGGTGTAATGAGAACCAAGCTCAGCTCGTCAGAAGTATTGCGTTAAATAATTTAGCTTGGTCTGACCTACCTCTCCTGAGCAGATATGCTCAAGTCTTAGATCGAAAGAACGGGAAGCCGTCTGTAACAAACGGAACGTCGATCCCATACCAGTACTATATGCAGATTTTCCAAGCTCATGATAGCCAAGCGTTCAGAGCTGCTGTTGGAAGAATGTTGAATGGACTTGCCGTTAAAAACGGCCTGCCACCAAGCTTCTCAAGCGCACAGGTTAGTACCTAACTAAGCAAACCCTTCTATATATATATAATGTACTAATAGCTCAACCAACATCAGATCATCCATCCACTCCAGAACTCACCACTAGTCCCATTATTGCAACAGTCGTCGAATCCCGCACAAGTTCACTGGCTTGCAGCATGTTTTGAACTGACTCTAAGCCTCTCGGCTAGTCAAAAATCATACCAGGACCAACAATTGGCCATCGAAACCTTGAAGCCTTCTCAAATGAATCGTTTCCAGCGATCCTTAGTTAGTGCTCGAGTTCCTTTGGTAGCCAAAGACTCGACTGTGCATGCAGACAATTTCTTGTTGCATACCTTGAAATATTTCATCAGCTACCTGAGCACACATACCGAAGCTGATCAAAACTGGAAGGTTGGCATTTTCCTCCTGCCTTTTAAATCTACTTTAACTCTTACAAAATTTCTAGTATCAAAAGAAGACTATTTCAGACCTCCTGCAATACTGGTGGGACACTTATACACTGGTCACTAGCTCCAAATTTGAGGAGGCCACATTTCAAGCACATCTAGCTATTGGAAAGGATCTTCTCGCGCGTCGTGCATTGGAGTTGCCAACAGGGAGTGAGGTGAACCCTGTTGTCGCCGATTTCAAACAACTCCTACTGGAAAGCTTTGATTCTGGATTCAAACTTACCACAGGACTGGATATGGAAGTTCTTTGGAAACAGCTCCGACCCAATGTCGTCTCAAAGTTGGAGGTGATGCAAGTATTAGAGCAGATGGAGAAACTTGCGGTTCGATTTGATGCGTTACGATGGAATGTCTCAATCTCTGTCGCTGAACTGGGTGGGATCATGACTTCTCTCGTTAGGGCTTATCATCTAGTCCTCATTTCTGATGTAGATGGTGCTGCGCTAGTCCAAACGCTCAGCGAAGAGCTTGGAAAGCTGGAGGCGAACGTTGGAGGACAGGATGAGGGTATCGAACCCTTCTTTGCCACCCAGTTCGAGGCTCTGAGGCAGTACAAAGCACTTGAAGGAATGCGCTTAGGCAAACAGGTGGAAAAATTCATCGATTCAGATACGATTATCCTTGCAAACCAGATGACTACTTCAGAGATGCATTTAAGCCGCTCGAGTACGACTTCCTGGTTGCTCCAAAGTATCGACTACATTTGGGGTCGTGGGGAAGGATTACAGCTTCTCACAGACACCTTTTCCGCTAGTTTCCTGCGCAAATTGAACTCCATTGGAGATGTGGACCTTAAATCGTTGAAGCTGCTGGAGTGCGAATTACCAATTATGGGAGAGAAACTTGCTTTGTCAAGTAGAAGTCTATGCAAGAACCAACTTCTCGGTGTTAACCAAACCTTGCGTCACCTTTTGCTCGGTATTGTTGAAGCTCACGGGGGCAGTTTGTTGTCGGAGTTCCAAAATTGGTTACAATCCATTTCTAAGAAAATCGATCTAGCGACAATTCCATTGAATAATTTCCATGATTTCGTTGCCACTCAGGAACCATCGGTATTCTTTGCTCCAATTTGGGAACAACACCGAACTCATCTAGACAGGGATTTAGATTTTGCTATTTTCGCAATCGAGGCTTCAAAGAGACAACCTAATAATGCCATACAGTTCCTAGCTCTGGCCTGGGTTCATTTCGCCCTCGGATCCATTAAGCTCTATGTGCCTGACCGAGCTTTTGATCCCGACAAGAGACAACGTCTGGAGCTGGAACGGCATGAGCAGCAGATCAAGGGCCTTCAAGGCAAGCTCGATGCCCTTCGACAATTTGAGGTTATGTTTTCGGGCCAAAACTCAAATCTTAGATGTCAGTTGATCGAAGAAGAAATTGCAGAGATTGGAGCCCCTCCAAAAGTATTGCAAGAGATTTACCGTCCTGCGATTTCCGAGTTAGATCAACTTCAGGGAGAATTTCGAAACCTGCTCAAAATTGTTCTAGATTCTCCACCATGCGCCATGCTACAGCGATACTTCAGTAGTTGCGATGAAGGTGCTTTGCAGGAGATCAGATTGATGCAAAACAACGTAATTCAAATTATCCGACGTCTTTCAGAACGATTCTGGGCGTATACAGACTTGACGATGCCGGTAGTTAGTATGCTTCGATGTCTACAAATTGGTCTTTCAATGGCTACATCTATTTCGATCAAGCTATCACCAAAGAGCGCGAAGATCCGAGAACTTAGCAAAATAACTCCCTTCTTGGGAGGTGGTCCAGTCCACATTGACGAAGACCTTATTCCGAGTCAGCCAGTGGAGTATCTTGCTCTTGTAGCAACAACTGCTGCGGCAGAAAATATTTCGTCGTTCCAATATGATTCCCAGATTCGGCAATCCCTCTTCAAAGCATTTCATTCCTCTTACCAACAATGGACTAAACGACTCGAGTCCGACCGCCAAGAAGCCGAGTCTAAAACTGGGCTCTACCGTTTCAGGGGAAGTGCCGAGGACGAGGAAGAGGATGACCAAGAGGAATTCGATGAGTTGTTCCCATCGTTCGACGAGTTTTCGCAGCCTTCGAAAGGCGCAATGACGTCCGAATCCGCAAGAGATACTGCTGTCAAACTTGCTGGAGTCCACGCAACTATATTCCTTGGCGACAACTTACCGACGGAAAGCATATTAGGTCTTATTCGACAAATATCCCAGCAAATCGGGACCCTTCACGAAGAGTCCACCAGATTCGATCATCAAAACATGACCAGTGCACTTCTCCCGGGGATCTTCCTCCTACTGGATGATCAAATTGAGGCATTGAGCCCCGCCGCGGCAGTATCTGCTTCGTACAATTTCTACACCGACGCCAATCTTCCTGAGAGCAGAAAACTCGTCACCTTGATCCATCAAATCCAAGCACGCTTTCGTGAACTCCAAGCAGTGGATGAAATTAGCCATATGCAACCTCTTGAAGACGTCCTTGTTTCTTGTCGAGAACTGCTTCAATTCCATCATACCGAACCCCTCGCCAAGATCATCACTAAAATTGAGAAAGTTCATACTTATATGCATGAATGGCAATTCGGTGGCTGGGCAAGTCGGAGGAACTCTGCTTTGACGTATTATGATAATCTCACATCTACGATTGTCAACTGGCGTAGACTTGAACTATCAACATGGGCTAAAATATTTGATATGGAAACGAGTAAATGCGATGATGATGCAAAAGCATGGTGGTTTGTTGCATACCAAGTCATTGTTGCTGCTCCTCTTTCTATGTCTGGCTCCGCAGACGAGTTGAAGACTTATGCTCAGAAGCTGCTGCAAGATCTCGAAGCATATTTCTCGACAGCAATCATCGGTCAATTCGGACAACGCCTACAGCTGCTCAAGCAATTGCAGAGGCACCTTGAACTTCTCATAGTCGATGTCCCATCTATGTTGATTATTCATGGGGCCCTCACGAATTTCATTACCCTCTATACGCGGTACGAGAAGCCAGTGAGCGAGAATCTGAAGAAGGGCCGGGTATCATTGGAGAAGGCTATGCGTGACGTGCTCCTTCTTGCAAGTTGGAAAGACACAAATATCGTCGCACTAAGGGACAGTGCCAAACGATCCCATCATAAACTTTTCAAGATCGTTCGGAAATTCCGCGCTCTCCTAGGTCAGCCCATGGAGATCATTCTCAAGCAAGGACTGCCAGACGAACCAGCAACTGACAATGAAATCCCTCTATACTCTGCGCCACTACAACAACCAATAGTTGACCTTTCCGCCTTAGCTTTATCTGCGGCATCGGTCCCATGCTGGTCCGAAAAGCCAAAGAGATTTATAAATATATCACAAACTGTCAGCCTGATGGTAGATATGAGCCAGCTGCCAAATTCCGCAGTTGAGGGATCCGAGTACCTCAATTTCTTCCTGACAAATATTATCACTTCCATTGCGGAGCTGCAGAAAGCTACACCATCCATTCTCACCGAGGACAACAAAGATACAGTCAAACATCTCAAATCAAGAAAGCGTAAATTGTTCGCCGACACTTTGAAGGGTCTCAGGCAGATGGGAATCAAATATAATCTCAGCGTAAATGCTCTTTCAAAGCAGAACTCTCTTTCGGTCATACTTGCAAACACAGAGTATTTACCAATAAGCAAAGAAGTTGATGTCCAGGGAATAGAATATTATTTCCACAAGAGTGTAGACCTCGTACTCCGAGCTAGAGAGGCTGCACGACAGCATTCTAAAGACCTCAGCAGCGCTGAAGTTGCTCGAAGCACGGGATTTCTTGAAGGTCTTCTTCATATCATGTTATCACAACGCAACGTACTTTCTAGCGAGGTGAGAAGCATGACAAGTTTTCAGAATGTCCTGGAAATGTCGAAGTCTCTCTGGGCTCCTGCACGCTACGATATTAAGGTTGCTATCATTAATTCGACCCACGAGAAGCTTCTCCGATGGCTACCAAATATTTTGAATGTGGGGATTAACCTAGTCAATATTCACGCCAAGCTCGGAAAGCTAGATTCCCAAAGTATACATGACAGCCTCTCTTCGTGGAGGGATACCTTCGCAGACCATGCAAAGCGATGGGATTCTTTGTCTCGCCTACCAACTAATATCCTCTCGACCGATCGCCGGGAACTTGAGCAAGCTATCAGCGATGCCGCCCAACAACTCAACATTGAACTAGCTGAGATGAGCGAACTGCGTTCTGATTTACGATTCATCCTTATCCAGATCATACCATGGACAAGAATTACGACCACAGCCATTGAATCTTCCCACTCACAATGCACCATTTCGGACTTGGACCAGAAACTGTCTACTGTCTCTGACACGATCCTTCATGCTATTGAGAAATTTAAAAAGTCGACTAGTGAGCTGCCAGAGTCAACAGAAGATCCCGGCTGGCTAGTGAAAAATGACGCTGCGCTCATGAACAGCATCAAATTGTTGCATTCAAGCAAGATTGCGGAGGAGGTCGAACAAGCATTTGAGGTCCTTCGAGGACTCGATCTCGAAAATAGCCAAGTGAGCAAAACTGCAGGTGCTCTCTTTGCCGTCTCTCTTCCAATCATTGAAGAATACTACTATATACTACAAGAGAGTGTAGTGAGATATGCACATCTTCACCGTGCTACCTGCAAGACTTCCTACGTCCTCGCTAAAACCTTCACACAGATCGCATCTCAAGGCTTCTGTACCCCATCCGAAGAATCCGACACCCAAAGCGGCCAAACCGAGAAACTTGAAGGTGGAACTGGTCTTGGTGATGGAGCGGGCGCACAAGATATCAGTAAAGATATTCAAGAAGATGAAGATCTTGATGAACTGGCGCAAGAGCCGAATAGTGGCGAGAGGGGTGAGATTGAGGATGAGAAAGATGCGGTGGATATGGCGGATGGTGATATGGAAGGCGAAATTGGTGACGGAGAAGAAAAAGAAGATGAAGAGAAAGATGAGGGTGGTGAAGAGCAAAGTGGGGACGAGATGGATGAAGAAGCTGGTGATGTTGATGATTTGGATCCAACTGCCGTCGATGAGAAGATGTGGGATGGTGAAGGGGAAAAGGCTGCCAAGGATCAAGAAGGCAACGACTCAAAGGGAAAGGCTAGCAAGGATGAACAAGTTGCTGCGCAAGAAAATAATAAAGAGGCTGCGGTTGAAGGTGAAGAGGGCGAGGATGAAGGTGCTGAGCAGGGTGAAGAAATCAAACAGGATGAGGTTGAGAAACATGACCCTCATACCGAGGAAGGAGAGGCGCTCAATTTACCGGATGAAATGAACTTAGAGGGTGAGGAAGAGGAGCAAAGTGCGGCGAGTGACGATGGGATAAATGATTTCTCAGATATTGAGGAAGAGAACAAAGAAATGGATGAGGCGGCGAATGATAGGAAGGAAGAGGCCGAAGTTGAGGATACTGATTGTCAAGAAGATCAAGAAATAGGCTCTGATATAGACGTCGTCGATCTAGATGAAGAGGAAGAGAACGAAGGCGAGAAGACCGAAGAGGTAGGCGAAAAGGCTGAAAGCGACTCCGAAGAACACCCACCTGAACAACAAGAAGGCCTGCTTCGAGATCGATCCGACGAGGCAAATGGCGATTCCGAAAATACAGTTCCGAGCGATGTTCAAGGTGTTGGAGAAGACAATAATGATAATCAAGCCGATGAGAACGTTGAATCAACAAGTAAAACACAGCGGGAAGATAGTGGCAAGGGTGGAGACTCATCCGAACAGAATGAAGCTGCTGCAGAAGATGGCGAGAAGGGCAGACAAGCAAATGGTGATGCACCACAAAATGCCCAAGATGAAACACAAGAGACTTCCGCCGCGCAGCCATTCAAGAAACTTGGAGATGCATTGGAGAAATGGCACAGACAACAAACTCAAATCCGCAAGCCTGCAGAAAAGAAAGAACAGGTTCAAGATCAAAACACAGATGTAGGTGCTGAGAGCTCCGAATTCCAGCATTTACAAGACGAGGAAGCTCAAGCTGATACTCAAGCTTTGGGAACTGCCACTGAAGAACAAGCTCATGCTCTTGATGAGTCAATGGCAGTGGATTCTAAGAGTAAAGAGATGCCTGATACCTTCGAGCCAAATGAAGTCGAACAAGATGATATTAATCAAGACGATGTTATGGATCTCGAAGATGCCACCGAGCCTAAAAAATCTTCCGATGCATACGAGGGACGCGCCGGCGCCATAATCAACCAATCCAAGCCCGATCATCCAGAAGATCTAGAAGGTCCTCACATCCAATCCCAAGACGACATAGAAGACGTCGAAGAAGTGGACATTCAACTCAACCACACTCATCTCGACCCTTCATCCCTCCCCTCAGTCCGATCCCCAGCTCTCGCCCGCGAACAATGGACTCACTACGAAAACCAAACGCGAACGCTCTCTCTCTCGCTCACCGAACAACTCCGTCTAATCCTCACTCCCACAGTAGCAACCAAAATGCGCGGCGACTTCCGAACGGGGAAACGATTGAACATCAAGCGCATTATTCCTTATATCGCCTCCTCCTACAAACGCGACAAAATCTGGATGCGTCGCTCCATCCCCTCCAAACGCAATTACCAAATCATGCTTGCGGTCGACGACAGCAAAAGCATGGGTGAATCTGGAAGCGGAGAACTGGCTTTCGAGACGCTCGTCATGGTCTCGAAATCCCTTTCCATGTTAGAAGTCGGCGAGATATGTGTCGTTGGGTTTGGGGAAGAAGTCAAAGTAGCTCATGAATTCAATGCTCCGTTTAGTTCTGATGCTGGTCCGAAGGTGTTCCAGAATTTTGGGTTCAATCAGAAACGTACGGACATTACGAGGTTGGTGAGGGAGAGTATTGAGCTTTTCCGCGCGGCAAGAGCTAAAGCTGCGTCTACTCCGGCGGATCTATGGCAGATGGAACTTATTATTTCGGATGGGGTGTGCGATTCTTCGGAACATGATACGATTCGGAGGTTACTGAGAGAAGCGATGGAGGAGAGGATCATGATAGTTTTTGTGATTGTTGATGATGTGAAGAATAAGAAGAAAGGGGAGAGTGTGATGGACTTGAAGGAGGCGAAGTTTGTCAAGAATGAGGAAACGGGAGTGTCCAGTGTGAAGATTGAGAGATATCTGGATACGTTCCCGTTCCAATATTACTTGATCGTCAGTGATGTCAAGGAATTGCCTGGCGTTCTAGCTACTTTGTTGAGACAATGGTTTTCTGAGGTGGTGGATTCCTCAAGCTAAATTTTTTCAGGAAATTTTCTTTAGAGTGTATAAAATGGAGTTTATTGGATTTTAGAATTGAAGTTTATTTCGACAGCACCCCTTCCTCTTCACCATCTACCTGTATAGTGAGAGTTGGGGCCACAGCTCGTTACCGCCTCTTTGAAAACCATCAATCGGTTAACATCAAAGCTTTTTTATTAAAAATTTAGTATAGATTAGTTAGCTCTTTTTAATTATATCCTCACCTTAAATATATAAGGATAATAGTCCGCTAAATCTACTTAATCTTAACTCCTATATTACCTCCCTTAAACCTCCTTAAATTTTAGCTTATATAGCATCTTTGTTAGAATCTGGTGCTTTGTAAGCTATTAGTCAGTTACCAACTGTTGGTGTTGGTATTAGAGGAATTCTCGAGTCCCTCCTCTCTTTAGATATTATCTATCATTGCTTCTCTGGGATTATCGTCTTTACTGCTGTGCCTCTATCCTACTTGTGCCTCGTATTCGTAATAATCTTACTAAGCTTTTCTTTTATCTATCTTGAAATCTTAATAGAGTTCAAATCTAACTAAAGAAGGAGGCTAGCTAAATTTTTCTAATACAATAGCCTTATTTTCTATTAAAATATAGCTTTGATTTAAAATTTCCCACAAAGGAGACACAACTGGCTTTAAACATGTCCCTTTTTATTCAGGACGCTTCTAAAAAAAGACTAAAGGCAACCCTCCCTATATTATTAAGAACCTTCCAAATTAATATACGAACTTAACGCAATTCGAATAGCATTTATTATCCGTCCACCTAAGAACTCAACCCTCTCATCCTTCCCTATTTCAAATGACCACTCACTGCTCCATATTATCTTCCTCTAACCCCCCCTCTCAATATACTCCATAGTAGCAGATAATCTATTACCCCACCAGCGATGCGAGCGGGCAAAGACAACCCATTTCTTTGCTCGAGCAATAAAAATAAAGGGTTTGCAATACAGCGTCAATAGCCGTGCTCGGCAAATAGTTCTTAGAAAGGCAACCAGTTTTTATCTACAAAAGAGAGTTTTTTTTTTTCATAGTATAGAATTTGCTTATATAGCAAATAACTTGGCGTGGCGCATGGTCCTTATACGAAATAAGAAATACTGGTATTGCTTGCCTTGGCTCGTAGTGCGGGTTAATAGAACTCTGCAGATAGCCTTAGCGGGCTCTTTAAGATTTTCCATCGCGCTACATTTAGTAATATCTAGCATACTGATAGGATTTGCTAATCCTTGCTTGGAGAATAAGGTGGAGATAATAATAGAATATCACAATATATTTTTAAAATCAGATAAAGATAAGTGAATGGTTGTTTTATTTTTAATTTTCCAAGAAAGGGTGGAATATGACGACCAACTCTTACATTAGCCCAAGCTCAAGTTCCTCCTCGTGACAGAAGAAAAATAGAAGGTACAAAGAAAAGCTCTCCAGGAGCAATCATCGAAATCCCCCTCATCCCTACGCCTCGTTCAGCCACCACGTCAAAACAGGTTTATCGTGAGGCTCGGTATCTATAGTATAACCCGTAACCGCCGTAAAAAGCGCATTACTGACATCCAAACCATACGGCAGATCGCACCCGCCACCACATCTCTCCACGATCGTAACATTCGTGATAGGAGCCCCCCCAATATTAGAAAGAATCGTAATAGTCTTCCCACATAGCGAGCTAACCCCTTGATATTTCCCCGCACCATCATAAATGGAGTCAGGAAGCCCAACCATGAACATTGTGTCCGTATCAGCGGGAGAAATCACGCAGCCGTTTCCCTCCATCCCACCCTGGGGCGTCGAACCACCACTGCATTTGTTGGCTTCGGAATTACACGCTGTTGATTCAAGGGCGATCATAGACCCTGTCTCTGCAGGGACGGTTTGGACGACGGTGGCTGCTACAGCTCCGGTTGCTGTTGCTGCTACTGTTGTGATAGCTCCTTCGGCAGACTGGAGAGCTATCATGGAGGATTGATAAGCAAAATCTGAGGCTTTTTGTGCACTGTTGATTGATTCTTGCTCGGAGTTCTCGTCTCGTTTGAGAGGGATGGCCACGAGTGCTGAAGAGAGTGTAGCGAGAAGCGTTGGAAGAATAATGAATGTAATTAACTTCATGATTTCGGAATTTGTGAATTTGAGAGAGATTTCAAAATGCTTGTAGTGATTAAATGATAAAAGTGCTGTATATAATGATCGTAAGGAGCTTTTATAGGTTTTTAGGTGTAAAGAATGACAGACTCGACTAGCAAGAGTTATATTCACGGACTGTGTGTAATTGACTCGAACTTCTGCGAGCATTGCTTGCAAACATGATGGCAGATTCTAGTCATATATCCACACCAACAGGTCGTTAACTAGTTCCTACTTGATCCTACTCCTATTCAAGCTCATCACCAAGAATCTCGCCATTCCCACACGTCGTTTAACTCCTTTGCACATGTGACGTTTGTGGGAGTGAAGGATTTGGTGCCTATACGTGCTCCATGCGCTGAAATCTGGAAGGAATCTTGAAGGATCGATCCTCCCTCCTCTATTCCACAAAAGGAACTCACATTGCGATAGTGATCAAGAGGTTCACGGTCAGATTGGGGCTCGGAATTGCAAAAACTGCTTTGCGCATCGCCGCAGCTAGATACATAACCTGATCACGGCCGAAACCTTTTTTGTTACCCCTAATACAGTCATCACTATATCATCACTCGTCGCTAGGTAATCAAAATCAGAATGAAAGACAAATTCAAAGGATCCCAATCTAGAAGAAAGTAACACTCCAGGATTTGGCTAGAAATCGAGAGTACTTCTAGCTAGAAACTCTCACTCTTCCCAAATCAAGGCATATTATTATTGAAAGCATTGTCTAGAAAAAGTGTTTCGAGTGAACTATTCACCTGAGATCAGCACAGGATAGCTAGACTTCCAGAATCAGAAAATAGAACTGCCCTCACTCGAGTAGAATTATTATGGAATGATGGAATGATGGAATGATGTGCCTGGTCCCGCACATTCCCTTACATGTAGGACTATAAAATCTTAATAGTTCTGCATTCCGCCTTGGTAACCAAAACGGTAGAAAGCCTTATTTTTACGCTTATATGAGAAATGTTAGAAGAAACTGAAGGGATGTAAAGGAATTTCCTGTCATTTTATCCCTCCTCCAAAGTTCGCTCCGATGTATCACCCAAAAAAAAAGTTCGCCTTTTCTTATCATTCAGGACCAAAGAGAAAGTTCATGTAATTTTCCGTCGGATATGTGCATGATCGTGTCACAATGCGATTACCATATCATTTCATGCAACCTCGAAATTTTGTGCTCCCCACCCATACACCCTCTTCAAGCGACCCGCAAACCAGAGTAATTTGTATCCCTCAATCTGCGACTTGTGAGGACGATGCAGTGTAAGTGACTTTTGCAGTTCTATATCTTGAGGAGGGGAGAAAGTGAACACCGATCCATATTTCGCCATTACAGAAAATTTCAAATCTACCATTGCTGATTTGAAGCTCGCCCAGCTAATTGATCCTTGTGATTCAGATCTTGAAAACAGCGTTGAGAAAGTGTCAAATGTATCTTGCTTTACCTTGAAGATATGTGATGTCTCTACAACTGTTTGGGTGGAGGTGGCTGTCATCGGAGTTATATTGTATATAGACGAAGATGGTGGACGAGTCTTTTCCTTCTGTCGCCGTTGTTGAACTCGAATGTCCGGACCGATACTTTCAGATAATGCTGCTATCGATGGTGGTTCGAGACTAACTTTTTTGGTCCGCTCTACCGTTTCCTTTTCCTGTTGGTAATATTCATTGATATCCTTCACACAGTTCTCAATGAGATCCTCGTAGAGAAATCCTATTCTGGTGCCTGTATTTTCGACAATGAACTGATCCAAAGCATTTAATGCCCCTTCGGCCATTCCCGGCTCTAATAAGTTGTCAATAGGAACCGCAAAATTCGATAAGTCCACTTCGGTCTCGAACTGATTAAGCTCAGCTGCCAGCTCTTTCGACTTGGAGATGTAAATCAACCCTCTCTTGAGATTAGTTGAAGGTAATGGTAAGGAGGCCGACAGAGACTGAACAAAACTAGCAATTACAGCTAGATCACTAAAAGATTCATATTCTCTTTCCTCCATATCATCTCGCTCGGAAGGATGAGAGCGATGAAGATCATCTAACTTCTGAATCCAATCAACGACCTTGGAGGCGTTGGTATCGACTCGGCAGAGATGGAGCATATAGTGGACCTGGGGATTGTCTTTGGAAAGGATTTCTGGTTTGCCTTTCATGGAAACTCGGGCAATACCATTGTCATATACGCCAAAAATCCGTTTGAAATGCATTTTTCCAGAGCCAGATTGCACGTGGCGCTTAAAGAGCATCTGTGCTCGAGCAAATTCCAAACGGCACACGTTCGACAATTCCTGAAGGATGATGCCTTTGAAGACTTGATTGTCTGGGTTGTCAATGAGGAGCTGTAATAGACGACAAATATAGTTCCAATCTGCAGCTCCCATGACAGCGTTGTGAATCAACTCGAAGATTGCGATGCTGATATATTTGTCCGTAACAAGAGGCATGGTTCGACCCTTCTCATCTTTCACAAGCTCGGGTCTGCTAAAGAACCAATTGTTCACAAGATGTGCAAGAAAAACAGGTTCCGTTCGACACAGGTTCAAATATTCGTCGAGAGAGGATTTCTGATCAAAAGCACTAGCAAGGAGATCTTGCAATGAGAGTTTGTCTGCCTTTGGAGTGATGGACAATTTCTCGAGAGCGGCACGGGCAGCGTTCTCTGGCTTCTTTGCTTTTTTGTTCGATTGTCTTGTTGTTGAACCACCGTCCAAGATGTCCTCGACCAAGATATTGAGCGCCTGCAATGTATACATTACTCTGTCTAAGATGAGTTCTCCAGTGGATTGAGGAACACACAATCCAGCATTGATAGCCGTAGAAAGACCGGCCATTGTTTTTTCATATGTAGCCTGATTCGTACACTTGTAGGACTTTCCATAGCTCTCCATATCCATGAACATTGTAAATGAGTGTTTGAAGGGTTCGGTACTTTGGAGATTGTTGATGAGCATGCTATTAGATATGAATGCATGATCCCCTGGGCCATCGTTGACCCCTTCGCAATATTGTTCAAAGACGTTTTTTGAAGAACGATGCTTTAGGATATCCAGCAAGTGATCGGCTGTCTCTGTGATGTCGCGCAAATTCAATTCCGGGATCAATTTGTAAACATTGCCCAAGGATCGATCACTTGGATCCTTCAGAACTAAGCCTTTTGCAGCACCAGCTCTGAAGGCACTGGCTCGTTGGCCTTCGTCAAAAGAGCGCCAAATTTGCACAATTTTGGTTCCGTGGATTTGATATTTCCGAGCAAGATCCTTTTGGAGATCTTTTATCAAGCTGGCTCTCTCCCGTGACGCGCTCATTATGACAGCGAACTAAATAAAAGTGGTGGATAAATGAGGGTATGAGGTCGCTGATGGGAAGAGTTGGGTCCTCTTTCTTCCAAAGCCGAGAGGGATGAGTCCCTAGAACTAGAATGTCGTCGAGAATACGAGGTTATGTAGAATAGTTGGGCTGCAACTTGTATTTATGGTTCTTACATATCAAGTGAGGGGTTGCGGAGCAACTACGGCAGGCATCTGATTGGCTGACCTTATGACGCCACCAAATTAGACATATAAATAGCTTCTCACCTGAGATAGAACGAACAAGAATAACCATAAGCATACCACAGAACCTACCATAGAGTGTCTGTGACGTGCTTCGGCTAGTACTAGCTGTCTTCGTCCGGCTGTACGGGGTTTTTTTTTGGGATTATTAAGCGAGATTTTAGAGGTTATGATACTTAATGCTGGTGTGCCCCACTTACTGTAGATCTAAGTTTTGCCGTTCCATCTATCTAGTCTATCTGATCCTTGCAATCTAAAACTATGGAGAATAGAAGAGAAAGAGAAAGAGAAAGAGGAAAAGACGGGAGGCGGAAGACCTAATTATTACACCGTCTTTCGGCGGCAGAATAAATATTATGAGTTCAGAACGTTATGTCACACGGTGGCATGTAAGGCTATCTAATTAGAAAGACAGGAGTTACGGAGAAGGCTAACTAACGTCAGGAGCAACTCTGGAGCCGATATTGACTCTTGACATCAAATGGCAATAGAGTGTCGGATATTCCGCTGAGCTTAGCAGGAGGGTGGCAAAAGATATAGAATATAACATAGGATCTCTGGCCAAAAGGAAAGAGGCCAGAGATCTGCTCTGTACTGTACTTTGGTCATTGAATTGAACTGTGCCTTAGAGGCTGCTACCTAGCTACTGTCTACCTGCATCCACCCCGTAATCGAGTTTTTACTATCTGTCATGTGGTTGCACGTGGGGATTACTAAGTAGGAAGCTTAGGGTTCTAGAGCGTACTTACCTAATGCCAAGCATAGCTAAGAACCTTGAACAATACAC